>JASJOG010000107.1:600000-1118050 GCA_030142905.1 Heliopora coerulea | reverse complement strand
ACCCCTTTACCTTTTTGGTCAAATTTTGACACCTAAAATTTTCAACGTAATTTCGCTCAAAAACCACTGAAATCACTGCAAAACTACTTTCTATGCAATAAACTTTCACATTCTGCTCTTATTTCGAAAGTTGAAAATTGGTGGAAAAATCGTCAAAAACCAAAGGTTAACCCCTTTACATTTTGGTCAAATTTTGACACCTAAAATTTTCAACGTAATTTCGCTCAAAAACCACTGAAATCACTGCAAAACTACTTTCTATGCAATAAACTTTCACATTCTGCTCTTATTTCGAAAGTTGAAAATTGGTGGAAAAATCGTCAAAAACCAAAGGTTAACCCCTTTACATTTTGGTCAAATTTTGACACCTAAAATTTTCAACGTAATTTCGCTCAAAAAACCACTGAAATCACTGCAAAACTACTTTCTATGCAATAAACTTTCACATTCTGCTCTTATTTCGAAAGTTGAAAATTGGTGGAAAAATCGTCAAAAACCAAAGGTTAACCCCTTTACATTTTGGTCAAATTTTGACACCTAAAATTTTCAACGTAATTTCGCTCAAAAAACCACTGAAATCACTGCAAAACTACTTTCTATGCAATAAACTTTCACATTCTGCTCTTATTTCGAAAGTTGAAAATTGGTGGAAAAATCGTCAAAAACCAAAGGTTAACCCCTTTACATTTTGGTCAAAATTTGACACCTAAAATTTTCAACGTAATTTCGCTCAAAAACCACTGAAATCACTGCAAAACTACTTTCTATGCAATAAACTTTCACATTCTGCTCTTATTTCGAAAGTTGAAAATTGGTGGAAAAATCGTCAAAAACCAAAGGTTAACCCCTTTACCTTTTTGGTCAAATTTTGACACCTAAAATTTTCAACGTAATTTCGCTCAAAAACCACTGAAATCACTGCAAAACTACTTTCTATGCAATAAACTTTCACATTCTGCTCTTATTTCGAAAGTTGAAAATTGGTGGAAAAATCGTCAGAAACCAAAGGTTAACCCCTTTACCTTTTTGGTCAAATTTTGACACCTAAAATTTTCAACGTAATTTCGCTCAAAAACCACTCAAATCACTGCAAAACTACTTTCTATGCAATAAACTTTCACATTCTGCTCTTATTTCGAAAGTTGAAAATTGGTGGAAAAATCGTCAGAAACCAAAGGTTAACCCCTTTACATTTTGGTCAAATTTTGACACCTAAAATTTTCAACGTAATTTCGCTCAAAAACCACTGAAATCACTGCAAAACTACTTTCTATGCAATAAACTTTCACATTCTGCTCTTATTTCGAAAGTTGAAAATTGGTGGAAAAATCGTCAAAAACCAAAGGTTAACCCCTTTACATTTTGGTCAAATTTTGACACCTAAAATTTTCAACGTAATTTCGCTCAAAAAACCACTGAAATCACAGCAAAACTACTTTCTATGCAATAAACTTTCACATTCTGCTCTTATTTCGAAAGTTGAAAATTAGTGGAAAAATCGTCAAAAACCAAAGGTTAACCCCTTTACATTTTGGTCAAATTTTGACACCTAAAATTTTCAACGTAATTTCGCTCAAAAACCACTGAAATCACTGCAAAACTACTTTCTATGCAATAATCTTTCACATTCTGCTCTTATTTCGAAAGTTGAAAATTGGTGGAAAAATCGTCAGAAACCAAAGGTTAACCCCTTTACATTTTGGTCAAATTTTGACACCTAAAATTTTCAACGTAATTTCGCTCAAAAACCACTGAAATCACTGCAAAACTACTTTCTATGCAATAAACTTTCACATTCTGCTCTTATTTCGAAAGTTGAAAATTGGTGGAAAAATCGTCAAAAACCAAAGGTTAACCCCTTTACATTTTGGTCAAATTTTGACACCTAAAATTTTCAACGTAATTTCGCTCAAAAACCACTGAAATCACTGCAAAACTACTTTCTATGCAATAAACTTTCACATTCTGCTCTTATTTCGAAAGTTGAAAATTGGTGGAAAAATCGTCAAAAACCAAAGGTTAACCCCTTTACATTTTGGTCAAAATTTGACACCTAAAATTTTCAACGTAATTTCGCTCAAAAACCACTGAAATCACTGCAAAACTACTTTCTATGCAATAAACTTTCACATTCTGCTCTTATTTCGAAAGTTGAAAATTGGTGGAAAAATCGTCAAAAACCAAAGGTTAACCCCTTTACCTTTTTGGTCAAATTTTGACACCTAAAATTTTCAACGTAATTTCGCTCAAAAACCACTGAAATCACTGCAAAACTACTTTCTATGCAATAAACTTTCACATTCTGCTCTTATTTCGAAAGTTGAAAATTGGTGGAAAAATCGTCAGAAACCAAAGGTTAACCCCTTTACATTTTGGTCAAATTTTGACACCTAAAATTTTCAACGTAATTTCGCTCAAAAACCACTGAAATCACTGCAAAACTACTTTCTATGCAATAAACTTTCACATTCTGCTCTTATTTCGAAAGTTGAAAATTGGTGGAAAAATCGTCAAAAACCAAAGGTTAACCCCTTTACATTTTGGTCAAATTTTGACACCTAAAATTTTCAACGTAATTTCGCTCAAAAAACCACTGAAATCACTGCAAAACTACTTTCTATGCAATAAACTTTCACATTCTGCTCTTATTTCGAAAGTTGAAAATTGGTGGAAAAATCGTCAAAAACCAAAGGTTAACCCCTTTACATTTTGGTCAAATTTTGACACCTAAAATTTTCAACGTAATTTCGCTCAAAAACCACTGAAATCACTGCAAAACTACTTTCTATGCAATAAACTTTCACATTCTGCTCTTATTTCGAAAGTTGAAAATTGGTGGAAAAATCGTCAGAAACCAAAGGTTAACCCCTTTACATTTTGGTCAAATTTTGACACCTAAAATTTTCAACGTAATTTCGCTCAAAAACCACTGAAATCACTGCAAAACTACTTTCTATGCAATAAACTTTCACATTCTGCTCTTATTTCGAAAGTTGAAAATTGGTGGAAAAATCGTCAAAAACCAAAGGTTAACCCCTTTACATTTTGGTCAAATTTTGACACCTAAAATTTTCAACGTAATTTCGCTCAAAAAACCACTGAAATCACTGCAAAACTACTTTCTATGCAATAAACTTTCACATTCTGCTCTTATTTCGAAAGTTGAAAATTGGTGGAAAAATCGTCAAAAACCAAAGGTTAACCCCTTTACATTTTGGTCAAAATTTGACACCTAAAATTTTCAACGTAATTTCGCTCAAAAACCACTGAAATCACTGCAAAACTACTTTCTATGCAATAAACTTTCACATTCTGCTCTTATTTCGAAAGTTGAAAATTGGTGGAAAAATCGTCAAAAACCAAAGGTTAACCCCTTTACCTTTTTGGTCAAATTTTGACACCTAAAATTTTCAACGTAATTTCGCTCAAAAACCACTCAAATCACTGCAAAACTACTTTCTATGCAATAAACTTTCACATTCTGCTCTTATTTCGAAAGTTGAAAATTGGTGGAAAAATCGTCAGAAACCAAAGGTTAACCCCTTTACCTTTTTGGTCAAATTTTGACACCTAAAATTTTCAACGTAATTTCGCTTAAAAACCACTCAAATCACTGCAAAACTACTTTCTATGCAATAAACTTTCACATTCTGCTCTTATTTCGAAAGTTGAAAATTGGTGGAAAAATCGTCAGAAACCAAAGGTTAACCCCTTTACATTTTGGTCAAATTTTGACACCTAAAATTTTCAACGTAATTTCGCTCAAAAACCACTGAAATCACTGCAAAACTACTTTCTATGCAATAAACTTTCACATTCTGCTCTTATTTCGAAAGTTGAAAATTGGTGGAAAAATCGTCAAAAACCAAAGGTTAACCCCTTTACATTTTGGTCAAATTTTGACACCTAAAATTTTCAACGTAATTTCGCTCAAAAAACCACTGAAATCACAGCAAAACTACTTTCTATGCAATAAACTTTCACATTCTGCTCTTATTTCGAAAGTTGAAAATTGGTGGAAAAATCGTCAAAAACCAAAGGTTAACCCCTTTACATTTTGGTCAAATTTTGACACCTAAAATTTTCAACGTAATTTCGCTCAAAAACCACTGAAATCACTGCAAAACTACTTTCTATGCAATAATCTTTCACATTCTGCTCTTATTTCGAAAGTTGAAAATTGGTGGAAAAATCGTCAGAAACCAAAGGTTAACCCCTTTACATTTTGGTCAAATTTTGACACCTAAAATTTTCAACGTAATTTCGCTCAAAAACCACTGAAATCACTGCAAAACTACTTTCTATGCAATAAACTTTCACATTCTGCTCTTATTTCGAAAGTTGAAAATTGGTGGAAAAATCGTCAAAAACCAAAGGTTAACCCCTTTACATTTTGGTCAAATTTTGACACCTAAAATTTTCAACGTAATTTCGCTCAAAAAACCACTCAAATCACTGCAAAACTACTTTCTATGCAATAAACTTTCACATTCTGCTCTTATTTCGAAAGTTGAAAATTGGTGGAAAAATCGTCAAAAACCAAAGGTTAACCCCTTTACATTTTGGTCAAAATTTGACACCTAAAATTTTCAACGTAATTTCGCTCAAAAACCACTGAAATCACTGCAAAACTACTTTCTATGCAATAAACTTTCACATTCTGCTCTTATTTCGAAAGTTGAAAATTGGTGGAAAAATCGTCAAAAACCAAAGGTTAACCCCTTTACATTTTGGTCAAATTTTGACACCTAAAATTTTCAACGTAATTTCGCTCAAAAACCACTGAAATCACTGCAAAACTACTTTCTATGCAATAAACTTTCACATTCTGCTCTTATTTCGAAAGTTGAAAATTGGTGGAAAAATCGTCAAAAACCAAAGGTTAACCCCTTTACATTTTGGTCAAATTTTGACACCTAAAATTTTCAACGTAATTTCGCTCAAAAAACCACTGAAATCACTGCAAAACTACTTTCTATGCAATAAACTTTCACATTCTGCTCTTATTTCGAAAGTTGAAAATTGGTGGAAAAATCGTCAAAAACCAAAGGTTAACCCCTTTACATTTTGGTCAAATTTTGACACCTAAAATTTTCAACGTAATTTCGCTCAAAAACCACTGAAATCACTGCAAAACTACTTTCTATGCAATAAACTTTCACATTCTGCTCTTATTTCGAAAGTTGAAAATTGGTGGAAAAATCGTCAGAAACCAAAGGTTAACCCCTTTACATTTTGGTCAAATTTTGACACCTAAAATTTTCAACGTAATTTCGCTCAAAAACCACTGAAATCACTGCAAAACTACTTTCTATGCAATAAACTTTCACATTCTGCTCTTATTTCGAAAGTTGAAAATTGGTGGAAAAATCGTCAAAAACCAAAGGTTAACCCCTTTACATTTTGGTCAAATTTTGACACCTAAAATTTTCAACGTAATTTCGCTCAAAAAACCACTGAAATCACTGCAAAACTACTTTCTATGCAATAAACTTTCACATTCTGCTCTTATTTCGAAAGTTGAAAATTGGTGGAAAAATCGTCAAAAACCAAAGGTTAACCCCTTTACATTTTGGTCAAATTTTGACACCTAAAATTTTCAACGTAATTTCGCTCAAAAAACCACTCAAATCACTGCAAAACTACTTTCTATGCAATAAACTTTCACATTCTGCTCTTATTTCGAAAGTTGAAAATTGGTGGAAAAATCGTCAAAAACCAAAGGTTAACCTCTTTACATTTTGGTCAAATTTTGACACCTAAAATTTTCAACGTAATTTCGCTCAAAAAACCACTGAAATCACTGCAAAACTACTTTCTATGCAATAAACTTTCACATTCTGCTCTTATTTCGAAAGTTGAAAATTGGTGGAAAAATCGTCAAAAACCAAAGGTTAACCCCTTTACATTTTGGTCAAAATTTGACACCTAAAATTTTCAACGTAATTTCGCTGAAAAACCACTGAAATCACTGCAAAACTACTTTCTATGCAATAAACTTTCACATTCTGCTCTTATTTCGAAAGTTGAAAATTGGTGGAAAAATCGTCAAAAACCAAAGGTTAACCCCTTTACATTTTGGTCAAAATTTGACACCTAAAATTTTCAACGTAATTTCGCTCAAAAACCACTGAAATCACTGCAAAACTACTTTCTATGCAATAAACTTTCACATTCTGCTCTTATTTCGAAAGTTGAAAATTGGTGGAAAAATCGTCAAAAACCAAAGGTTAACCCCTTTACCTTTTTGGTCAAATTTTGACACCTAAAGTTTGCCACGTAATTTCGCTCAAAAACCACTGAAATCACTGCAAAACTACTTTCTATGCAATAAACTTTCACATTCTGCTCTTATTTCGAAAGTTGAAAATTGGTGGAAAAATCGTCAGAAACCAAAGGTTAACCCCTTTACATTTTGGTCAAATTTTGACACCTAAAATTTTCAACGTAATTTCGCTCAAAAACCACTGAAATCACTGCAAAACTACTTTCTATGCAATAAACTTTCACATTCTGCTCTTATTTCGAAAGTTGAAAATTGGTGGAAAAATCGTCAAAAACCAAAGGTTAACCCCTTTACATTTTGGTCAAATTTTGACACCTAAAATTTTCAACGTAATTTCGCTCAAAAAACCACTGAAATCACTGCAAAACTACTTTCTATGCAATAAACTTTCACATTCTGCTCTTATTTCGAAAGTTGAAAATTGGTGGAAAAATCGTCAAAAACCAAAGGTTAACCCCTTTACATTTTGGTCAAATTTTGACACCTAAAATTTTCAACGTAATTTCGCTCAAAAAACCACTGAAATCACTGCAAAACTACTTTCTATGCAATAAACTTTCACATTCTGCTCTTATTTCGAAAGTTGAAAATTGGTGGAAAAATCGTCAAAAACCAAAGGTTAACCCCTTTACATTTTGGTCAAAATTTGACACCTAAAATTTTCAACGTAATTTCGCTCAAAAACCACTGAAATCACTGCAAAACTACTTTCTATGCAATAAACTTTCACATTCTGCTCTTATTTCGAAAGTTGAAAATTGGTGGAAAAATCGTCAAAAACCAAAGGTTAACCCCTTTACCTTTTTGGTCAAATTTTGACACCTAAAATTTTCAACGTAATTTCGCTCAAAAACCACTCAAATCACTGCAAAACTACTTTCTAGGCAATAAACTTTCACATTCTGCTCTTATTTCGAAAGTTGAAAATTGGTCGAAAAATCGTCAGAAACCAAAGGTTAACCCCTTTACCTTTTTGGTCAAATTTTGACACCTAAAATTTTCAACGTAATTTCGCTTAAAAACCACTCAAATCACGGCAAAACTACTTTCTATGCAATAAACTTTCACATTCTGCTCTTATTTCGAAAGTTGAAAATTGGTGGAAAAATCGTCAGAAACCAAAGGTTAACCCCTTTACATTTTGGTCAAATTTTGACACCTAAAATTTTCAACGTAATTTCGCTCAAAAACCACTGAAATCACTGCAAAACTACTTTCTATGCAATAAACTTTCACATTCTGCTCTTATTTCGAAAGTTGAAAATTGGTGGAAAAATCGTCAAAAACCAAAGGTTAACCCCTTTACATTTTGGTCAAATTTTGACACCTAAAATTTTCAACGTAATTTCGCTCAAAAAACCACTGAAATCACAGCAAAACTACTTTCTATGCAATAAACTTTCACATTCTGCTCTTATTTCGAAAGTTGAAAATTAGTGGAAAAATCGTCAAAAACCAAAGGTTAACCCCTTTACATTTTGGTCAAATTTTGACACCTAAAATTTTCAACGTAATTTCGCTCAAAAACCACTGAAATCACTGCAAAACTACTTTCTATGCAATAATCTTTCACATTCTGCTCTTATTTCGAAAGTTGAAAATTGGTGGAAAAATCGTCAGAAACCAAAGGTTAACCCCTTTACATTTTGGTCAAATTTTGACACCTAAAATTTTCAACGTAATTTCGCTCAAAAACCACTGAAATCACTGCAAAACTACTTTCTATGCAATAAACTTTCACATTCTGCTCTTATTTCGAAAGTTGAAAATTGGTGGAAAAATCGTCAAAAACCAAAGGTTAACCTCTTTACATTTTGGTCAAATTTTGACACCTAAAATTTTCAACGTAATTTCGCTCAAAAAACCACTCAAATCACTGCAAAACTACTTTCTATGCAATAAACTTTCACATTCTGCTCTTATTTCGAAAGTTGAAAATTGGTGGAAAAATCGTCAAAAACCAAAGGTTAACCCCTTTACATTTTGGTCAAAATTTGACACCTAAAATTTTCAACGTAATTTCGCTCAAAAACCACTGAAATCACTGCAAAACTACTTTCTATGCAATAAACTTTCACATTCTGCTCTTATTTCGAAAGTTGAAAATTGGTGGAAAAATCGTCAAAAACCAAAGGTTAACCCCTTTACCTTTTTGGTCAAATTTTGACACCTAAAATTTTCAACGTAATTTCGCTCAAAAACCACTGAAATCACTGCAAAACTACTTTCTATGCAATAAACTTTCACATTCTGCTCTTATTTCGAAAGTTGAAAATTGGTGGAAAAATCGTCAGAAACCAAAGGTTAACCCCTTTACATTTTGGTCAAATTTTGACACCTAAAATTTTCAACGTAATTTCGCTCAAAAACCACTGAAATCACTGCAAAACTACTTTCTATGCAATAAACTTTCACATTCTGCTCTTATTTCGAAAGTTGAAAATTGGTGGAAAAATCGTCAAAAACCAAAGGTTAACCCCTTTACATTTTGGTCAAATTTTGACACCTAAAATTTTCAACGTAATTTCGCTCAAAAAACCACTGAAATCACTGCAAAACTACTTTCTATGCAATAAACTTTCACATTCTGCTCTTATTTCGAAAGTTGAAAATTGGTGGAAAAATCGTCAAAAACCAAAGGTTAACCCCTTTACATTTTGGTCAAATTTTGACACCTAAAATTTTCAACGTAATTTCGCTCAAAAAACCACTGAAATCACTGCAAAACTACTTTCTATGCAATAAACTTTCACATTCTGCTCTTATTTCGAAAGTTGAAAATTGGTGGAAAAATCGTCAAAAACCAAAGGTTAACCCCTTTACATTTTGGTCAAATTTTGACACCTAAAATTTTCAACGTAATTTCGCTCAAAAACCACTGAAATCACTGCAAAACTACTTTCTATGCAATAAACTTTCACATTCTGCTCTTATTTCGAAAGTTGAAAATTGGTGGAAAAATCGTCAAAAACCAAAGGTTAACCCCTTTACCTTTTTGGTCAAATTTTGACACCTAAAATTTGCAACGTAATTTCGCTCAAAAACCACTGAAATCACTGCAAAACTACTTTCTATGCAATAAACTTTCACATTCTGCTCTTATTTCGAAAGTTGAAAATTGGTGGAAAAATCGTCAGAAACCAAAGGTTAACCCCTTTACATTTTGGTCAAATTTTGACACCTAAAATTTTCAACGTAATTTCGCTCAAAAACCACTGAAATCACTGCAAAACTACTTTCTATGCAATAAACTTTCACATTCTGCTCTTATTTCGAAAGTTGAAAATTGGTGGAAAAATCGTCAAAAACCAAAGGTTAACCCCTTTACATTTTGGTCAAATTTTGACACCTAAAATTTTCAACGTAATTTCGCTCAAAAAACCACTGAAATCACTGCAAAACTACTTTCTATGCAATAAACTTTCACATTCTGCTCTTATTTCGAAAGTTGAAAATTGGTGGAAAAATCGTCAAAAACCAAAGGTTAACCCCTTTACATTTTGGTCAAAATTTGACACCTAAAATTTTCAACGTAATTTCGCTCAAAAACCACTGAAATCACTGCAAAACTACTTTCTATGCAATAAACTTTCACATTCTGCTCTTATTTCGAAAGTTGAAAATTGGTGGAAAAATCGTCAAAAACCAAAGGTTAACCCCTTTACCTTTTTGGTCAAATTTTGACACCTAAAATTTTCAACGTAATTTCGCTCAAAAACCACTCAAATCACTGCAAAACTACTTTCTATGCAATAAACTTTCACATTCTGCTCTTATTTCGAAAGTTGAAAATTGGTGGAAAAATCGTCAGAAACCAAAGGTTAACCCCTTTACCTTTTTGGTCAAATTTTGACACCTAAAATTTTCAACGTAATTTCGCTTAAAAACCACTCAAATCACTGCAAAACTACTTTCTATGCAATAAACTTTCACATTCTGCTCTTATTTCGAAAGTTGAAAATTGGTGGAAAAATCGTCAGAAACCAAAGGTTAACCCCTTTACATTTTGGTCAAATTTTGACACCTAAAATTTTCAACGTAATTTCGCTCAAAAACCACTGAAATCACTGCAAAACTACTTTCTATGCAATAAACTTTCACATTCTGCTCTTATTTCGAAAGTTGAAAATTGGTGGAAAAATCGTCAAAAACCAAAGGTTAACCCCTTTACATTTTGGTCAAATTTTGACACCTAAAATTTTCAACGTAATTTCGCTCAAAAAACCACTGAAATCACAGCAAAACTACTTTCTATGCAATAAACTTTCACATTCTGCTCTTATTTCGAAAGTTGAAAATTAGTGGAAAAATCGTCAAAAACCAAAGGTTAACCCCTTTACATTTTGGTCAAATTTTGACACCTAAAATTTTCAACGTAATTTCGCTCAAAAACCACTGAAATCACTGCAAAACTACTTTCTATGCAATAAACTTTCACATTCTGCTCTTATTTCGAAAGTTGAAAATTGGTGGAAAAATCGTCAAAAACCAAAGGTTAACCCCTTTACATTTTGGTCAAATTTTGACACCTAAAATTTTCAACGTAATTTCGCTCAAAAACCACTGAAATCACTGCAAAACTACTTTCTATGCAATAAACTTTCACATTCTGCTCTTATTTCGAAAGTTGAAAATTGGTGGAAAAATCGTCAAAAACCAAAGGTTAACCCCTTTACATTTTGGTCAAATTTTGACACCTAAAATTTTCAACGTAATTTCGCTCAAAAACCACTGAAATCACTGCAAAACTACTTTCTATGCAATAAACTTTCACATTCTGCTCTTATTTCGAAAGTTGAAAATTGGTGGAAAAATCGTCAAAAACCAAAGGTTAACCCCTTTACATTTTGGTCAAATTTTGACACCTAAAATTTTCAACGTAATTTCGCTCAAAAACCACTGAAATCACTGCAAAACTACTTTCTATGCAATAAACTTTCACATTCTGCTCTTATTTCGAAAGTTGAAAATTGGTGGAAAAATCGTCAGAAACCAAAGGTTAACCCCTTTACATTTTGGTCAAATTTTGACACCTAAAATTTTCAACGTAATTTCGCTCAAAAACCACTGAAATCACTGCAAAACTACTTTCTATGCAATAAACTTTCACATTCTGCTCTTATTTCGAAAGTTGAAAATTGGTGGAAAAATCGTCAAAAACCAAAGGTTAACCCCTTTACATTTTGGTCAAATTTTGACACCTAAAATTTTCAACGTAATTTCGCTCAAAAAACCACTGAAATCACTGCAAAACTACTTTCTATGCAATAAACTTTCACATTCTGCTCTTATTTCGAAAGTTGAAAATTGGTGGAAAAATCGTCAAAAACCAAAGGTTAACCCCTTTACATTTTGGTCAAATTTTGACACCTAAAATTTTCAACGTAATTTCGCTCAAAAAACCACTGAAATCACTGCAAAACTACTTTCTATGCAATAAACTTTCACATTCTGCTCTTATTTCGAAAGTTGAAAATTGGTGGAAAAATCGTCAAAAACCAAAGGTTAACCCCTTTACATTTTGGTCAAAATTTGACACCTAAAATTTTCAACGTAATTTCGCTCAAAAACCACTGAAATCACTGCAAAACTACTTTCTATGCAATAAACTTTCACATTCTGCTCTTATTTCGAAAGTTGAAAATTGGTGGAAAAATCGTCAAAAACCAAAGGTTAACCCCTTTACCTTTTTGGTCAAATTTTGACACCTAAAATTTTCAACGTAATTTCGCTCAAAAACCACTCAAATCACTGCAAAACTACTTTCTATGCAATAAACTTTCACATTCTGCTCTTATTTCGAAAGTTGAAAATTGGTCGAAAAATCGTCAGAAACCAAAGGTTAACCCCTTTACCTTTTTGGTCAAATTTTGACACCTAAAATTTTCAACGTAATTTCGCTTAAAAACCACTCAAATCACGGCAAAACTACTTTCTATGCAATAAACTTTCACATTCTGCTCTTATTTCGAAAGTTGAAAATTGGTGGAAAAATCGTCAGAAACCAAAGGTTAACCCCTTTACATTTTGGTCAAATTTTGACACCTAAAATTTTCAACGTAATTTCGCTCAAAAACCACTGAAATCACTGCAAAACTACTTTCTATGCAATAAACTTTCACATTCTGCTCTTATTTCGAAAGTTGAAAATTGGTGGAAAAATCGTCAAAAACCAAAGGTTAACCCCTTTACATTTTGGTCAAATTTTGACACCTAAAATTTTCAACGTAATTTCGCTCAAAAAACCACTGAAATCACAGCAAAACTACTTTCTATGCAATAAACTTTCACATTCTGCTCTTATTTCGAAAGTTGAAAATTAGTGGAAAAATCGTCAAAAACCAAAGGTTAACCCCTTTACATTTTGGTCAAATTTTGACACCTAAAATTTTCAACGTAATTTCGCTCAAAAACCACTGAAATCACTGCAAAACTACTTTCTATGCAATAATCTTTCACATTCTGCTCTTATTTCGAAAGTTGAAAATTGGTCGAAAAATCGTCAGAAACCAAAGGTTAACCCCTTTACATTTTGGTCAAATTTTGACACCTAAAATTTTCAACGTAATTTCGCTCAAAAACCACTGAAATCACTGCAAAACTACTTTCTATGCAATAAACTTTCACATTCTGCTCTTATTTCGAAAGTTGAAAATTGGTGGAAAAATCGTCAAAAACCAAAGGTTAACCCCTTTACATTTTGGTCAAATTTTGACACCTAAAATTTTCAACGTAATTTCGCTCAAAAACCACTGAAATCACTGCAAAACTACTTTCTATGCAATAAACTTTCACATTCTGCTCTTATTTCGAAAGTTGAAAATTGGTGGAAAAATCGTCAAAAACCAAAGGTTAACCCCTTTACATTTTGGTCAAATTTTGACACCTAAAATTTTCAACGTAATTTCGCTCAAAAACCACTGAAATCACTGCAAAACTACTTTCTATGCAATAAACTTTCACATTCTGCTCTTATTTCGAAAGTTGAAAATTAGTGGAAAAATCGTCAAAAACCAAAGGTTAACCCCTTTACATTTTGGTCAAATTTTGACACCTAAAATTTTCAACGTAATTTCGCTCAAAAACCACTGAAATCACTGCAAAACTACTTTCTATGCAATAATCTTTCACATTCTGCTCTTATTTCGAAAGTTGAAAATTGGTGGAAAAATCGTTAGAAACCAAAGGTTAACCCCTTTACATTTTGGTCAAATTTTGACACCTAAAATTTTCAACGTAATTTCGCTCAAAAACCACTGAAATCACTGCAAAACTACTTTCTATGCAATAAACTTTCACATTCTGCTCTTATTTCGAAAGTTGAAAATTGGTGGAAAAATCGTCAAAAACCAAAGGTTAACCCCTTTACATTTTGGTCAAATTTTGACACCTAAAATTTTCAACGTAATTTCGCTCAAAAAACCACTGAAATCACTGCAAAACTACTTTCTATGCAATAAACTTTCACATTCTGCTCTTATTTCGAAAGTTGAAAATTGGTGGAAAAATCGTCAAAAACCAAAGGTTAACCTCTTTACATTTTGGTCAAATTTTGACACCTAAAATTTTCAACGTAATTTCGCTCAAAAAACCACTCAAATCACTGCAAAACTACTTTCTATGCAATAAACTTTCACATTCTGCTCTTATTTCGAAAGTTGAAAATTGGTGGAAAAATCGTCAAAAACCAAAGGTTAACCCCTTTACATTTTGGTCAAAATTTGACACCTAAAATTTTCAACGTAATTTCGCTCAAAAACCACTGAAATCACTGCAAAACTACTTTCTATGCAATAAACTTTCACATTCTGCTCTTATTTCGAAAGTTGAAAATTGGTCGAAAAATCGTCAGAAACCAAAGGTTAACCCCTTTACATTTTGGTCAAATTTTGACACCTAAAATTTTCAACGTAATTTCGCTCAAAAACCACTCAAATCACTCCAAAACTACTTTCTATGCAATAAACTTTCACATTCTGCTCTTATTTCGAAAGTTGAAAATTGGTGGAAAAATCGTCAGAAACCAAAGGTTAACCCCTTTACATTTTGGTCAAATTTTGACACCTAAAATTTTCAACGTAATTTCGCTCAAAAACCACTGAAATCACTGCAAAACTACTTTCTATGCAATAAACTTTCACATTCTGCTCTTATTTCGAAAGTTGATAATTGGTCGAAAAATCGTCAAAAACCAAAGGTTAACCCCTTTACATTTTGGTCAAATTTTGACACCTAAATTTTTCAACGTAATTTCGCTCAAAAAACCACTCAAATCACTGCAAAACTACTTTCTATGCAATAAACTTTCACATTCTGCTCTTATTTCGAAAGTTGAAAATTGGTGGAAAAATCGTCAAAAACCAAAGGTTAACCCCTTTACATTTTGGTCAAATTTTGACACCTAAAATTTTCAACGTAATTTCGCTCAAAAAACCACTGAAATCACTGCAAAACTACTTTCTATGCAATAAACTTTCACATTCTGCTCTTATTTCGAAAGTTGAAAATTGGTGGAAAAATCGTCAAAAACCAAAGGTTAACCCCTTTACATTTTGGTCAAAATTTGACACCTAAAATTTTCAACGTAATTTCGCTCAAAAACCACTGAAATCACTGCAAAACTACTTTCTATGCAATAAACTTTCACATTCTGCTCTTATTTCGAAAGTTGAAAATTGGTGGAAAAATCGTCAAAAACCAAAGGTTAACCCCTTTACCTTTTTGGTCAAATTTTGACACCTAAAATTTGCAACGTAATTTCGCTCAAAAACCACTGAAATCACTGCAAAACTACTTTCTATGCAATAAACTTTCACATTCTGCTCTTATTTCGAAAGTTGAAAATTGGTGGAAAAATCGTCAAAAACCAAAGGTTAACCCCTTTACATTTTGGTCAAATTTTGACACCTAAAATTTTCAACGTAATTTCGCTCAAAAACCACTGAAATCACTGCAAAACTACTTTCTATGCAATAAACTTTCACATTCTGCTCTTATTTCGAAAGTTGAAAATTGGTGGAAAAATCGTCAAAAACCAAAGGTTAACCCCTTTACATTTTGGTCAAATTTTGACACCTAAAATTTTCAACGTAATTTTGCTCAAAAACCACTGAAATCACTGCAAAACTACTTTCTATGCAATAAACTTTCACATTCTGCTCTTATTTCGAAAGTTGAAAATTGGTGGAAAAATCGTCAAAAACCAAAGGTTAACCCCTTTACATTTTGGTCAAATTTTGACACCTAAAATTTTCAACGTAATTTTACTCAAAAACCACTGAAATCACTGCAAAACTACTTTCTATGCAATAAACTTTCACATTCTGCTCTTATTTCGAAAGTTGAAAATTGGTGGAAAAATCGTCAAAAACCAAAGGTGAACCCCTTTACATTTTGGTCAAATTTTGACACCTAAAATTTTCAACGTAATTTCGCTCAAAAAACCACTGAAATCACTGCAAAACTACTTTCTATGCAATAAACTTTCACATTCTGCTCTTATTTCGAAAGTTGAAAATTGGTGGAAAAATCGTCAAAAACCAAAGGTTAACCCCTTTACATTTTGGTCAAATTTTGACACCTAAAATTTTCAACGTAATTTCGCTCAAAAAACCACTGAAATCACTGCAAAACTACTTTCTATGCAATAAACTTTCACATTCTGCTCTTATTTCGAAAGTTGAAAATTGGTGGAAAAATCGTCAAAAACCAAAGGTTAACCCCTTTACATTTTGGTCAAAATTTGACACCTAAAATTTTCAACGTAATTTCGCTCAAAAACCACTGAAATCACTGCAAAACTACTTTCTATGCAATAAACTTTCACATTCTGCTCTTATTTCGAAAGTTGAAAATTGGTGGAAAAATCGTCAAAAACCAAAGGTTAACCCCTTTACCTTTTTGGTCAAATTTTGACACCTAAAATTTGCAACGTAATTTCGCTCAAAAACCACTGAAATCACTGCAAAACTACTTTCTATGCAATAAACTTTCACATTCTGCTCTTATTTCGAAAGTTGAAAATTGGTGGAAAAATCGTCAGAAACCAAAGGTTAACCCTTTTATATTTTGGTCAAATTTTGACACCTAAAATTTTCAACGTAATTTCGCTCAAAAACCACTGAAATCACTGCAAAACTACTTTCTATGCAATAAACTTTCACATTCTGCTCTTATTTCGAAAGTTGAAAATTGGTGGAAAAATCGTCAAAAACCAAAGGTTAACCCCTTTACATTTTGGTCAAATTTTGACACCTAAAATTTTCAACGTAATTTTGCTGAAAAACCACTGAAATCACTGGAAAACTACTTTCTATGCAATAAACTTTCACATTCTGCTCTTATTTCGAAAGTTGAAAATTGGTGGAAAAATCGTCAAAAACCAAAGGTTAACCCCTTTACCTTTTTGGTCAAATTTTGACACCTAAAATTTTCAACGTAATTTCGCTCAAAAACCACTGAAATCACTGCAAAACTACTTTCTATGCAATAAACTTTCACATTCTGCTCTTATTTCGAAAGTTGAAAATTGGTGGAAAAATCGTCAAAAACCAAAGGTTAACCCCTTTACCTTTTTGGTCAAATTTTGACACCTAAAATTTTCAACGTAATTTCGCTCAAAAACCACTGAAATCACTGCAAAACTACTTTCTATGCAATAAACTTTCACATTCTGCTCTTATTTCGAAAGTTGAAAATTGGTGGAAAAATCGTCAAAAACCAAAGGTTAACCCCTTTACATTTTGGTCAAATTTTGACACCTAAAATTTTCAACGTAATTTCGCTCAAAAAACCACTGAAATCACAGCAAAACTACTTTCTATGCAATAAACTTTCACATTCTGCTCTTATTTCGAAAGTTGAAAATTGGTGGAAAAATCGTCAAAAACCAAAGGTTAACCCCTTTACATTTTGGTCAAATTTTGACACCTAAAATTTTCAACGTAATTTCGCTCAAAAACCACTGAAATCACTGCAAAACTACTTTCTATGCAATAAATTTCACATTCTGCTCTTATTTCGAAAGTTGAAAATTGGTGGAAAAATCGTCAAAAACCAAAGGTGAACCCCTTTACATTTTGGTCAAATTTTGACACCTAAAATTTTCAACGTAATTTCGCTCAAAAAACCACTGAAATCACTGCAAAACTACTTTCTATGCAATAAACTTTCACATTCTGCTCTTATTTCGAAAGTTGAAAATTGGTGGAAAAATCGTCAAAAACCAAAGGTTAACCCCTTTACATTTTGGTCAAATTTTGACACCTAAAATTTTCAACGTAATTTCGCTCAAAAAACCACTGAAATCACTGCAAAACTACTTTCTATGCAATAAACTTTCACATTCTGCTCTTATTTCGAAAGTTGAAAATTGGTGGAAAAATCGTCAAAAACCAAAGGTTAACCCCTTTACATTTTGGTCAAAATTTGACACCTAAAATTTTCAACGTAATTTCGCTCAAAAACCACTGAAATCACTGCAAAACTACTTTCTATGCAATAAACTTTCACATTCTGCTCTTATTTCGAAAGTTGAAAATTGGTGGAAAAATCGTCAAAAACCAAAGGTTAACCCCTTTACCTTTATGGTCAAATTTTGACACCTAATATTTGCAACGTAATTTCGCTCAAAAACCACTGAAATCACTGCAAAACTACTTTCTATGCAATAAACTTTCACATTCTGCTCTTATTTCGAAAGTTGAAAATTGGTGGAAAAATCGTCAAAAACCAAAGGTTAACCCCTTTACATTTTGGTCAAAATTTGACACCTAAAATTTTCAACGTAATTTCGCTCAAAAACCACTGAAATCACTGCAAAACTACTTTCTATGCAATAAACTTTCACATTCTGCTCTTATTTCGAAAGTTGAAAATTGGTGGAAAAATCGTCAAAAACCAAAGGTTAACCCCTTTACCTTTTTGGTCAAATTTTGACACCTAAAATTTTCAACGTAATTTCGCTCAAAAACCACTGAAATCACTGCAAAACTACTTTCTATGCAATAAACTTTCACATTCTGCTCTTATTTCGAAAGTTGAAAATTGGTGGAAAAATCGTCAAAAACCAAAGGTTAACCCCTTTACATTTTGGTCAAATTTTGACACCTAAAATTTTCAACGTAATTTTACTCAATAACCACTGAAATCACTGCAAAACTACTTTCTATGCAATAAACTTTCACATTCTGCTCTTATTTCGAAAGTTGAAAATTGGTGGAAAAATCGTCAAAAACCAAAGGTTAACCCCTTTACATTTTGGTCAAATTTTGACACCTAAAATTTTCAACGTAATTTCGCTCAAAAAACCACTGAAATCACTGCAAAACTACTTTCTATGCAATAAACTTTCACATTCTGCTCTTATTTCGAAAGTTGAAAATTGGTGGAAAAATCGTCAAAAACCAAAGGTTAACCCCTTTACATTTTGGTCAAATTTTGACACCTAAAATTTTCAACGTAATTTCGCTCAAAAAACCACTGAAATCACTGGAAAACTACTTTCTATGCAATAAACTTTCACATTCTGCTCTTATTTCGAAAGTTGAAAATTGGTGGAAAAATCGTCAAAAACCAAAGGTTAACCCCTTTACATTTTCGTCAAAATTTGACACCTAAAATTTTCAACGTAATTTCGCTCAAAAACCACTGAAATCACTGCAAAACTACTTTCTATGCAATAAACTTTCACATTCTGCTCTTATTTCGAAAGTTGAAAATTGGTGGAAAAATCGTCAAAAACCAAAGGTTAACCCCTTTACCTTTTTGGTCAAATTTTGACACCTAAAATTTTCAACGTAATTTCGCTCAAAAACCACTGAAATCACTGCAAAACTACTTTCTATGCAATAAACTTTCACATTCTGCTCTTATTTCGAAAGTTGAAAATTGGTGGAAAAATCGTCAAAAACCAAAGGTTAACCCCTTTACCTTTTTGGTCAAATTTTGACACCTAAAATTTTCAACGTAATTTCGCTCAAAAACCACTGAAATCACTGCAAAACTACTTTCTATGCAATAAACTTTCACATTCTGCTCTTATTTCGAAAGTTGAAAATTGGTGGAAAAATCGTCAGAAACCAAAGGTTAACCCCTTTACATTTTGGTCAAATTTTGACACCTAAAATTTTCAACGTAATTTCGCTCAAAAACCACTGAAATCACTGCAAAACTACTTTCTATGCAATAAACTTTCACATTCTGCTCTTATTTCGAAAGTTGAAAATTGGTGGAAAAATCGTCAAAAACCAAAGGTTAACCCCTTTACATTTTGGTCAAATTTTGACACCTAAAATTTTCAACGAAATTTCGCTCAAAAAACCACTGAAATCACTGCAAAACTACTTTCTATGCAATAAACTTTCACATTCTGCTCTTATTTCGAAAGTTGAAAATTGGTGGAAAAATCGTCAAAAACCAAAGGTTAACCCCTTTACATTTTGGTCAAATTTTGACACCTAAAATTTTCAACGTAATTTCGCTGAAAAACCACTGAAATCACTGCAAAACTACTTTCTATGCAATAAACTTTCACATTCTGCTCTTATTTCGAAAGTTGAAAATTGGTGGAAAAATCGTCAAAAACCAAAGGTTAACCCCTTTACATTTTGGTCAAATTTTGACACCTAAAATTTTCAACGTAATTTCGCTCAAAAAACCACTGAAATCACTGCAAAACTACTTTCTATGCAATAAACTTTCACATTCTGCTCTTATTTCGAAAGTTGAAAATTGGTGGAAAAATCGTCAAAAACCAAAGGTTAACCCCTTTACATTTTGGTCAAATTTTGACACCTAAAATTTTCAACGTAATTTCGCTCAAAAACCACTGAAATCACTGCAAAACTACTTTCTATGCAATAAATTTCACATTCTGCTCTTATTTCGAAAGTTGAAAATTGGTGGAAAAATCGTCAAAAACCAAAGGTGAACCCCTTTACATTTTGGTCAAATTTTGACACCTAAAATTTTCAACGTAATTTCGCTCAAAAAACCACTGAAATCACTGCAAAACTACTTTCTATGCAATAAACTTTCACATTCTGCTCTTATTTCGAAAGTTGAAAATTGGTGGAAAAATCGTCAAAAACCAAAGGTTAACCCCTTTACATTTTGGTCAAATTTTGACACCTAAAATTTTCAACGTAATTTCGCTCAAAAAACCACTGAAATCACTGCAAAACTACTTTCTATGCAATAAACTTTCACATTCTGCTCTTATTTCGAAAGTTGAAAATTGGTGGAAAAATCGTCAAAAACCAAAGGTTAACCCCTTTACATTTTGGTCAAAATTTGACACCTAAAATTTTCAACGTAATTTTACTCAAAAACCACTGAAATCACTGCAAAACTACTTTCTATGCAATAAACTTTCACATTCTGCTCTTATTTCGAAAGTTGAAAATTGGTGGAAAAATCGTCAAAAACCAAAGGTTAACCCCTTTACCTTTATGGTCAAATTTTGACACCTAATATTTGCAACGTAATTTCGCTCAAAAACCACTCAAATCACTGCAAAACTACTTTCTATGCAATAAACTTTCACATTCTGCTCTTATTTCGAAAGTTGAAAATTGGTGGAAAAATCGTCAAAAACCAAAGGTTAACCCCTTTACATTTTGGTCAAAATTTGACACCTAAAATTTTCAACGTAATTTCGCTCAAAAACCACTGAAATCACTGCAAAACTACTTTCTATGCAATAAACTTTCACATTCTGCTCTTATTTCGAAAGTTGAAAATTGGTGGAAAAATCGTCAAAAACCAAAGGTTAACCCCTTTACCTTTTTGGTCAAATTTTGACACCTAAAATTTTCAACGTAATTTCGCTCAAAAACCACTGAAATCACTGCAAAACTACTTTCTATGCAATAAACTTTCACATTCTGCTCTTATTTCGAAAGTTGAAAATTGGTGGAAAAATCGTCAAAAACCAAAGGTTAACCCATTTACATTTTGGTCAAATTTTGACACCTAAAATTTTCAACGTAATTTTACTCAATAACCACTGAAATCACTGCAAAACTACTTTCTATGCAATAAACTTTCACATTCTGCTCTTATTTCGAAAGTTGAAAATTGGTGGAAAAATCGTCAAAAACCAAAGGTTAACCCCTTTACATTTTGGTCAAATTTTGACACCTAAAATTTTCAACGTAATTTCGCTCAAAAAACCACTGAAATCACTGGAAAACTACTTTCTATGCAATAAACTTTCACATTCTGCTCTTATTTCGAAAGTTGAAAATTGGTGGAAAAATCGTCAAAAACCAAAGGTTAACCCCTTTACATTTTGGTCAAATTTTGACACCTAAAATTTTCAACGTAATTTCGCTCAAAAACCACTGAAATCACTGCAAAACTACTTTCTATGCAATAAACTTTCACATTCTGCTCTTATTTCGAAAGTTGAAAATTGGTGGAAAAATCGTCAAAAACCAAAGGTTAACCCCTTTACCTTTTTGGTCAAATTTTGACACCTAAAATTTTCAACGTAATTTCGCTCAAAAACCACTGAAATCACTGCAAAACTACTTTCTATGCAATAAACTTTCACATTCTGCTCTTATTTCGAAAGTTGAAAATTGGTGGAAAAATCGTCAAAAACCAAAGGTTAACCCCTTTACATTTTGGTCAAATTTTGACACCTAAAATTTTCAACGTAATTTCGCTCAAAAACCACTGAAATCACTGCAAAACTACTTTCTATGCAATAAACTTTCACATTCTGCTCTTATTTCGAAAGTTGAAAATTGGTGGAAAAATCGTCAAAAACCAAAGGTTAACCCCTTTACATTTTGGTCAAATTTTGACACCTAAAATTTTCAACGAAATTTCGCTCAAAAAACCACTGAAATCACTGCAAAACTACTTTCTATGCAATAAACTTTCACATTCTGCTCTTATTTCGAAAGTTGAAAATTGGTGGAAAAATCGTCAAAAACCAAAGGTTAACCCCTTTACATTTTGGTCAAATTTTGACACCTAAAATTTTCAACGTAATTTCGCTCAAAAAACCACTGAAATCACTGCACAACTACTTTCTATGCAATAAACTTTCACATTCTGCTCTTATTTCGAAAGTTGAAAATTGGTGGAAAAATCGTCAAAAACCAAAGGTTAACCCCTTTACATTTTGGTCAAATTTTGACACCTAAAATTTTCAACGTAATTTCGCTCAAAAACCACTGAAATCACTGGAAAACTACTTTCTATGCAATAAACTTTCACATTCTGCTCTTATTTCGAAAGTTGAAAATTGGTGGAAAAATCGTCAAAAACCAAAGGTTAACCCCTTTACATTTTCGTCAAAATTTGACACCTAAAATTTTCAACGTAATTTCGCTCAAAAACCACTGAAATCACTGCAAAACTACTTTCTATGCAATAAACTTTCACATTCTGCTCTTATTTCGAAAGTTGAAAATTGGTGGAAAAATCGTCAAAAACCAAAGGTTAACCCCTTTACCTTTTTGGTCAAATTTTGACACCTAAAATTTTCAACGTAATTTCGCTCAAAAACCACTGAAATCACTGCAAAACTACTTTCTATGCAATAAACTTTCACATTCTGCTCTTATTTCGAAAGTTGAAAATTGGTGGAAAAATCGTCAGAAACCAAAGGTTAACCCCTTTACATTTTGGTCAAATTTTGACACCTAAAATTTTCAACGTAATTTCGCTCAAAAACCACTGAAATCACTGCAAAACTACTTTCTATGCAATAAACTTTCACATTCTGCTCTTATTTCGAAAGTTGAAAATTGGTGGAAAAATCGTCAAAAACCAAAGGTTAACCCCTTTACATTTTGGTCAAATTTTGACACCTAAAATTTTCAACGAAATTTCGCTCAAAAAACCACTGAAATCACTGCAAAACTACTTTCTATGCAATAAACTTTCACATTCTGCTCTTATTTCGAAAGTTGAAAATTGGTGGAAAAATCGTCAAAAACCAAAGGTTAACCCCTTTACATTTTGGTCAAATTTTGACACCTAAAATTTTCAACGTAATTTCGCTGAAAAACCACTGAAATCACTGCAAAACTACTTTCTATGCAATAAACTTTCACATTCTGCTCTTATTTCGAAAGTTGAAAATTGGTGGAAAAATCGTCAAAAACCAAAGGTTAACCCCTTTACATTTTGGTCAAATTTTGACACCTAAAATTTTCAACGTAATTTCGCTCAAAAAACCACTGAAATCACTGCAAAACTACTTTCTATGCAATAAACTTTCACATTCTGCTCTTATTTCGAAAGTTGAAAATTGGTGGAAAAATCGTCAAAAACCAAAGGTTAACCCCTTTACATTTTGGTCAAATTTTGACACCTAAAATTTTCAACGTAATTTCGCTCAAAAACCACTGAAATCACTGCAAAACTACTTTCTATGCAATAAATTTCACATTCTGCTCTTATTTCGAAAGTTGAAAATTGGTGGAAAAATCGTCAAAAACCAAAGGTGAACCCCTTTACATTTTGGTCAAATTTTGACACCTAAAATTTTCAACGTAATTTCGCTCAAAAAACCACTGAAATCACTGCAAAACTACTTTCTATGCAATAAACTTTCACATTCTGCTCTTATTTCGAAAGTTGAAAATTGGTGGAAAAATCGTCAAAAACCAAAGGTTAACCCCTTTACATTTTGGTCAAATTTTGACACCTAAAATTTTCAACGTAATTTCGCTCAAAAAACCACTGAAATCACTGCAAAACTACTTTCTATGCAATAAACTTTCACATTCTGCTCTTATTTCGAAAGTTGAAAATTGGTGGAAAAATCGTCAAAAACCAAAGGTTAACCCCTTTACATTTTGGTCAAAATTTGACACCTAAAATTTTCAACGTAATTTCGCTCAAAAACCACTGAAATCACTGCAAAACTACTTTCTATGCAATAAACTTTCACATTCTGCTCTTATTTCGAAAGTTGAAAATTGGTGGAAAAATCGTCAAAAACCAAAGGTTAACCCCTTTACCTTTATGGTCAAATTTTGACACCTAATATTTGCAACGTAATTTCGCTCAAAAACCACTCAAATCACTGCAAAACTACTTTCTATGCAATAAACTTTCACATTCTGCTCTTATTTCGAAAGTTGAAAATTGGTGGAAAAATCGTCAAAAACCAAAGGTTAACCCCTTTACATTTTGGTCAAAATTTGACACCTAAAATTTTCAACGTAATTTCGCTCAAAAACCACTGAAATCACTGCAAAACTACTTTCTATGCAATAAACTTTCACATTCTGCTCTTATTTCGAAAGTTGAAAATTGGTGGAAAAATCGTCAAAAACCAAAGGTTAACCCCTTTACCTTTTTGGTCAAATTTTGACACCTAAAATTTTCAACGTAATTTCGCTCAAAAACCACTGAAATCACTGCAAAACTACTTTCTATGCAATAAACTTTCACATTCTGCTCTTATTTCGAAAGTTGAAAATTGGTGGAAAAATCGTCAAAAACCAAAGGTTAACCCCTTTACATTTTGGTCAAATTTTGACACCTAAAATTTTCAACGTAATTTTACTCAATAACCACTGAAATCACTGCAAAACTACTTTCTATGCAATAAACTTTCACATTCTGCTCTTATTTCGAAAGTTGAAAATTGGTGGAAAAATCGTCAAAAACCAAAGGTTAACCCCTTTACATTTTGGTCAAATTTTGACACCTAAAATTTTCAACGTAATTTCGCTCAAAAAACCACTGAAATCACTGCAAAACTACTTTCTATGCAATAAACTTTCACATTCTGCTCTTATTTCGAAAGTTGAAAATTGGTGGAAAAATCGTCAAAAACCAAAGGTTAACCCCTTTACATTTTGGTCAAATTTTGACACCTAAAATTTTCAACGTAATTTCGCTCAAAAAACCACTGAAATCACTGGAAAACTACTTTCTATGCAATAAACTTTCACATTCTGCTCTTATTTCGAAAGTTGAAAATTGGTGGAAAAATCGTCAAAAACCAAAGGTTAACCCCTTTACATTTTCGTCAAAATTTGACACCTAAAATTTTCAACGTAATTTCGCTCAAAAACCACTGAAATCACTGCAAAACTACTTTCTATGCAATAAACTTTCACATTCTGCTCTTATTTCGAAAGTTGAAAATTGGTGGAAAAATCGTCAAAAACCAAAGGTTAACCCCTTTATCTTTTTGGTCAAATTTTGACACCTAAAATTTTCAACGTAATTTCGCTCAAAAACCACTGAAATCACTGCAAAACTACTTTCTATGCAATAAACTTTCACATTCTGCTCTTATTTCGAAAGTTGAAAATTGGTGGAAAAATCGTCAGAAACCAAAGGTTAACCCCTTTACATTTTGGTCAAATTTTGACACCTAAAATTTTCAACGTAATTTCGCTCAAAAACCACTGAAATCACTGCAAAACTACTTTCTATGCAATAAACTTTCACATTCTGCTCTTATTTCGAAAGTTGAAAATTGGTGGAAAAATCGTCAAAAACCAAAGGTTAACCCCTTTACATTTTGGTCAAATTTTGACACCTAAAATTTTCAACGTAATTTCGCTCAAAAAACCACTGAAATCACTGCACAACTACTTTCTATGCAATAAACTTTCACATTCTGCTCTTATTTCGAAAGTTGAAAATTGGTGGAAAAATCGTCAAAAACCAAAGGTTAACCCCTTTACATTTTGGTCAAATTTTGACACCTAAAATTTTCAACGTAATTTCGCTCAAAAAACCACTGAAATCACTGCAAAACAACTTTCTATGCAATAAACTTTCACATTCTGCTCTTATTTCGAAAGTTGAAAATTGGTGGAAAAATCGTCAAAAACCAAAGGTTAACCCCTTTACCTTTTTGGTCAAATTTTGACACCTAAAATTTTCAACGTAATTTCGCTCAAAAACCACTCAAATCACTGCAAAACTACTTTCTATGCAATAAACTTTCACATTCTGCTCTTATTTCGAAAGTTGAAAATTGGTGGAAAAATCGTCAAAAACCAAAGGTTAACCCCTTTACATTTTGGTCAAATTTTGACACCTAAAATTTTCAACGTAATTTCGCTCAAAAACCACTGAAATCACTGCAAAACTACTTTCTATGCAATAAACTTTCACATTCTGCTCTTATTTCGAAAGTTGAAAATTGGTGGAAAAATCGTCAAAAACCAAAGGTTAACCCCTTTACATTTTGGTCAAATTTTGACACCTAAAATTTTCAACGTAATTTTGCTCAAAAACCACTGAAATCACTGCAAAACTACTTTCTATGCAATAAACTTTCACATTCTGCTCTTATTTCGAAAGTTGAAAATTGGTGGAAAAATCGTCAAAAACCAAAGGTTAACCCCTTTACATTTTGGTCAAATTTTGACACCTAAAATTTTCAACGTAATTTCGCTCAAAAACCACTGAAATCACTGCAAAACTACTTTCTATGCAATAAACTTTCACATTCTGCTCTTATTTCGAAAGTTGAAAATTGGTGGAAAAATCGTCAAAAACCAAAGGTTAACCCCTTTACATTTTGGTCAAATTTTGACACCTAAAATTTTCAACGTAATTTTGCTCAAAAACCACTGAAATCACTGCAAAACTACTTTCTATGCAATAAACTTTCACATTCTGCTCTTATTTCGAAAGTTGAAAATTGGTGGAAAAATCGTCAAAAACCAAAGGTTAACCCCTTTATATTTTGGTCAAATTTTGACACCTAAAATTTTCAACGTAATTTCGCTCAAAAACCACTGAAATCACTGCAAAACTACTTTCTATGCAATAAACTTTCACATTCTGCTCTTATTTCGAAAGTTGAAAATTGGTGGAAAAATCGTCAAAAACCAAAGGTTAACCCTTTTACCTTTTTGGTCAAATTTTGACACCTAAAATTTTCAACGTAATTTCGCTCAAAAACCACTGAAATCACTGCAAAACTACTTTCTATGCAATAAACTTTCACATTCTGCTCTTATTTCGAAAGTTGAAAATTGGTTGAAAAATCGTCAAAAACCAAAGGTTAACCCCTTTACATTTTGGTCAAATTTTGACACCTAAAATTTTCAACGTAATTTCGCTCAAAAACCACTGAAATCACTGCAAAACTACTTTCTATGCAATAAACTTTCACATTCTGCTCTTATTTCGAAAGTTGAAAATTGGTCGAAAAATCGTCAAAAACCAAAGGTTAACCCCTTTACATTTTGGTCAAATTTTGACACCTAAAATTTTCAACGTAATTTCGCTCAAAAAACCACTGAAATCACTGCAAAACTACTTTCTATGCAATAAACTTTCACATTCTGCTCTTATTTCGAAAGTTGAAAATTGGTGGAAAAATCGTCAAAAACCAAAGGTTAACCCCTTTACATTTTGGTCAAATTTTGACACCTAAAATTTTCAACGTAATTTCGCTCAAAAAACCACTGAAATCACTGCAAAACTACTTTCTATGCAATAAACTTTCACATTCTGCTCTTATTTCGAAAGTTGAAAATTGGTGGAAAAATCGTCAAAAACAAAAGGTTAACCCCTTTACATTTTGGTCAAAATTTGACACCTAAAATTTTCAACGTAATTTCGCTCAAAAACCACTGAAATCACTGCAAAACTACTTTCTATGCAATAAACTTTCACATTCTGCTCTTATTTCGAAAGTTGAAAATTGGTGGAAAAATCGTCAAAAACCAAAGGTTAACCCCTTTACCTTTTTGGTCAAATTTTGACACCTAAAATTTTCAACGTAATTTCGCTCAAAAACCACTCAAATCACTGCAAAACTACTTTCTATGCAATAAACTTTCACATTCTGCTCTTATTTCGAAAGTTGAAAATTGGTGGAAAAATCGTCAAAAACCAAAGGTTAACCCCTTTACATTTTGGTCAAATTTTTGACACCTAAAATTTTCAACGTAATTTCGCTCAAAAACCACTGAAATCACTGCAAAACTACTTTCTATGCAATAAACTTTCACATTCTGCTCTTATTTCGAAAGTTGAAAATTGGTGGAAAAATCGTCAAAAACCAAAGGTTAACCCCTTTACATTTTGGTCAAATTTTGACACCTAAAATTTTCAACGTAATTTTGCTCAAAAACCACTGAAATCACTGCAAAACTACTTTCTATGCAATAAACTTTCACATTCTGCTCTTATTTCGAAAGTTGAAAATTGGTCGAAAAATCGTCAAAAACCAAAGGTTAACCCCTTTACATTTTGGTCAAATTTTGACACCTAAAATTTTCAACGTAATTTCGCTCAAAAACCACTGAAATCACTGCAAAACTACTTTCTATGCAATAAACTTTCACATTCTGCTCTTATTTCGAAAGTTGAAAATTGGTGGAAAAATCGTCAGAAACCAAAGGTTAACCCCTTTACATTTTGGTCAAATTTTGACACCTAAAATTTTCAACGTAATTTCGCTCAAAAACCACTGAAATCACTGCAAAACTACTTTCTATGCAATAAACTTTCACATTCTGCTCTTATTTCGAAAGTTGAAAATTGGTGGAAAAATCGTCAAAAACCAAAGGTTAACCTCTTTACATTTTGGTCAAATTTTGACACCTAAAATTATCAACGTAATTTTGCTCGAAAACCACTGAAATCTCTGCAAAACTACTTTCTATGCAATAAACTTTCACATTCTGCTCTTATTTCGAAAGTTGAAAATTGGTCGAAAAATCGTCAAAAACCAAAGGTTAACCCCTTTACATTTTGGTCAAATTTTGACACCTAAAATTTTCAACGTAATTTCGCTCAAAAAACCACTGAAATCACTGCAAAACTACTTTCTATGCAATAAACTTTCACATTCTGCTCTTATTTCGAAAGTTGAAAATTGGTGGAAAAATCGTCAAAAACCAAAGGTTAACCCCTTTACATTTTGGTCAAATTTTGACACCTAAAATTTTCAACGTAATTTCGCTCAAAAACCACTGAAATCACTGCAAAACTACTTTCTATGAAATAAACTTTCACATTCTGCTCTTATTTCGAAAGTTGAAAATTGGTGGAAAAATCGTCAAAAACCAAAGGTTAACCCATTTACATTTTGGTCAAATTTTGACACCTAAAATTTTCAACGTAATTTCGCTGAAAAACCACTGAAATCACTGCAAAATTACTTTCTATGCAATAAACTTTCACATTCTGCTCTTATTTCGAAAGTTGAAAATTGGTCGAAAAATCGTCAAAAATCAAAGGTTAACCCCTTTACATTTTGGTCAAATTTTGACACCTAAAATTTTCAACGTAATTTCGCTAAAAAAACCACTCAAATCACTGCAACACTACTTTCTATGCAATAAACGTTCAAATTCTGCTCTTATTTCGAAAGTTGAAAATTGGTGGAAAAATCGTCAAAAACCAAAGGTTAACCCCTTTACATTTTTGTCAAATTTTGACACCTAAAATTTTCAACGTAATTTCGTTCAAAAACCACTGAAATCACTGCAAAACTACTTTCTATGCAATAAACTTTCACATTCTGCTCTTATTTCGAAAGTTGAAAATTGGTGGAAAAATCGTCAAAAACCAAAGGTTAACCCCTTTACATTTTGGTCAAATTTTGACACCTAAAATTTTCAACGTAATTTCGCTCAAAAAACTACTCAAATCACTGCAAAACTACTTTCTATGCAATAAACTTTCACATTCTGCTCTTATTTCGAAAGTTGAAAATTGGTGGAAAAATCGTCAAAAACCAAAGGTTAACCCCTTTACATTTTGGTCAAATTTTGACACCTAAAATTTTCAACGTAATTTCGCTCAAAAAACCACTCAAATCACTGCAAAACTACTTTCTATGCAATAAACTTTCACATTCTGCTCTTATTTCGAAAGTTGAAAATTGGTCGAAAAATCGTCAAAAACCAAAGGTTAACCCCTTTACATTTTGGTCAAATTTTGACACCTAAAATTTTCAACGTAATTTCGCTCAAAAACCACTGAAATCACTGCAAAACTACTTTCTATGCAATAAACTTTCACATTCTGCTCTTATTTCGAAAGTTGAAAATTGGTCGAAAAATCGTCAAAAACCAAAGGTTAACCCCTTTACATTTTGGTCAAATTTTGACACCTAAAATTTTCAACGTAATTTCGCTCAAAAACTACTGAAATCACTGCAAAACTACTTTCTATGCAATAATCTTTCACATTCTGCTCTTATTTCGAAAGTTGAAAATTGGTCGAAAAATCGACAAAAACCAAAGGTTAACCCCTTTACATTTTGGTCAAATTTTGACACCTAAAATTTTCAACGTAATTTTGCTCAAAAAACCACTGAAATCACTGCAAAACTACTTTCTATGCAATAAACTTTCACATTCTGCTCTTATTTCGAAAGTTGAAAATTGGTGGAAAAATCGTCAAAAACCAAAGGTTAACCCCTTTACATTTTGGTCAAAATTTGACACCTAAAATTTTCAACGTAATTTCGCTGAAAAACCACTGAAATCACTGCAAAACTACTTTCTATGCAATAAACTTTCACATTCTGCTCTTATTTCGAAAGTTGAAAATTGGTGGAAAAATCGTCAAAAACCAAAGGTTAACCCCTTTACCTTTTTGGTCAAATTTTGACACCTAAAATTTTCAACGTAATTTCGCTCAAAAACCACTGAAATCACTGCAAAACTACTTTCTATGCAATAAACTTTCACATTCTGCTCTTATTTCGAAAGTTGAAAATTGGTCGAAAAATCGTCAAAAACCAAAGGTTAACCCATTTACATTTTGGTCAAATTTTGACACCTAAAATTTTCAACGTAATTTCGCTCAAAAACCACTGAAATCACTGCAAAACTACTTTCTATGCAATAAACTTTCACATTCTGCTCTTATTTCGAAAGTTGAAAATTGGTGGAAAAATCGTCAAAAACCAAAGGTTAACCCCTTTACATTTTGGTCAAATTTTGACACCTAAAATTTTCAACGTAATTTCGCTGAAAAACCACTGAAATCACTGCAAAACTACTTTCTATGCAATAAACTTTCACATTCTGCTCTTATTTCGAAAGTTGAAAATTGGTGGAAAAATCGTCAAAAACCAAAGGTTAACCCCTTTACATTTTGGTCAAATTTTGACACCTAAAATTATCAACGTAATTTTGCTCAAAAACCCCTGAAATCACTGCAAAACTACTTTCTATGCAATAAACTTTCACATTCTGCTCTTATTTCGAAAGTTGAAAATTGGTGGAAAAATCGTCAAAAACCAAAGGTTAACCCCTTTACATTTTGGTCAAATTTTGACACCTAAAATTTTCAACGTAATTTCGCTCAAAAACCACTGAAATCACTGCAAAACTACTTTCTATGCAATAAACGTTCACATTCTGCTCTTATTTCGAAAGTTGAAAATTGGTGGAAAAATCGTCAAAAACCAAAGGTTAACCCCTTTACATTTTGGTCAAATTTTGACACCTAAAATTTTCAACGTAATTTCGCTCAAAAACCACTGAAATCACTGCAAAACTACTTTCTATGCAATAAACTTTCACATTCTGCTCTTATTTCGAAAGTTGAAAATTGGTGGAAAAATCGTCAAAAACCAAAGGTTAACCCCTTTACCTTTTTGGTCAAATTTTGACACCTAAAATTTTCAACGTAATTTCGCTCAAAAACCACTCAAATCACTGCAAAACTACTTTCTATGCAATAAACTTTCACATTCTGCTCTTATTTCGAAAGTTGAAAATTGGTGGAAAAATCGTCAAAAACCAAAGGTTAACCCCTTTACATTTTGGTCAAATTTTGACACCTAAAATTTTCAACGTAATTTCGCTCAAAAACCACTGAAATCACTGCAAAACTACTTTCTATGCAATAAACTTTCACATTCTGCTCTTATTTCGAAAGTTGAAAATTGGTGGAAAAATCGTCAAAAACCAAAGGTTAACCCCTTTACATTTTGGTCAAATTTTGACACCTAAAATTTTCAACGTAATTTCGCTCAAAAAACCACTGAAATCACTGCAAAACTACTTTCTATGAAATAAACTTTCACATTCTGCTCTTATTTCGAAAGTTGAAAATTGGTGGAAAAATCGTCAAAAACCAAAGGTTAACCCATTTACATTTTGGTCAAATTTTGACACCTAAAATTTTCAACGTAATTTCGCTGAAAAACCACTGAAATCACTGCAAAATTACTTTCTATGCAATAAACTTTCACATTCTGCTCTTATTTCGAAAGTTGAAAATTGGTCGAAAAATCGTCAAAAATCAAAGGTTAACCCCTTTACATTTTGGTCAAATTTTGACACCTAAAATTTTCAACGTAATTTCGCTAAAAAAACCACTCAAATCACTGCAAAACTACTTTCTATGCAATAAACGTTCAAATTCTGCTCTTATTTCGAAAGTTGAAAATTGGTGGAAAAATCGTCAAAAACCAAAGGTTAACCCCTTTACATTTTTGTCAAATTTTGACACCTAAAATTTTCAACGTAATTTCGTTCAAAAACCACTGAAATCACTGCAAAACTACTTTCTATGCAATAAACTTTCACATTCTGCTCTTATTTCGAAAGTTGAAAATTGGTCGAAAAATCGTCAAAAACCAAAGGTTAACCCATTTACATTTTGGTCAAATTTTGACACCTAAAATTTTCAACGTAATTTCGCTCAAAAAACTACTCAAATCACTGCAAAACTACTTTCTATGCAATAAACTTTCACATTCTGCTCTTATTTCGAAAGTTGAAAATTGGTGGAAAAATCGTCAAAAACCAAAGGTTAACCCCTTTACATTTTGGTCAAATTTTGACACCTAAAATTTTCAACGTAATTTCGCTCAAAAAACCACTCAAATCACTGCAAAACTACTTTCTATGCAATAAACTTTCACATTCTGCTCTTATTTCGAAAGTTTAAAATTGGTCGAAAAATCGTCAAAAACCAAAGGTTAACCCCTTTACATTTTGGTCAAATTTTGACACCTAAAATTTTCAACGTAATTTCGCTCAAAAAACCACTGAAATCACTGCAAAACTACTTTCTATGCAATAAACTTTCACATTCTGCTCTTATTTCGAAAGTTGAAAATTGGTGGAAAAATCGTCAAAAACCAAAGGTTAACCCCTTTACATTTTGGTCAAAATTTGACACCTAAAATTTTCAACGTAATTTCGCTGAAAAACCACTGAAATCACTGCAAAACTACTTTCTATGCAATAAACTTTCACATTCTGCTCTTATTTCGAAAGTTGAAAATTGGTGGAAAAATCGTCAAAAACCAAAGGTTAACCCCTTTACCTTTTTGGTCAAATTTTGACACCTAAAATTTTCAACGTAATTTCGCTCAAAAACCACTGAAATCACTGCAAAACTACTTTCTATGCAATAAACTTTCACATTCTGCTCTTATTTCGAAAGTTTAAAATTGGTCGAAAAATCGTCAAAAACCAAAGGTTAACCCATTTACATTTTGGTCAAATTTTGACACCTAAAATTTTCAACGTAATTTCGCTCAAAAACCACTGAAATCACTGCAAAACTACTTTCTATGCAATAAACTTTCACATTCTGCTCTTATTTCGAAAGTTGAAAATTGGTGGAAAAATCGTCAAAAACCAAAGGTTAACCCCTTTACATTTTGGTCAAATTTTGACACCTAAAATTTTCAACGTAATTTCGCTGAAAAACCACTGAAATCACTGCAAAACTACTTTCTATGCAATAAACTTTCACATTCTGCTCTTATTTCGAAAGTTGAAAATTGGTGGAAAAATCGTCAAAAACCAAAGGTTAACCCCTTTACATTTTGGTCAAATTTTGACACCTAAAATTATCAACGTAATTTTGCTCAAAAACCCCTGAAATCACTGCAAAACTACTTTCTATGCAATAAACTTTCACATTCTGCTCTTATTTCGAAAGTTGAAAATTGGTGGAAAAATCGTCAAAAACCGAAGGTTAACCCCTTTACATTTTGGTCAAATTTTGACACCTAAAATTTTCAACGTAATTTCGCTCAAAAACCACTGAAATCACTGCAAAACTACTTTCTATGCAATAAACGTTCACATTCTGCTCTTATTTCGAAAGTTGAAAATTGGTGGAAAAATCGTCAAAAACCAAAGGTTAACCCCTTTACATTTTGGTCAAATTTTGACACCTAAAATTTTCAACGTAATTTCGCTCAAAAACCACTGAAATCACTGCAAAACTACTTTCTATGCAATAAACTTTCACATTCTGCTCTTATTTCGAAAGTTGAAAATTGGTGGAAAAATCGTCAAAAACCAAAGGTTAACCCCTTTACCTTTTTGGTCAAATTTTGACACCTAAAATTTTCAACGTAATTTCGCTCAAAAACCACTCAAATCACTGCAAAACTACTTTCTATGCAATAAACTTTCACATTCTGCTCTTATTTCGAAAGTTGAAAATTGGTGGAAAAATCGTCAAAAACCAAAGGTTAACCCCTTTACATTTTGGTCAAATTTTGACACCTAAAATTTTCAACGTAATTTCGCTCAAAAACCACTGAAATCACTGCAAAACTACTTTCTATGCAATAAACTTTCACATTCTGCTCTTATTTCGAAAGTTGAAAATTGGTGGAAAAATCGTCAAAAACCAAAGGTTAACCCCTTTACATTTTGGTCAAATTTTGACACCTAAAATTTTCAACGTAATTTCACTCAAAAAACCACTGAAATCACTGCAAAACTACTTTCTATGCAATAAACTTTCACATTCTGCTCTTATTTCGAAAGTTGAAAATTGGTGGAAAAATCGTCAAAAACCAAAGGTTAACCCCTTTACATTTTGGTCAAATTTTGACACCTAAAATTTTCAACGTAATTTCGCTCAAAAAACCACTGAAATCACTGCAAAACTACTTTCTATGCAATAAACTTTCACATTCTGCTCTTATTTCGAAAGTTGAAAATTGGTGGAAAAATCGTCAAAAACCAAAGGTTAACCCCTTTACATTTTGGTCAAATTTTGACACCTAAAATTTTCAACGTAATTTCGCTCAAAAAACCACTGAAATCACTGCAAAACTACTTTCTATGCAATAAACTTTCACATTCTGCTCTTATTTCGAAAGTTGAAAATTGGTGGAAAAATCGTCAAAAACCAAAGGTTAACCCCTTTACATTTTGGTCAAAATTTGACACCTAAAATTTTCAACGTAATTTCGCTCAAAAACCACTGAAATCACTGCAAAACTACTTTCTATGCAATAAACTTTCACATTCTGCTCTTATTTCGAAAGTTGAAAATTGGTGGAAAAATCGTCAAAAACCAAAGGTTAACCCCTTTACCTTTTTGGTCAAATTTTGACACCTAAAATTTTCAACGTAATTTCGCTCAAAAAACCACTCAAATCACTGCAAAACTACTTTCTATGCAATAAACTTTCACATTCTGCTCTTATTTCGAAAGTTGAAAATTGGTGGAAAAATCGTCAAAAACCAAAGGTTAACCCCTTTACATTTTGGTCAAATTTTGACACCTAAAATTATCAACGTAATTTTGCTCATAAACCACTGAAATCTCTGCAAAACTACTTTCTATGCAATAAACTTTCACATTCTGCTCTTATTTCGAAAGTTGAAAATTGGTCGAAAAATCGTCAAAAACCAAAGGTTAACCCCTTTACATTTTGGTCAAATTTTGACACCTAAAATTTTCAACGTAATTTCGCTCAAAAAACCACTCAAATCACTGCAAAACTACTTTCTATGCAATAAACTTTCACATTCTGCTCTTATTTCGAAAGTTGAAAATTGGTGGAAAAATCGTCAAAAACCAAAGGTTAACCCATTTACATTTTGGTCAAATTTTGACACCTAAAATTTTCAACGTAATTTCGCTCAAAAACCACTGAAATCACTGCAAAACTACTTTCTATGCAATAAACTTTCACATTCTGCTCTTATTTCGAAAGTTGAAAATTGGTGGAAAAATCGTCAAAAACCAAAGGTTAACCCCTTTACATTTTGGTCAAATTTTGACACCTAAAATTTTCAACGTAATTTCGCTCAAAAACCACTGAAATCACTGCAAAACTACTTTCTATGCAATAAACTTTCACATTCTGCTCTTATTTCGAAAGTTGAAAATTGGTGGAAAAATCGTCAAAAACCAAAGGTTAACCCCTTTACATTTTGGTCAAATTTTGACACCTAAAATTTTCAACGTAATTTCGCTCAAAAAACCACTGAAATCACTGCAAAACTACTTTCTATGCAATAAACTTTCACATTCTGCTCTTATTTCGAAAGTTGAAAATTGGTGGAAAAATCGTCAAAAACCAAAGGTTAACCCCTTTACATTTTGGTCAAATTTTGACACCTAAAATTTTCAACGTAATTTCGCTCAAAAAACCACTGAAATCACTGCAAAACTACTTTCTATGCAATAAACTTTCACATTCTGCTCTTATTTCGAAAGTTGAAAATTGTTCGAAAAATCGTCAAAAACCAAAGGTTAACCCCTTTACATTTTGGTCAAATTTTGACACCTAAAATTTTCAACGTAATTTCGCTCAAAAAACCACTCAAATCACTGCAAAACTACTTTCTATGCAATAAACTTTCACATTCTGCTCTTATTTCGAAAGTTGAAAATTGGTCGAAAAATCGTCAAAAACCAAAGGTTAACCCCTTTACATTTTGGTCAAATTTTGACACCTAAAATTTTCAACGTAATTTCGCTCAAAAACCACTGAAATCACTGCAAAACTACTTTCTATGCAATAAACTTTCACATTCTGCTCTTATTTCGAAAGTTGAAAATTGGTGGAAAAATCGTCAAAAACCAAAGGTTAACCCCTTTACATTTTGGTCAAATTTTGACACCTAAAATTTTCAACGTAATTTCGCTCAAAAAACCACTCAAATCACTGCAAAACTACTTTCTATGCAATAAACTTTCACATTCTGCTCTTATTTCGAAAGTTGAAAATTGGTCGAAAAATCGTCAAAAACCAAAGGTTAACCCCTTTACATTTTGGTCAAATTTTGACACCTAAAATTTTCAACGTAATTTCGCTGAAAAACCACTGAAATCACTGCAAAACTACTTTCTATGCAATAAACTTTCACATTCTGCTCTTATTTCGAAAGTTGAAAATTGGTGGAAAAATCGTCAAAAACCAAAGGTTAACCCCTTTACATTTTGGTCAAATTTTGACACCTAAAATTTTCAACGTAATTTCGCTCAAAAAACCACTGAAATCACTGCAAAACTACTTTCTATGCAATAAACTTTCACATTCTGCTCTTATTTCGAAAGTTGAAAATTGGTGGAAAAATCGTCAAAAACCAAAGGTTAACCCCTTTACATTTTGGTCAAATTTTGACACCTAAAATTTTCAACGTAATTTCGCTGAAAAACCACTGAAATCACTGCAAAACTACTTTCTATGCAATAAACTTTCACATTCTGCTCTTATTTCGAAAGTTGAAAATTGGTGGAAAAATCGTCAAAAACCAAAGGTTAACCCCTTTACATTTTGGTCAAATTTTGACACCTAAAATTTTCAACGTAATTTCGCTCAAAAAACCACTGAAATCACTGCAAAACTACTTTCTATGCAATAAACTTTCACATTCTGCTCTTATTTCGAAAGTTGAAAATTGGTGGAAAAATCGTCAAAAACCAAAGGTTAACCCCTTTACATTTTGGTCAAATTTTGACACCTAAAATTTTCAACGTAATTTCGCTCAAAAACCACTGAAATCACTGCAAAACTACTTTCTATGCAATAAACTTTCAAATTCTGCTCTTATTTCGAAAGTTGAAAATTGGTGGAAAAATCGTCAAAAACCAAAGGTTAACCCCTTTACATTTTGGTCAAATTTTGACACCTAAAATTTTCAACGTAATTTTGCTCAAAAACCACTGAAATCACTGCTAAACTACTTTCTATGCAATAAACTTTCACATTCTGCTCTTATTTCGAAAGTTGAAAATTGGTCGAAAAATCGTCAAAAACCAAAGGTTAACCCCTTTACATTTAGGTCAAATTTTGACACCTAAAATTTTCTACGTAATTTCGCTCAAAAAACCACTGAAATCACTGCAAAACTACTTTCTATGCAATAAACTTTCACATTCTGCTCTTATTTCGAAAGTTGAAAATTGGTCGAAAAATCGTCAAAAACCAAAGGTTAACCCCTTTACATTTTGGTCAAATTTTGACACCTAAAATTTTCAACGTAATTTCGCTCAAAAACCACTGAAATCACTGCAAAACTACTTTCTATGCAATAAACTTTCACATTCTGCTCTTATTTCGAAAGTTGAAAATTGGTGGAAAAATCGTCAAAAACCAAAGGTTAACCCCTTTACATTTTGGTCAAATTTTGACACCTAAAATTTTCAACGTAATTTTGCTCAAAAACCACTGAAATCACTGCAAAACTACTTTCTATGCAATAAACTTTCACATTCTGCTCTTATTTCGAAAGTTGAAAATTGGTGGAAAAATCGTCAAAAACCAAAGGTTAACCCCTTTACATTTTGGTCAAATTTTGACACCTAAAATTTTCAACGTAATTTCGCTCAAAAACCACTGAAATCACTGCAAAACTACTTTCTATGCAATAAACTTTCACATTCTGCTCTTATTTCGAAAGTTGAAAATTGGTGGAAAAATCGTCAAAAACCAAAGGTTAACCCCTTTACATTTTGGTCAAATTTTGACACCTAAAATTTTCAACGTAATTTTGCTCAAAAACCACTGAAATCACTGCAAAACTACTTTCTATGCAATAAACTTTCACATTCTGCTCTTATTTCGAAAGTTGAAAATTGGTCGAAAAATCGTCAGAAACCAAAGGTTAACCCCTTTACATTTTGGTCAAATTTTGACACCTAAAATTTTCAACGTAATTTCGCTCAAAAACCACTGAAATCACTGCAAAACTACTTTCTATGCAATAAACTTTCACATTCTGCTCTTATTTCGAAAGTTGAAAATTGGTGGAAAAATCGTCAAAAATCAAAGGTTAACCTCTTTACATTTTGGTCAAATTTTGACACCTAAAATTATCAACGTAATTTTGCTCAAAAACCACTGAAATCTCTGCAAAACTACTTTCTATGCAATAAACTTTCACATTCTGCTCTTATTTCGAAAGTTGAAAATTGGTGGAAAAATCGTCAAAAACCAAAGGTTAACCCCTTTACATTTTGGTCAAATTTTGACACCTAAAATTTTCAACGTAATTTCGCTCAAAAAATCACTCAAATCATTGCAAAACTACTTTCTATGCAATAAACTTTCACATTCTGCTCTTATTTCGAAAGTTGAATATTGGTGGAAAAATCGTCAAAAACCAAAGGTTAACCTTTTTACATTTTGGTCAAATTTTGACACCTAAAATTTTCAACGTAATTTCGCTCAAAAACCACTGAAATCACTGCAAAACTACTTTCTATGCAATAAACTTTCACATTCTGCTCTTATTTCGAAAGTTGAAAATTGGTGGAAAAATCGTCAAAAACCAAAGGTTAACCCCTTTACATTTTGGTCAAATTTTGACACCTAAAAATTTCAACGTAATTTCGCTGAAAAACCACTGAAATCACTGCAAAACTACTTTCTATGCAATAAACTTTCACATTCTGCTCTTATTTCGAAAGTTGAAAATTTGTCGAAAAATCGTCAAAAACCAAAGGTTAACCCCTTTACATTTTGGTCAAATTTTGACACCTAAAATTTTCAACGTAATTTCGCACAAAAACCACTGAAATCACTGCAAAACTACTTTCTATGCAATAAACTTTCACATTCTGCTCTTATTTCGAAAGTTGAAAATTGGTGGAAAAATCGTCAGAAACCAAAGGTTAACCCCTTTACATTTTGGTCAAATTTTGACACCTAAAATTTTCAACGTAATTTCGCTCAAAAACCACTGAAATCACTGCAAAACTACTTTCTATGCAATAAACTTTCACATTCTGCTCTTATTTCGAAAGTTGAAAATTGGTCGAAAAATCGTCAAAAACCAAAGGTTAACCCATTTACATTTTGGTCAAATTTTGACACCTAAAATTTTCAACGTAATTTCGCTCAAAAACCACTGAAATCACTGCAAAACTACTTTCTATGCAATAAACTTTCACATTCTGCTCTTATTTCGAAAGTTGAAAATTGGTGGAAAAATCGTCAAAAACCAAAGGTTAACCCCTTTACATATTGGTCAAATTTTGACACCTAAAATTTTCAACGTAATTTCGCTCAAAAACCACTGAAATCACTGCAAAACTACTTTCTATGCAATAAACTTTCACATTCTGCTCTTATTTCGAAAGTTGAAAATTGGTGGAAAAATCGTCAAAAACCAAAGGTTAACCCCTTTACATTTTGGTCAAATTTTGACACCTAAAATTTTCAACGTAATTTTGCTCAAAAACCACTGAAATCACTGCAAAACTACTTTCTATGCAATAAACTTTCACATTCTGCTCTTATTTCGAAAGTTGAAAATTGGTCGAAAAATCGTCAGAAACCAAAGGTTAACCCCTTTACATTTTGGTCAAATTTTGACACCTAAAATTTTCAACGTAATTTCGCTCAAAAACCACTGAAATCACTGCAAAACTACTTTCTATGCAATAAACTTTCACATTCTGCTCTTATTTCGAAAGTTGAAAATTGGTGGAAAAATCGTCAAAAATCAAAGGTTAACCTCTTTACATTTTGGTCAAATTTTGACACCTAAAATTATCAACGTAATTTTGCTCAAAAACCACTGAAATCTCTGCAAAACTACTTTCTATGCAATAAACTTTCACATTCTGCTCTTATTTCGAAAGTTGAAAATTGGTGGAAAAATCGTCAAAAACCAAAGGTTAACCCCTTTACATTTTGGTCAAATTTTGACACCTAAAATTTTCAACGTAATTTCGCTCAAAAAACCACTCAAATCATTGCAAAACTACTTTCTATGCAATAAACTTTCACATTCTGCTCTTATTTCGAAAGTTGAATATTGGTGGAAAAATCGTCAAAAACCAAAGGTTAACCTTTTTACATTTTGGTCAAATTTTGACACCTAAAATTTTCAACGTAATTTCGCTCAAAAACCACTGAAATCACTGCAAAACTACTTTCTATGCAATAAACTTTCACATTCTGCTCTTATTTCGAAAGTTGAAAATTGGTGGAAAAATCGTCAAAAACCAAAGGTTAACCCCTTTACATTTTGGTCAAATTTTGACACCTAAAAATTTCAACGTAATTTCGCTGAAAAACCACTGAAATCACTGCAAAACTACTTTCTATGCAATAAACTTTCACATTCTGCTCTTATTTCGAAAGTTGAAAATTTGTCGAAAAATCGTCAAAAACCAAAGGTTAACCCCTTTACATTTTGGTCAAATTTTGACACCTAAAATTTTCAACGTAATTTCGCACAAAAACCACTGAAATCACTGCAAAACTACTTTCTATGCAATAAACTTTCACATTCTGCTCTTATTTCGAAAGTTGAAAATTGGTGGAAAAATCGTCAGAAACCAAAGGTTAACCCCTTTACATTTTGGTCAAATTTTGACACCTAAAATTTTCAACGTAATTTCGCTCAAAAACCACTGAAATCACTGCAAAACTACTTTCTATGCAATAAACTTTCACATTCTGCTCTTATTTCGAAAGTTGAAAATTGGTCGAAAAATCGTCAAAAACCAAAGGTTAACCCATTTACATTTTGGTCAAATTTTGACACCTAAAATTTTCAACGTAATTTCGCTCAAAAACCACTGAAATCACTGCAAAACTACTTTCTATGCAATAAACTTTCACATTCTGCTCTTATTTCGAAAGTTGAAAATTGGTGGAAAAATCGTCAAAAACCAAAGGTTAACCCCTTTACATTTTGGTCAAATTTTGACACCTAAAATTTTCAACGTAATTTCGCTCAAAAACCACTGAAATCACTGCAAAACTACTTTCTATGCAATAAACTTTCACATTCTGCTCTTATTTCGAAAGTTGAAAATTGGTGGAAAAATCGTCAAAAACCAAAGGTTAACCCCTTTACATTTTGGTCAAATTTTGACACCTAAAATTTTCAACGTAATTTCGCTCAAAAAACCACTGAAATCACTGCAAAACTACTTTCTATGCAATAAACTTTCACATTCTGCTCTTATTTCGAAAGTTGAAAATTGGTGGAAAAATCGTCAAAAACCAAAGGTTAACCCCTTTACATTTTGGTCAAATTTTGACACCTAAAATTTTCAACGTAATTTCGCTCAAAAAACCACTGAAATCACTGCAAAACTACTTTCTATGCAATAAACTTTCACATTCTGCTCTTATTTCGAAAGTTGAAAATTGTTCGAAAAATCGTCAAAAACCAAAGGTTAACCCCTTTACATTTTGGTCAAATTTTGACACCTAAAATTTTCAACGTAATTTCGCTCAAAAAACCACTGAAATCACTGCAAAACTACTTTCTATGCAATAAACTTTCACATTCTGCTCTTATTTCGAAAGTTGAAAATTGGTCGAAAAATCGTCAAAAACCAAAGGTTAACCCCTTTACATTTTGGTCAAATTTTGACACCTAAAATTTTCAACGTAATTTCGCTGAAAAACCACTGAAATCACTGCAAAACTACTTTCTATGCAATAAACTTTCACATTCTGCTCTTATTTCGAAAGTTGAAAATTTGTCGAAAAATCGTCAAAAACCAAAGGTTAACCCCTTTACATTTTGGTCAAATTTTGACACCTAAAATTTTCAACGTAATTTCGCACAAAAACCACTCAAATCACTGCAAAACTACTTTCTATGCAATAAACTTTCACATTCTGCTCTTATTTCGAAAGTTGAAAATTGGTGGAAAAATCGTCAGAAACCAAAGGTTAACCCCTTTACATTTTGGTCAAATTTTGACACCTAAAATTTTCAACGTAATTTCGCTCAAAAACCACTGAAATCACTGCAAAACTACTTTCTATGCAATAAACTTTCACATTCTGCTCTTATTTCGAAAGTTGAAAATTGGTCGAAAAATCGTCAAAAACCAAAGGTTAACCCATTTACATTTTGGTCAAATTTTGACACCTAAAATTTTCAACGTAATTTCGCTCAAAAACCACTGAAATCACTGCAAAACTACTTTCTATGCAATAAACTTTCACATTCTGCTCTTATTTCGAAAGTTGAAAATTGGTGGAAAAATCGTCAAAAACCAAAGGTTAACCCCTTTACATTTTGGTCAAATTTTGACACCTAAAATTTTCAACGTAATTTCGCTCAAAAACCACTGAAATCACTGCAAAACTACTTTCTATGCAATAAACTTTCACATTCTGCTCTTATTTCGAAAGTTGAAAATTGGTGGAAAAATCGTCAAAAACCAAAGGTTAACCCCTTTACATTTTGGTCAAATTTTGACACCTAAAATTTTCAACGTAATTTCGCTCAAAAAACCACTGAAATCACTGCAAAACTACTTTCTATGCAATAAACTTTCACATTCTGCTCTTATTTCGAAAGTTGAAAAATGGTCGAAAAATCGTCAAAAACCAAAGGTTAACCCCTTTACATTTTGGTCAAATTTTGACACCTAAAATTTTCAACGTAATTTCGCTCAAAAAACCACTGAAATCACTGCAAAACTACTTTCTATGCAATAAACTTTCACATTCTGCTCTTATTTCGAAAGTTGAAAATTGGTGGAAAAATCGTCAAAAACCAAAGGTTAACCCCTTTACATTTTGGTCAAATTTTGACACCTAAAATTTTCAACGTAATTTCGCTCAAAAAACCACTCAAATCACTGCAAAACTACTTTCTATGCAATAAACTTTCACATTCTGCTCTTATTTCGAAAGTTGAAAATTGGTCGAAAAATCGTCAAAAACCAAAGGTTAACCCCTTTACATTTTGGTCAAATTTTGACACCTAAAATTTTCAACGTAATTTCGCTCAAAAACCACTGAAATCACTGCAAAACTACTTTCTATGCAATAAACTTTCACATTCTGCTCTTATTTCGAAAGTTGAAAATTGGTGGAAAAATCGTCAAAAACCAAAGGTTAACCCCTTTACATTTTGGTCAAATTTTGACACCTAAAATTTTCAACGTAATTTCGCTCAAAAAACCACTCAAATCACTGCAAAACTACTTTCTATGCAATAAACTTTCACATTCTGCTCTTATTTCGAAAGTTGAAAATTGGTGGAAAAATCGTCAAAAACCAAAGGTTAACCCCTTTACATTTTGGTCAAATTTTGACACCTAAAATTTTCAACGTAATTTCGCTGAAAAACCACTGAAATCACTGCAAAACTACTTTCTATGCAATAAACTTTCACATTCTGCTCTTATTTCGAAAGTTGAAAATTGGTGGAAAAATCGTCAAAAACCAAAGGTTAACCCCTTTACATTTTGGTCAAATTTTGACACCTAAAATTTTCAACGTAATTTCGCTCAAAAAACCACTCAAATCACTGCAAAACTACTTTCTATGCAATAAACTTTCACATTCTGCTCTTATTTCGAAAGTTGAAAATTGGTGGAAAAATCGTCAGAAACCAAAGGTTAACCCCTTTACATTTTGGTCAAATTTTGACACCTAAAATTTTCAACGTAATTTCGCTGAAAAACCACTGAAATCACTGCAAAACTACTTTCTATGCAATAAACTTTCACATTCTGCTCTTATTTCGAAAGTTGAAAATTGGTGGAAAAATCGTCAAAAACCAAAGGTTAACCCCTTTACATTTTGGTCAAATTTTGACACCTAAAATTTTCAACGTAATTTCGCTCAAAAACCACTGAAATCACTGCAAAACTACTTTCTATGCAATAAACTTTCACATTCTGCTCTTATTTCGAAAGTTGAAAATTGGTGGAAAAATCGTCAAAAACCAAAGGTTAACCCCTTTACATTTTGGTCAAATTTTGACACCTAAAATTTTCAACGTAATTTCGCTCAAAAACCACTGAAATCACTGCAAAACTACTTTCTATGCAATAAACTTTCACATTCTGCTCTTATTTCGAAAGTTGAAAATTGGTGGTAAAATCGTCAAAAACCAAAGGTTAACCCCTTTACATTTTGGTCAAATTTTGACACCTAAAATTTTCAACGTAATTTCGCTCAAAAAACCACTGAAATCACTGCAAAACTACTTTCTATGCAATAAACTTTCACATTCTGCTCTTATTTCGAAAGTTGAAAATTGGTGGAAAAATCGTCAAAAACCAAAGGTTAACCCCTTTACATTTTGGTCAAATTTTGACACCTAAAATTTTCAACGTAATTTCGCTCAAAAAACCACTCAAATCACTGCAAAACTACTTTCTATGCAATAAACTTTCACATTCTGCTCTTATTTCGAAAGTTGAAAATTGGTGGAAAAATCGTCAAAAACCAAAGGTTAACCCCTTTACATTTTGGTCAAATTTTGACACCTAAAATTTTCAACGTAATTTCGCTCAAAAACCACTGAAATCACTGCAAAACTACTTTCTATGCAATAAACTTTCACATTCTGCTCTTATTTCGAAAGTTGAAAATTGGTGGAAAAATCGTCAAAAACCAAAGGTTAACCCCTTTACATTTTGGTCAAATTTTGACACCTAAAATTTTCAACGTAATTTCGCTCAAAAAACCACTCAAATCACTGCAAAACTACTTTCTATGCAATAAACTTTCACATTCTGCTCTTATTTCGAAAGTTGAAAATTGGTGGAAAAATCGTCAAAAACCAAAGGTTAACCCCTTTACATTTTGGTCAAATTTTGACACCTAAAATTTTCAACGTAATTTCGCTGAAAAACCACTGAAATCACTGCAAAACTACTTTCTATGCAATAAACTTTCACATTCTGCTCTTATTTCGAAAGTTGAAAATTGGTGGAAAAATCGTCAAAAACCAAAGGTTAACCCCTTTACATTTTGGTCAAATTTTGACACCTAAAATTTTCAACGTAATTTCGCTCAAAAAACCACTCAAATCACTGCAAAACTACTTTCTATGCAATAAACTTTCACATTCTGCTCTTATTTCGAAAGTTGAAAATTGGTGGAAAAATCGTCAGAAACCAAAGGTTAACCCCTTTACATTTTGGTCAAATTTTGACACCTAAAATTTTCAACGTAATTTCGCTCAAAAACCACTGAAATCACTGCAAAACTACTTTCTATGCAATAAACTTTCACATTCTGCTCTTATTTCGAAAGTTGAAAATTGGTGGAAAAATCGTCAAAAACCAAAGGTTAACCCCTTTACATTTTGGTCAAATTTTGACACCTAAAATTTTCAACGTAATTTCGCTCAAAAACCACTGAAATCACTGCAAAACTACTTTCTATGCAATAAACTTTCACATTCTGCTCTTATTTCGAAAGTTGAAAATTGGTGGAAAAATCGTCAAAAACCAAAGGTTAACCCCTTTACATTTTGGTCAAATTTTGACACCTAAAATTTTCAACGTAATTTCGCTCAAAAACCACTGAAATCACTGCAAAACTACTTTCTATGCAATAAACTTTCACATTCTGCTCTTATTTCGAAAGTTGAAAATTGGTGGTAAAATCGTCAAAAACCAAAGGTTAACCCCTTTACATTTTGGTCAAATTTTGACACCTAAAATTTTCAACGTAATTTCGCTCAAAAAACCACTGAAATCACTGCAAAACTACTTTCTATGCAATAAACTTTCACATTCTGCTCTTATTTCGAAAGTTGAAAATTGGTGGAAAAATCGTCAAAAACCAAAGGTTAACCCCTTTACATTTTGGTCAAATTTTGACACCTAAAATTTTCAACGTAATTTCGCTCAAAAAACCACTCAAATCACTGCAAAACTACTTTCTATGCAATAAACTTTCACATTCTGCTCTTATTTCGAAAGTTGAAAATTGGTCGAAAAATCGTCAAAAACCAAAGGTTAACCCATTTACATTTTGGTCAAATTTTGACACCTAAAATTTTCAACGTAATTTCGCTCAAAAACCACTGAAATCACTGCAAAACTACTTTCTATGCAATAAACTTTCACATTCTGCTCTTATTTCGAAAGTTGAAAATTGGTGGAAAAATCGTCAGAAACCAAAGGTTAACCCCTTTACATTTTGGTCAAATTTTGACACCTAAAATTTTCAACGTAATTTCGCTCAAAAACCACTGAAATCACTGCAAAACTACTTTCTATGCAATAAACTTTCACATTCTGCTCTTATTTCGAAAGTTGAAAATTGGTGGAAAAATCGTCAGAAACCAAAGGTTAACCCATTTACATTTTGGTCAAAATTTGACACCTAAAATTTTCAACGTAATTTCGCTCAAAAACCACTGAAATCACTGCAAAATTACTTTCTATGAAATAAACTTTCACATTCTGCTCTTATTTCGAAAGTTGAAAATTGGTGGAAAAATCGTCAAAAACCAAAGGTTAACCCCTTTACATTTTGGTCAAATTTTGACACCTAAAATTTTCAACGTAATTTCGCTCAAAAACCACTGAAATCACTGCAAAACTACTTTCTATGCAATAAACTTTCACATTCTGCTCTTATTTCGAAAGTTGAAAATTGGTGGAAAAATCGTCAAAAACCAAAGGTTAACCCCTTTACATTTTGGTCAAATTTTGACACCTAAAATTTTCAACGTAATTTCGCTCAAAAAACCACTCAAATCACTGCAAAACTACTTTCTATGCAATAAATTTTCACATTCTGCTCTTATTTCGAAAGTTGAAAATTGGTCGAAAAATCGTTAAAAACCAAAGGTTAACCCCTTTACATTTTGGTTAAATTTTGACACCTAAAATTTTCAACGTAATTTCGTTCAAAAACCACTGAAATCACTGCAAAACTACTTTCTATGCAATAAACTTTCACATTCTGCTCTTATTTCGAAAGTTGAAAATTAGTCGAAAAATTGTCAAAAACCAAAGGTTAACCCCTTTACATTTTGGTCAAATTTTGACACCTAAAATTTTCAACGTAATTTCGCTGAAAAACAACTCAAATCACTGCAAAACTACTTTCTATGCAATAAACTTTCACATTCTGCTCTTATTTCGAAAGTTGAAAATTGGTGGAAAAATCGTCAAAAACCAAAGGTTAACACCTTTACATTTTGGTCAAATTTTGACACCTAAAATTTTCAACGTAATTTCGCTCAAAAACCACTGAAATCACTGCAAAACTACTTTCTATGCAATAAACTTTCACATTCTGCTCTTATTTCGAAAGTTGAAAATTGGTCGAAAAATCGTCAAAAACCAAAGGTTAACCCCTTTACATTTTGGTCAAATTTTGACACCTAAAATTTTCAACGTATTTTTCCTCAAAAACCACTGAAATCACTTCAAAACTACTTTCTATGCAATAAACTTTCACATTCTGCTCTTATTTCGAAAGTTGAAAATTGGTGGAAAAATCGTGAAAAAGCAAAGGTTAACCCCTTTATATTTTGGTCAAATTTTGACACCTAAAATTTTCAACGTAATTTCGCTCAAAAAACCACTCAAATCACTGCAAAACTACTTTCTATGCAATAAACTTTCACATTCTGCTCTTATTTCGAAAGTTGAAAATTGGTGGAAAAATCGTCAAAAACCAAAGGTTAACCCATTTACATTTTGGTCAAATTTTGACACCTAAAATTTTCAACGTAATTTCGCTCAAAAACCACTGAAATCACTGCAAAACTACTTTCTATGCAATAAACTTTCACATTCTGCTCTTATTTCGAAAGTTGAAAATTGGTGGAAAAATCGTCAAAAACCAAAGGTTAACCCCTTTACATTTTGGTCAAATTTTGACACCTAAAATTTTCAACGTAATTTCGCTCAAAAACCACTGAAATCACTGCAAAACTACTTTCTATGCAATAAACTTTCACATTCTGCTCTTATTTCGAAAGTTGAAAATTTGTCGAAAAATCGTCAAAAACCAAAGGTTAACCCCTTTACATTTTGGTCAAATTTTGACACCTAAAATTTTCAACGTAATTTCGCTCAAAAACCACTGAAATCACTGCAAAACTACTTTCTATGCAATAAACTTTCACATTCTGCTCTTATTTCGAAAGTTGAAAATTGGTGGAAAAATCGTCAGAAACCAAAGGTTAACCCCTTTACATTTTGGTCAAATTTTGACACCTAAAATTTTCAACGTAATTTCGCTGAAAAACCACTGAAATCACTGCAAAACTACTTTCTATGCAATAAACTTTCACATTCTGCTCTTATTTCGAAAGTTGAAAATTGGTGGAAAAATCGTCAAAAACCAAAGGTTAACCCCTTTACATTTTGGTCAAATTTTGACACCTAAAATTTTCAACGTAATTTCGCTCAAAAACCACTGAAATCACTGCAAAACTACTTTCTATGCAATAAACTTTCACATTCTGCTCTTATTTCGAAAGTTGAAAATTGGTGGAAAAATCGTCAAAAACCAAAGGTTAACCCCTTTACATTTTGGTCAAATTTTGACACCTAAAATTTTCAACGTAATTTCGCTCAAAAAACCACTGAAATCACTGCAAAACTACTTTCTATGCAATAAACTTTCACATTCTGCTCTTATTTCGAAAGTTGAAAATTGGTGGAAAAATCGTCAAAAACCAAAGGTTAACCCCTTTACATTTTGGTCAAATTTTGACAACTAAAATTTTCAACGTAATTTCGCTCAAAAACCACTGAAATCACTGCAAAACTACTTTCTATGCAATAAACTTTCACATTCTGCTCTTATTTCGAAAGTTGAAAATTGGTGGAAAAATCGTCAAAAACCAAAGGTTAACCCCTTTACATTTTGGTCAAATTTTGACACCTAAAATTTTCAACGTAATTTCGCTCAAAAACCACTGAAATCACTGCAAAACTACTTTCTATGCAATAAACTTTCACATTCTGCTCTTATTTCGAAAGTTGAAAATTGGTGGAAAAATCGTCAAAAACCAAAGGTTAACCCCTTTACATTTTGGTCAAATTTTGACACCTAAAATTTTCAACGTAATTTCGCTCAAAAAACCACTCAAATCACTGCAAAACTACTTTCTATGCAATAAATTTTCACATTCTGCTCTTATTTCGAAAGTTGAAAATTGGTCGAAAAATCGTTAAAAACCAAAGGTTAACCCCTTTACATTTTGGTTAAATTTTGACACCTAAAATTTTCAACGTAATTTCGTTCAAAAACCACTGAAATCACTGCAAAACTACTTTCTATGCAATAAACTTTCACATTCTGCTCTTATTTCGAAAGTTGAAAATTAGTCGAAAAATTGTCAAAAACCAAAGGTTAACCCCTTTACATTTTGGTCAAATTTTGACACCTAAAATTTTCAACGTAATTTCGCTGAAAAACAACTCAAATCACTGCAAAACTACTTTCTATGCAATAAACTTTCACATTCTGCTCTTATTTCGAAAGTTGAAAATTGGTGGAAAAATCGTCAAAAACCAAAGGTTAACACCTTTACATTTTGGTCAAATTTTGACACCTAAAATTTTCAACGTAATTTCGCTCAAAAACCACTGAAATCACTGCAAAACTACTTTCTATGCAATAAACTTTCACATTCTGCTCTTATTTCGAAAGTTGAAAATTGGTCGAAAAATCGTCAAAAACCAAAGGTTAACCCCTTTACATTTTGGTCAAATTTTGACACCTAAAATTTTCAACGTATTTTTCCTCAAAAACCACTGAAATCACTTCAAAACTACTTTCTATGCAATAAACTTTCACATTCTGCTCTTATTTCGAAAGTTGAAAATTGGTGGAAAAATCGTGAAAAAGCAAAGGTTAACCCCTTTATATTTTGGTCAAATTTTGACACCTAAAATTTTCAACGTAATTTCGCTCAAAAAACCACTCAAATCACTGCAAAACTACTTTCTATGCAATAAACTTTCACATTCTGCTCTTATTTCGAAAGTTGAAAATTGGTGGAAAAATCGTCAAAAACCAAAGGTTAACCCATTTACATTTTGGTCAAATTTTGACACCTAAAATTTTCAACGTAATTTCGCTCAAAAACCACTGAAATCACTGCAAAACTACTTTCTATGCAATAAACTTTCACATTCTGCTCTTATTTCGAAAGTTGAAAATTGGTGGAAAAATCGTCAAAAACCAAAGGTTAACCCCTTTACATTTTGGTCAAATTTTGACACCTAAAATTTTCAACGTAATTTCGCTCAAAAACCACTGAAATCACTGCAAAACTACTTTCTATGCAATAAACTTTCACATTCTGCTCTTATTTCGAAAGTTGAAAATTTGTCGAAAAATCGTCAAAAACCAAAGGTTAACCCCTTTACATTTTGGTCAAATTTTGACACCTAAAATTTTCAACGTAATTTCGCTCAAAAACCACTGAAATCACTGCAAAACTACTTTCTATGCAATAAACTTTCACATTCTGCTCTTATTTCGAAAGTTGAAAATTGGTGGAAAAATCGTCAGAAACCAAAGGTTAACCCCTTTACATTTTGGTCAAATTTTGACACCTAAAATTTTCAACGTAATTTCGCTGAAAAACCACTGAAATCACTGCAAAACTACTTTCTATGCAATAAACTTTCACATTCTGCTCTTATTTCGAAAGTTGAAAATTGGTGGAAAAATCGTCAAAAACCAAAGGTTAACCCCTTTACATTTTGGTCAAATTTTGACACCTAAAATTTTCAACGTAATTTCGCTCAAAAACCACTGAAATCACTGCAAAACTACTTTCTATGCAATAAACTTTCACATTCTGCTCTTATTTCGAAAGTTGAAAATTGGTGGAAAAATCGTCAAAAACCAAAGGTTAACCCCTTTACATTTTGGTCAAATTTTGACACCTAAAATTTTCAACGTAATTTCGCTCAAAAAACCACTGAAATCACTGCAAAACTACTTTCTATGCAATAAACTTTCACATTCTGCTCTTATTTCGAAAGTTGAAAATTGGTGGAAAAATCGTCAAAAACCAAAGGTTAACCCCTTTACATTTTGGTCAAATTTTGACAACTAAAATTTTCAACGTAATTTCGCTCAAAAACCACTGAAATCACTGCAAAACTACTTTCTATGCAATAAACTTTCACATTCTGCTCTTATTTGGAAAGTTGAAAATTGGTGGAAAAATCGTCAAAAACCAAAGGTTAACCCCTTTACATTTTGGTCAAATTTTGACACCTAAAATTTTCAACGTAATTTCGCTCAAAAACCACTGAAATCACTGCAAAACTACTTTCTATGCAATAAACTTTCACATTCTGCTCTTATTTCGAAAGTTGAAAATTGGTGGAAAAATCGTCAAAAACCAAAGGTTAACCCCTTTACATTTTGGTCAAATTTTGACACCTAAAATTTTCAACGTAATTTCGCTGAAAAACCACTGAAATCACTGCAAAACTACTTTCTATGCAATAAACTTTCACATTCTGCTCTTATTTCGAAAGTTGAAAATTTGTCGAAAAATCGTCAAAAACCAAAGGTTAACCCCTTTACATTTTGGTCAAATTTTGACACCTAAAATTTTCAACGTAATTTCGCACAAAAACCACTGAAATCACTGCAAAACTACTTTCTATGCAATAAACTTTCACATTCTGCTCTTATTTCGAAAGTTGAAAATTGGTGGAAAAATCGTCAGAAATTAAAGGTTAACCCCTTTACATTTTGGTCAAATTTTGACACCTAAAATTTTCAACGTAATTTCGCTGAAAAACCACTGAAATCACTGCAAAACTACTTTCTATGCAATAAACTTTCACATTCTGCTCTTATTTCGAAAGTTGAAAATTGGTCGAAAAATCGTCAAAAACCAAAGGTTAACCCCTTTACATTTTGGTCAAATTTTGACACCTAAAATTTTCAACGTAATTTCGCTCAAAAACCACTGAAATCACTGCAAAACTACTTTCTATGCAATAAACTTTCACATTCTGCTCTTATTTCGAAAGTTGAAAATTGGTGGAAAAATCGTCAAAAACCAAAGGTTAACCCCTTTACATTATGGTCAAATTTTGACACCTAAAATTTTCAACGTAATTTCGCTCAAAAAACCACTCAAATCACTGCAAAACTACTTTCTATGCAATAAACTTTCACATTCTGCTCTTATTTCGAAAGTTGAAAATTGGTGGAAAAATCGTCAAAAACCAAAGGTAAACCCCTTTACCTTTTTGGTCAAATTTTGACACCTAAAATTTTCAACGTAATTTCGCTCAAAAACCACTGAAATCACTGCAAAACTACTTTCTATGCAATAAACTTTCACATTCTGACCTTATTTCGAAATTTGAAAATTTGTCGAAAAATCGTCAAAAACCAAAGGTTAACCCCTTTACATTTTGGTCAAATTTTGACACCTAAAATTTTCAACGTAATTTCGCTCAAAAACCACTGAAATCACTGCAAAACTACTTTCTATGCAATAAACTTTCACATTCTGCTCTTATTTCGAAAGTTGAAAATTGGTGGAAAAATCGTCATAAACCAAAGGTTAACCCTTTTACATTTTGGTCAAATTTTGACACCTAAAATTTTCAACGTAATTTCGCTGAAAAACCACTGAAATCACTGCAAAACTACTTTCTATGCAATAAACTTTCACATTCTGCTCTTATTTCGAAAGTTGAAAATTGGTGGAAAAATCGTCAAAAACCAAAGGTTAACCCCTTTACATTTTGGTCAAATTTTGACACCTAAAATTTTCAACGTAATTTCGCTCAAAAAACCACTCAAATCACTGCAAAACTACTTTCTATGCAATAAACTTTCACATTCTGCTCTTATTTCGAAAGTTGAAAATTGGTCGAAAAATCGTCAAAAACCAAAGGTTAACCCCTTTACATTTTGGTCAAATTTTGACACCTAAAATTTTCAACGTAATTTCGCTCAAAAACAACTGAAATCACTGCACAACTACTTTCTATGCAATAAACTTTCACATTCTGCTCTTATTTCGAAAGTTGAAAATTGGTGGAAAAATCGTCAAAAACCAAAGGTTAACCCCTTTACATTTTGGTCAAATTTTGACACCTAAAATTTTCAACGTAATTTCGCTCAAAAACCACTGAAATCACTGCAAAACTACTTTCTATGCAATAAACTTTCACATTCTGCTCTTATTTCGAAAGTTGAAAATTGGTGGAAAAATCGTCAAAAACCAAAGGTTAACCCCTTTACATTTTGGTCAAATTTTGACACCTAAAATTTTCAACGTAATTTCGCTCAAAAACCACTGAAATCACTGCAAAACTACTTTCTATGCAATAAACTTTCACATTCTGCTCTTATTTCGAAAGTTGAAAATTGGTGGAAAAATCGTCAGAAACCAAAGGTTAACCCCTTTACATTTTGGTCAAATTTTGACACCTAAAATTTTCAACGTAATTTCGCTCAAAAACCACTGAAATCACTGCAAAACTACTTTCTATGCAATAAACTTTCACATTCTGCTCTTATTTCGAAAGTTGAAAATTGGTGGAAAAATCGTCAAAAACCAAAGGTTAACCCATTTACATTTTGGTCAAATTTTGACACCTAAAATTTTCAACGTAATTTCGCTGAAAAGCCACTGAAATCACTGCAAAACTACTTTCTTTGCAATAAACTTTCACATTCTGCTCTTATTTCGAAAGTTGAAAATAAGTCGAAAAATCGTCAAAAACCAAAGGTTAACCCCTTTACATTTTGGTCAAATTTTGACACCTAAAATTTTCAACGTAATTTCGCTCAAAAACCACTGAAATCACTGCAAAACTACTTTCTATGCAATAAACTTTCACATTCTGCTCTTATTTCGAAAGTTGAAAATTGGTGGAAAAATCGTCAAAAACCAAAGGTTAACCCCTTTACATTTTGGTCAAATTTTGACACCTAAAATTTTCAACGTAATTTCGCTCAAAAAACCACTCAAATCACTGCAAAACTACTTTCTATGCAATAAACTTTCACATTCTGCTCTTATTTCGAAAGTTGAAAATTGGTGGAAAAATCGTCAAAAACCAAAGGTTAACCCCTTTACATTTTGGTCAAATTTTGACACCTAAAATTTTCAACGTAATTTCGCTCAAAAAACCACTGAAATCACTGCAAAACTACTTTCTATGCAATAAACTTTCACATTCTGCTCTTATTTCGAAAGTTGAAAATTGGTGGAAAAATCGTCAAAAACCAAAGGTTAACCCCTTTACATTTTGGTCAAATTTTGACACCTAAAATTTTCAACGTAATTTCGCTCAAAAACCACTGAAATCACTGCAAAACTACTTTCTATGCAATAAACTTTCACATTCTGCTCTTATTTCGAAAGTTGAAAATTGGTGGAAAAATCGTCAAAAACCAAAGGTTAACCCCTTTACATTATGGTCAAATTTTGACACCTAAAATTTTCAACGTAATTTCGCTCAAAAAACCACTCAAATCACTGCAAAACTACTTTCTATGCAATAAACTTTCACATTCTGCTCTTATTTCGAAAGTTGAAAATTGGTGGAAAAATCGTCAAAAACCAAAGGTAAACCCCTTTACCTTTTTGGTCAAATTTTGACACCTAAAATTTTCAACGTAATTTCGCTCAAAAACCACTGAAATCACTGCAAAACTACTTTCTATGCAATAAACTTTCACATTCTGCTCTTATTTCGAAAGTTGAAAATTGGTGGAAAAATCGTCATAAACCAAAGGTTAACCCTTTTACATTTTGGTCAAATTTTGACACCTAAAATTTTCAACGTAATTTCGCTGAAAAACCACTGAAATCACTGCAAAACTACTTTCTATGCAATAAACTTTCACATTCTGCTCTTATATCGAAAGTTGAAAATTGGTCGAAAAATCGTCAAAAACCAAAGGTTAACCCCTTTACATTTTGGTTAAATTTTGACACCTAAAATTTTCAACGTAATTTCGCTCAAAAACCACTGAAATCACTGCAAAACTACTTTCTATGCAATAAACTTTCACATTCTGCTCTTATTTCGAAAGTTGAAAATTGGTCGAAAAATTGTCAAAAACCAAAGGTTAACCCCTTTACATTTTGGTCAAATTTTGACACCTAAAATTTTCAACGTAATTTCGCTCAAAAACAACTGAAATCACTGCACAACTACTTTCTATGCAATAAACTTTCACATTCTGCTCTTATTTCGAAAGTTGAAAATTGGTGGAAAAATCGTCAAAAACCAAAGGTTAACCCCTTTACATTTTGGTCAAATTTTGACACCTAAAATTTTCAACGTAATTTCGCTCAAAAACCACTGAAATCACTGCAAAACTACTTTCTATGCAATAAACTTTCACATTCTGCTCTTATTTCGAAAGTTGAAAATTGGTGGAAAAATCGTCAAAAACCAAAGGTTAACCCCTTTACATTATGGTCAAATTTTGACACCTAAAATTTTCAACGTAATTTCGCTCAAAAAACCACTCAAATCACTGCAAAACTACTTTCTATGCAATAAACTTTCACATTCTGCTCTTATTTCGAAAGTTGAAAATTGGTGGAAAAATCGTCAAAAACCAAAGGTTAACCCCTTTACATTTTGGTCAAATTTTGACACCTAAAATTTTCAACGTAATTTCGCTCAAAAAACCACTCAAATCACTGCAAAACTACTTTCTATGCAATAAACTTTCACATTCTGCTCTTATTTCGAAAGTTGAAAATTGGTGGAAAAATCGTCAAAAACCAAAGGTTAACCCCTTTACATTTTGGTCAAATTTTGACACCTAAAATTTTCAACGTAATTTCGCTCAAAAACCACTGAAATCACTGCAAAACTACTTTCTATGCAATAAACTTTCACATTCTGCTCTTATTTCGAAAGTTGAAAATTGGTGGAAAAATCGTCAAAAACCAAAGGTTAACCCCTTTACATTATGGTCAAATTTTGACACCTAAAATTTTCAACGTAATTTCGCTCAAAAAACCACTCAAATCACTGCAAAACTACTTTCTATGCAATAAACTTTCACATTCTGCTCTTATTTCGAAAGTTGAAAATTGGTGGAAAAATCGTCAAAAACCAAAGGTAAACCCCTTTACCTTTTTGGTCAAATTTTGACACCTAAAATTTTCAACGTAATTTCGCTCAAAAACCACTGAAATCACTGCAAAACTACTTTCTATGCAATAAACTTTCACATTCTGACCTTATTTCGAAATTTGAAAATTGGTCGAAAAATCGTCAAAAACCAAAGGTTAACCCCTTTACATTTTGGTCAAATTTTGACACCTAAAATTTTCAACGTAATTTTACTCAAAAACCACTGAAATCACTTCAAAACTACTTTCTATGCAATAAACTTTCACATTCTGCTCTTATTTCGAAAGTTGAAAATTGGTGGAAAAATCGTCATAAACCAAAGGTTAACCCTTTTACATTTTGGTCAAATTTTGACACCTAAAATTTTCAACGTAATTTCGCTGAAAAACCACTGAAATCACTGCAAAACTACTTTCTATGCAATAAACTTTCACATTCTGCTCTTATATCGAAAGTTGAAAATTGGTCGAAAAATCGTCAAAAACCAAAGGTTAACCCCTTTACATTTTGGTTAAATTTTGACACCTAAAATTTTCAACGTAATTTCGCTCAAAAACCACTGAAATCACTGCAAAACTACTTTCTATGCAATAAACTTTCACATTCTGCTCTTATTTCGAAAGTTGAAAATTGGTCGAAAAATTGTCAAAAACCAAAGGTTAACCCCTTTACATTTTGGTCAAATTTTGACACCTAAAATTTTCAACGTAATTTCGCTCAAAAACAACTGAAATCACTGCACAACTACTTTCTATGCAATAAACTTTCACATTCTGCTCTTATTTCGAAAGTTGAAAATTGGTGGAAAAATCGTCAAAAACCAAAGGTTAACCCCTTTACATTTTGGTCAAATTTTGACACCTAAAATTTTCAACGTAATTTCGCTCAAAAACCACTGAAATCACTGCAAAACTACTTTCTATGCAATAAACTTTCACATTCTGCTCTTATTTCGAAAGTTGAAAATTGGTGGAAAAATCGTCAAAAACCAAAGGTTAACCCCTTTACATTTTGGTCAAATTTTGACACCTAAAATTTTCAACGTAATTTCGCTCAAAAAACCACTCAAATCACTGCAAAACTACTTTCTATGCAATAAACTTTCACATTCTGCTCTTATTTCGAAAGTTGAAAATTGGTGGAAAAATCGTCAAAAACCAAAGATTAACCCCTTTACATTTTGGTCAAATTTTGACACCTAAAATTTTCAACGTAATTTCGCTCAAAAAACCACTGAAATCACTGCAAAACTACTTTCTATGCAATAAACTTTCACATTCTGCTCTTATTTCGAAAGTTGAAAATTGGTGGAAAAATCGTCAAAAACCAAAGGTTAACCCCTTTACATTTTGGTCAAATTTTGACACCTAAAATTTTCAACGTAATTTCGCTCAAAAAACCACTGAAATCACTGCAAAACTACTTTCTATGCAATAAACTTTCACATTCTGCTCTTATTTCGAAAGTTGAAAATTGGTCGAAAAATCGTCAAAAACCAAAGGTTAACCCCTTTACATTTTGGTCAAATTTTGACACCTAAAATTTTCAACGTAATTTCGCTCAAAAACCACTGAAATCACTGCAAAACTACTTTCTATGCAATAAACTTTCACATTCTGCTCTTATTTCGAAAGTTGAAAATTGGTCGAAAAATCGTCAAAAACCAAAGGTTAACCCCTTTACATTTTGGTCAAATTTTGACACCTAAAATTTTCAACGTAATTTCGCTCAAAAACCACTGAAATCACTGCAAAACTACTTTCTATGCAATAAACTTTCACATTCTGCTCTTATTTCGAAAGTTGAAAATTGGTCGAAAAATCGTCAAAAACCAAAGGTTAACCCCTTTACATTTTGGTCAAATTTTGACACCTAAAATTTTCAACGTAATTTCGCTGAAAAACCACTGAAATCACTGCAAAACTACTTTCTATGCAATAAACTTTCACATTCTGCTCTTATATCGAAAGTTGAAAATTGGTGGAAAAATCGTCAAAAACCAAAGGTTAACCCCTTTACATTTTGGTCAAATTTTGACACCTAAAATTTTCAACGTAATTTCGCTCAAAAACCACTGAAATCACTGCAAAACTACTTTCTATGCAATAAACTTTCACATTCTGCTCTTATTTCGAAAGTTGAAAATTGGTCGAAAAATTGTCAAAAACCAAAGGTTAACCCCTTTACATTTTGGTCAAATTTTGACACCTAAAATTTTCAACGTAATTTCGCTCAAAAACAACTGAAATCACTGCAAAACTACTTTCTATGCAATAAACTTTCACATTCTGCTCTTATTTCGAAAGTTGAAAATTGGTGGAAAAATCGTCAAAAACCAAAGGTTAACCCCTTTATATTTTTGGTCAAATTTTGACACCTAAAATTTTCAACGTAATTTCGCTCAAAAACCACTGAAATCACTGCAAAACTACTTTCTATGCAATAAACTTTCACATTCTGCTCTTATTTCGAAAGTTGAAAATTGGTGGAAAAATCGTCATAAACCAAAGGTTAACCCTTTTACATTTTGGTCAAATTTTGACACCTAAAATTTTCAACGTAATTTCGCTGAAAAACCACTGAAATCACTGCAAAACTACTTTCTATGCAATAAACTTTCACATTCTGCTCTTATATCGAAAGTTGAAAATTGGTCGAAAAATCGTCAAAAACCAAAGGTTAACCCCTTTACATTTTGGTTAAATTTTGACACCTAAAATTTTCAACGTAATTTCGCTCAAAAACCACTGAAATCACTGCAAAACTACTTTCTATGCAATAAACTTTCACATTCTGCTCTTATTTCGAAAGTTGAAAATTGGTCGAAAAATTGTCAAAAACCAAAGGTTAACCCCTTTACATTTTGGTCAAATTTTTACACCTAAAATTTTCAACGTAATTTCGCTCAAAAACAACTGAAATCACTGCACAACTACTTTCTATGCAATAAACTTTCACATTCTGCTCTTATTTCGAAAGTTGAAAATTGGTGGAAAAATCGTCAAAAACCAAAGGTTAACCCCTTTACATTTTGGTCAAATTTTGACACCTAAAATTTTCAACGTAATTTCGCTCAAAAACCACTGAAATCACTGCAAAACTACTTTCTATGCAATAAACTTTCACATTCTGCTCTTATTTCGAAAGTTGAAAATTGGTGGAAAAATCGTCAAAAACCAAAGGTTAACCCCTTTACATTATGGTCAAATTTTGACACCTAAAATTTTCAACGTAATTTCGCTCAAAAAACCACTCAAATCACTGCAAAACTACTTTCTATGCAATAAACTTTCACATTCTGCTCTTATTTCGAAAGTTGAAAATTGGTGGAAAAATCGTCAAAAACCAAAGGTTAACCCCTTTACATTTTGGTCAAATTTTGACACCTAAAATTTTCAACGTAATTTCGCTCAAAAAACCACTCAAATCACTGCAAAACTACTTTCTATGCAATAAACTTTCACATTCTGCTCTTATTTCGAAAGTTGAAAATTGGTGGAAAAATCGTCAAAAACCAAAGGTTAACCCCTTTACATTTTGGTCAAATTTTGACACCTAAAATTTTCAACGTAATTTCGCTCAAAAAACCACTCAAATCACTGCAAAACTACTTTCTATGCAATAAACTTTCACATTCTGCTCTTATTTCGAAAGTTGAAAATTGGTGGAAAAATCGTCAAAAACCAAAGGTTAACCCCTTTACATTTTGGTCAAATTTTGACACCTAAAATTTTCAACGTAATTTCGCTCAAAAAACCACTGAAATCACTGCAAAACTACTTTCTATGCAATAAACTTTCACATTCTGCTCTTATTTCGAAAGTTGAAAATTGGTCGAAAAATCGTCAAAAACCAAAGGTTAACCCCTTTACATTTTGGTCAAATTTTGACACCTAAAATTTTCAACGTAATTTCGCTCAAAAACCACTGAAATCACTGCAAAACTACTTTCTATGCAATAAACTTTCACATTCTGCTCTTATTTCGAAAGTTGAAAATTGGTCGAAAAATCGTCAAAAACCAAAGGTTAACCCCTTTACATTTTGGTCAAATTTTGACACCTAAAATTTTCAACGTAATTTCGCTCAAAAACCACTGAAATCACTGCAAAACTACTTTCTATGCAATAAACTTTCACATTCTGCTCTTATTTCGAAAGTTGAAAATTGGTGGAAAAATCGTCAAAAACCAAAGGTTAACCCCTTTACATTTTGGTCAAATTTTGACACCTAAAATTTTCAACGTAATTTCGCTGAAAAACCACTGAAATCACTGCAAAACTACTTTCTATGCAATAAACTTTCACATTCTGCTCTTATTTCGAAAGTTGAAAATTGGTGGAAAAATCGTCAAAAACCAAAGGTTAACCCCTTTACATTTTGGTCAAATTTTGACACCTAAAATTTTCAACGTAATTTCGCTCAAAAACCACTGAAATCACTGCAAAACTACTTTCTATGCAATAAACTTTCACATTCTGCTCTTATTTCGAAAGTTGAAAATTGGTCGAAAAATCGTCAAAAACCAAAGGTTAACCCCTTTACATTTTGGTCAAATTTTGACACCTAAAATTTTCAACGTAATTTCGCTCAAAAACAACTGAAATCACTGCAAAACTACTTTCTATGCAATAAACTTTCACATTCTGCTCTTATTTCGAAAGTTGAAAATTGGTGGAAAAATCGTCAAAAACCAAAGGTTAACCCCTTTACATTTTGGTCAAATTTTGACACCTAAAATTTTCAACGTAATTTCGCTCAAAAACCACTGAAATCACTGCAAAACTACTTTCTATGCAATAAACTTTCACATTCTGCTCTTATTTCGAAAGTTGAAAATTGGTCGAAAAATCGTCAAAAACCAAAGGTTAACCCCTTTACATTTTGGTCAAATTTTGACACCTAAAATTTTCAACGTAATTTCGCTCAAAAAACCACTGAAATCACTGCAAAACTACTTTCTATGCAATAAACTTTCACATTCTGCTCTTATTTCGAAAGTTGAAAATTGGTGGAAAAATCGTCAAAAACCAAAGGTTAACCCCTTTACATTTTGGTCAAATTTTGACACCTAAAATTTTCAACGTAATTTCGCTCAAAAACCACTGAAATCACTGCAAAACTACTTTCTATGCAATAAACTTTCACATTCTGCTCTTATTTCGAAAGTTGAAAATTGGTCGAAAAATCGTCAAAAACCAAAGGTTAACCCCTTTACATTTTGGTCAAATTTTGACACCTAAAATTTTCAACGTAATTTCGCTCAAAAACCACTGAAATCACTGCAAAACTACTTTCTATGCAATAAACTTTCACATTCTGCTCTTATTTCGAAAGTTGAAAATTGGTCGAAAAATCGTCAAAAACCAAAGGTTAACCCCTTTACATTTTGGTCAAATTTTGACACCTAAAATTTTCAACGTAATTTCGCTGAAAAACCACTGAAATCACTGCAAAACTACTTTCTATGCAATAAACTTTCACATTCTGCTCTTATATCGAAAGTTGAAAATTGGTCGAAAAATCGTCAAAAACCAAAGGTTAACCCCTTTACATTTTGGTCAAATTTTGACACCTAAAATTTTCAACGTAATTTCGCTCAAAAACCACTGAAATCACTGCAAAACTACTTTCTATGCAATAAACTTTCACATTCTGCTCTTATTTCGAAAGTTGAAAATTGGTCGAAAAATTGTCAAAAACCAAAGGTTAACCCCTTTACATTTTGGTCAAATTTTGACACCTAAAATTTTCAACGTAATTTCGCTCAAAAACAACTGAAATCACTGCAAAACTACTTTCTATGCAATAAACTTTCACATTCTGCTCTTATTTCGAAAGTTGAAAATTGGTGGAAAAATCGTCAAAAACCAAAGGTTAACCCCTTTATATTTTTGGTCAAATTTTGACACCTAAAATTTTCAACGTAATTTCGCTCAAAAACCACTGAAATCACTGCAAAACTACTTTCTATGCAATAAACTTTCACATTCTGCTCTTATTTCGAAAGTTGAAAATTGGTGGAAAAATCGTCATAAACCAAAGGTTAACCCCTTTACATTTTGGTCAAATTTTGACACCTAAAATTTTCAACGTAATTTCGCTGAAAAACCACTGAAATCACTGCAAAACTACTTTCTATGCAATAAACTTTCACATTCTGCTCTTATATCGAAAGTTGAAAATTGGTCGAAAAATCGTCAAAAACCAAAGGTTAACCCCTTTACATTTTGGTTAAATTTTGACACCTAAAATTTTCAACGTAATTTCGCTCAAAAACCACTGAAATCACTGCAAAACTACTTTCTATGCAATAAACTTTCACATTCTGCTCTTATTTCGAAAGTTGAAAATTGGTCGAAAAATTGTCAAAAACCAAAGGTTAACCCCTTTACATTTTGGTCAAATTTTGACACCTAAAATTTTCAACGTAATTTCGCTCAAAAACAACTGAAATCACTGCACAACTACTTTCTATGCAATAAACTTTCACATTCTGCTCTTATTTCGAAAGTTGAAAATTGGTGGAAAAATCGTCAAAAACCAAAGGTTAACCCCTTTACATTTTGGTCAAATTTTGACACCTAAAATTTTCAACGTAATTTCGCTCAAAAACCACTGAAATCACTGCAAAACTACTTTCTATGCAATAAACTTTCACATTCTGCTCTTATTTCGAAAGTTGAAAATTGGTCGAAAAATCGTCAAAAACCAAAGGTTAACCCCTTTACATTATGGTCAAATTTTGACACCTAAAATTTTCAACGTAATTTCGCTCAAAAAACCACTCAAATCACTGCAAAACTACTTTCTATGCAATAAACTTTCACATTCTGCTCTTATTTCGAAAGTTGAAAATTGGTCGAAAAATCGTCAAAAACCAAAGGTTAACCCCTTTACATTTTGGTCAAATTTTGACACCTAAAATTTTCAACGTAATTTCGCTCAAAAAACCACTCAAATCACTGCAAAACTACTTTCTATGCAATAAACTTTCACATTCTGCTCTTATTTCGAAAGTTGAAAATTGGTGGAAAAATCGTCAAAAACCAAAGATTAACCCCTTTACATTTTGGTCAAATTTTGACACCTAAAATTTTCAACGTAATTTCGCTCAAAAAACCACTCAAATCACTGCAAAACTACTTTCTATGCAATAAACTTTCACATTCTGCTCTTATTTCGAAAGTTGAAAATTGGTGGAAAAATCGTCAAAAACCAAAGGTTAACCCATTTACATTTTGGTCAAATTTTGACACCTAAAATTTTCAACGTAATTTCGCTCAAAAAACCACTGAAATCACTGCAAAACTACTTTCCATGCAATAAACTTTCACATTCTGCTCTTATTTCGAAAGTTGAAAATTGGTCGAAAAATCGTCAAAAACCAAAGGTTAACCCCTTTACATTTTGGTCAAATTTTGACACCTAAAATTTTCAACGTAATTTCGCTCAAAAACCACTGAAATCACTGCAAAACTACTTTCTATGCAATAAACTTTCACATTCTGCTCTTATTTCGAAAGTTGAAAATTGGTCGAAAAATCGTCAAAAACCAAAGGTTAACCCCTTTACATTTTGGTCAAATTTTGACACCTAAAATTTTCAACGTAATTTCGCTCAAAAACCACTGAAATCACTGCAAAACTACTTTCTATGCAATAAACTTTCACATTCTGCTCTTATTTCGAAAGTTGAAAATTGGTGGAAAAATCGTCAAAAACCAAAGGTTAACCCCTTTACATTTTGGTCAAATTTTGACACCTAAAATTTTCAACGTAATTTCGCTGAAAAACCACTGAAATCACTGCAAAACTACTTTCTATGCAATAAACTTTCACATTCTGCTCTTATATCGAAAGTTGAAAATTGGTGGAAAAATCGTCAAAAACCAAAGGTTAACCCCTTTACATTTTGGTCAAATTTTGACACCTAAAATTTTCAACGTAATTTCGCTCAAAAACCACTGAAATCACTGCAAAACTACTTTCTATGCAATAAACTTTCACATTCTGCTCTTATTTCGAAAGTTGAAAATTGGTCGAAAAATTGTCAAAAACCAAAGGTTAACCCCTTTACATTTTGGTCAAATTTTGACACCTAAAATTTTCAACGTAATTTCGCTCAAAAACAACTGAAATCACTGCAAAACTACTTTCTATGCAATAAACTTTCACATTCTGCTCTTATTTCGAAAGTTGAAAATTGGTGGAAAAATCGTCAAAAACCAAAGGTTAACCCATTTATATTTTGGTCAAATTTTGACACCTAAAATTTTCAACGTAATTTCGCTCAAAAACCACTGAAATCACTGCAAAACTACTTTCTATGCAATAAACTTTCACATTCTGCTCTTATTTCGAAAGTTGAAAATTGGTCGAAAAATCGTCAAAAACCAAAGGTTAACCCCTTTACATTTTGGTCAAATTTTGACACCTAAAATTTTCAACGTAATTTCGCTCAAAAACAACTGAAATCACTGCAAAACTACTTTCTATGCAATAAACTTTCACATTCTGCTCTTATTTCGAAAGTTGAAAATTGGTGGAAAAATCGTCAAAAACCAAAGGTTAACCCCTTTATATTTTGGTCAAATTTTGACACCTAAAATTTTCAACGTAATTTCGCTCAAAAACCACTGAAATCACTGCAAAACTACTTTCTATGCAATAAACTTTCACATTCTGCTCTTATTTCGAAAGTTGAAAATTGGTGGAAAAATCGTCATAAACCAAAGGTTAACCCTTTTACATTTTGGTCAAATTTTGACACCTAAAATTTTCAACGTAATTTCGCTGAAAAACCACTGAAATCACTGCAAAACTACTTTCTATGCAATAAACTTTCACATTCTGCTCTTATATCGAAAGTTGAAAATTGGTCGAAAAATCGTCAAAAACCAAAGGTTAACCCCTTTACATTTTGGTTAAATTTTGACACCTAAAATTTTCAACGTAATTTCGCTCAAAAACCACTGAAATCACTGCAAAACTACTTTCTATGCAATAAACTTTCACATTCTGCTCTTATTTCGAAAGTTGAAAATTGGTCGAAAAATTGTCAAAAACCAAAGGTTAACCCCTTTACATTTTGGTCAAATTTTGACACCTAAAATTTTCAACGTAATTTCGCTCAAAAACAACTGAAATCACTGCACAACTACTTTCTATGCAATAAACTTTCACATTCTGCTCTTATTTCGAAAGTTGAAAATTGGTGGAAAAATCGTCAAAAACCAAAGGTTAACCCCTTTACATTTTGGTCAAATTTTGACACCTAAAATTTTCAACGTAATTTCGCTCAAAAACCACTCAAATCACTGCAAAACTACTTTCTATGCAATAAACTTTCACATTCTGCTCTTATTTCGAAAGTTGAAAATTGGTCGAAAAATCGTCAAAAACCAAAGGTTAACCCCTTTACATTATGGTCAAATTTTGACACCTAAAATTTTCAACGTAATTTCGCTCAAAAAACCACTCAAATCACTGCAAAACTACTTTCTATGCAATAAACTTTCACATTCTGCTCTTATTTCGAAAGTTGAAAATTGGTGGAAAAATCGTCAAAAACCAAAGGTTAACCCCTTTACATTTTGGTCAAATTTTGACACCTAAAATTTTCAACGTAATTTCGCTCAAAAAACCACTCAAATCACTGCAAAACTACTTTCTATGCAATAAACTTTCACATTCTGCTCTTATTTCGAAAGTTGAAAATTGGTGGAAAAATCGTCAAAAACCAAAGATTAACCCCTTTACATTTTGGTCAAATTTTGACACCTAAAATTTTCAACGTAATTTCGCTCAAAAAACCACTCAAATCACTGCAAAACTACTTTCTATGCAATAAACTTTCACATTCTGCTCTTATTTCGAAAGTTGAAAATTGGTGGAAAAATCGTCAAAAACCAAAGGTTAACCCATTTACATTTTGGTCAAATTTTGACACCTAAAATTTTCAACGTAATTTCGCTCAAAAAACCACTGAAATCACTGCAAAACTACTTTCTATGCAATAAACTTTCACATTCTGCTCTTATTTCGAAAGTTGAAAATTGGTCGAAAAATCGTCAAAAACCAAAGGTTAACCCCTTTACATTTTGGTCAAATTTTGACACCTAAAATTTTCAACGTAATTTCGCTCAAAAACCACTGAAATCACTGCAAAACTACTTTCTATGCAATAAACTTTCACATTCTGCTCTTATTTCGAAAGTTGAAAATTGGTCGAAAAATCGTCAAAAACCAAAGGTTAACCCCTTTACATTTTGGTCAAATTTTGACACCTAAAATTTTCAACGTAATTTCGCTCAAAAACCACTGAAATCACTGCAAAACTACTTTCTATGCAATAAACTTTCACATTCTGCTCTTATTTCGAAAGTTGAAAATTGGTGGAAAAATCGTCAAAAACCAAAGGTTAACCCCTTTACATTTTGGTCAAATTTTGACACCTAAAATTTTCAACGTAATTTCGCTGAAAAACCACTGAAATCACTGCAAAACTACTTTCTATGCAATAAACTTTCACATTCTGCTCTTATATCGAAAGTTGAAAATTGGTGGAAAAATCGTCAAAAACCAAAGGTTAACCCCTTTACATTTTGGTCAAATTTTGACACCTAAAATTTTCAACGTAATTTCGCTCAAAAACCACTGAAATCACTGCAAAACTACTTTCTATGCAATAAACTTTCACATTCTGCTCTTATTTCGAAAGTTGAAAATTGGTGGAAAAATCGTCATAAACCAAAGGTTAACCCTTTTACATTTTGGTCAAATTTTGACACCTAAAATTTTCAACGTAATTTCGCTGAAAAACCACTGAAATCACTGCAAAACTACTTTCTATGCAATAAACTTTCACATTCTGCTCTTATTTCGAAAGTTGAAAATTGGTCGAAAAATCGTCAAAAACCAAAGGTTAACCCATTTATATTTTGGTTAAATTTTGACACCTAAAATTTTCAACGTAATTTCGCTCAAAAACCACTGAAATCACTGCAAAACTACTTTCTATGCAATAAACTTTCACATTCTGCTCTTATTTCGAAAGTTGAAAATTGGTGGAAAAATTGTCAAAAACCAAAGGTTAACCCCTTTACATTATGGTCAAATTTTGACACCTAAAATTTTCAACGTAATTTCGCTCAAAAACAACTGAAATCACTGCACAACTACTTTCTATGCAATAAACTTTCACATTCTGCTCTTATTTCGAAAGTTGAAAATTGGTGGAAAAATCGTCAAAAACCAAAGGTAAACCCCTTTACCTTTTTGGTCAAATTTTGACACCTAAAATTTTCAACGTAATTTCGCTCAAAAACCACTGAAATCACTGCAAAACTACTTTCTATGCAATAAACTTTCACATTCTGCTCTTATTTCGAAAGTTGAAAATTGGTCGAAAAATCGTCAAAAACCAAAGGTTAACCCCTTTACATTTTGGTCAAATTTTGACACCTAAAATTTTCAACGTAATTTCGCTCAAAAACCACTGAAATCACTGCAAAACTACTTTCTATGCAATAAACTTTCACATTCTGCTCTTATTTCGAAAGTTGAAAATTGGTGGAAAAATCGTCATAAACCAAAGGTTAACCCTTTTACATTTTGGTCAAATTTTGACACCTAAAATTTTCAACGTAATTTCGCTCAAAAAACCACTCAAATCACTGCAAAACTACTTTCTATGCAATAAACTTTCACATTCTGCTCTTATATCGAAAGTTGAAAATTGGTGGAAAAATCGTCAAAAACCAAAGGTTAACCACTTTACATTTTGGTTAAATTTTGACACCTAAAATTTTCAACGTAATTTCGCTCAAAAAACCACTGAAATCACTGCAAAACTACTTTCTATGCAATAAACTTTCACATTCTGCTCTTATTTCGAAAGTTGAAAATTGGTGGAAAAATCGTCAAAAACCAAAGGTTAACCCCTTTACATTTTGGTCAAATTTTGACACCTAAAATTTTCAACGTAATTTCGCTCAAAAAACCACTGGAATCACTGCAAAACTACTTTCTATGCAATAAACTTTCACATTCTGCTCTTATTTCGAAAGTTGAAAATTGGTGGAAAAATCGTCAAAAACCAAAGGTTAACCCCTTTACATTTTGGTCAAATTTTGACACCTAAAATTTTCAACGTAATTTCGCTCAAAAACCACTGAAATCACTGCAAAACTACTTTCTATGCAATAAACTTTCACATTCTGCTCTTATTTCGAAAGTTGAAAATTGGTGGAAAAATCGTCAAAAACCAAAGGTTAACCCCTTTACATTATGGTCAAATTTTGACACCTAAAATTTTCAACGTAATTTCGCTCAAAAAACCACTCAAATCACTGCAAAACTACTTTCTATGCAATAAACTTTCACATTCTGCTCTTATTTCGAAAGTTGAAAATTGGTGGAAAAATCGTCAAAAACCAAAGATTAACCCCTTTACATTTTGGTCAAATTTTGACACTTAAAATTTTCAACGTAATTTCGCTCAAAAAACCACTCAAATCACTGCAAAACTACTTTCTATGCAATAAACTTTCACATTCTGCTCTTATTTCGAAAGTTGAAAATTGGTGGAAAAATCGTCAAAAACCAAAGGTTAACCCATTTACATTTTGGTCAAATTTTGACACCTAAAATTTTCAACGTAATTTCGCTCAAAAAACCACTGAAATCACTGCAAAACTACTTTCTATGCAATAAACTTTCACATTCTGCTCTTATTTCGAAAGTTGAAAATTGGTCGAAAAATCGTCAAAAACCAAAGGTTAACCCCTTTACATTTTGGTCAAATTTTGACACCTAAAATTTTCAACGTAATTTCGCTCAAAAACCACTGAAATCACTGCAAAACTACTTTCTATGCAATAAACTTTCACATTCTGACCTTATTTCGAAAGTTGAAAATTGGTCGAAAAATCGTCAAAAACCAAAGGTTAACCCCTTTACATTTTGGTCAAATTTTGACACCTAAAATTTTCAACGTAATTTCGCTCAAAAACCACTGAAATCACTGCAAAACTACTTTCTATGCAATAAACTTTCACATTCTGCTCTTATTTCGAAAGTTGAAAATTGGTGGAAAAATCGTCAAAAACCAAAGGTTAACCCCTTTACATTTTGGTCAAATTTTGACACCTAAAATTTTCAACGTAATTTCGCTGAAAAACCACTGAAATCACTGCAAAACTACTTTCTATGCAATAAACTTTCACATTCTGCTCTTATATCGAAAGTTGAAAATTGGTGGAAAAATCGTCAAAAACCAAAGGTTAACCCCTTTACATTTTGGTCAAATTTTGACACCTAAAATTTTCAACGTAATTTCGCTCAAAAACCACTGAAATCACTGCAAAACTACTTTCTATGCAATAAACTTTCACATTCTGCTCTTATTTCGAAAGTTGAAAATTGGTGGAAAAATCGTCAAAAACCAAAGGTTAACCCCTTTACATTTTGGTCAAATTTTGACACCTAAAATTTTCAACGTAATTTCGCTCAAAAACAACTGAAATCACTGCAAAACTACTTTCTATGCAATAAACTTTCACATTCTGCTCTTATTTCGAAAGTTGAAAATTGGTGGAAAAATCGTCAAAAACCAAAGGTTAACCCCTTTATATTTTGGTCAAATTTTGACACCTAAAATTTTCAACGTAATTTCGCTCAAAAACCACTGAAATCACTGCAAAACTACTTTCTATGCAATAAACTTTCACATTCTGCTCTTATTTCGAAAGTTGAAAATTGGTGGAAAAATCGTCATAAACCAAAGGTTAACCCTTTTACATTTTGGTCAAATTTTGACACCTAAAATTTTCAACGTAATTTCGCTGAAAAACCACTGAAATCACTGCAAAACTACTTTCTATGCAATAAACTTTCACATTCTGCTCTTATATCGAAAGTTGAAAATTGGTCGAAAAATCGTCAAAAACCAAAGGTTAACCCCTTTACATTTTGGTTAAATTTTGACACCTAAAATTTTCAACGTAATTTCGCTCAAAAACCACTGAAATCACTGCAAAACTACTTTCTATGCAATAAACTTTCACATTCTGCTCTTATTTCGAAAGTTGAAAATTGGTCGAAAAATTGTCAAAAACCAAAGGTTAACCCCTTTACATTTTGGTCAAATTTTGACACCTAAAATTTTCAACGTAATTTCGCTCAAAAACAACTGAAATCACTGCACAACTACTTTCTATGCAATAAACTTTCACATTCTGCTCTTATTTCGAAAGTTGAAAATTGGTGGAAAAATCGTCAAAAACCAAAGGTTAACCCCTTTACATTTTGGTCAAATTTTGACACCTAAAATTTTCAACGTAATTTCGCTCAAAAACCACTGAAATCACTGCAAAACTACTTTCTATGCAATAAACTTTCACATTCTGCTCTTATTTCGAAAGTTGAAAATTGGTGGAAAAATCGTCAAAAACCAAAGGTTAACCCCTTTACATTATGGTCAAATTTTGACACCTAAAATTTTCAACGTAATTTCGCTCAAAAAACCACTCAAATCACTGCAAAACTACTTTCTATGCAATAAACTTTCACATTCTGCTCTTATTTCGAAAGTTGAAAATTGGTGGAAAAATCGTCAAAAACCAAAGGTTAACCCCTTTACATTTTGGTCAAATTTTGACACCTAAAATTTTCAACGTAATTTCGCTCAAAAAACCACTCAAATCACTGCAAAACTACTTTCTATGCAATAAACTTTCACATTCTGCTCTTATTTCGAAAGTTGAAAATTGGTGGAAAAATCGTCAAAAACCAAAGATTAACCCCTTTACATTTTGGTCAAATTTTGACACCTAAAATTTTCAACGTAATTTCGCTCAAAAAACCACTCAAATCACTGCAAAACTACTTTCTATGCAATAAACTTTCACATTCTGCTCTTATTTCGAAAGTTGAAAATTGGTGGAAAAATCGTCAAAAACCAAAGGTTAACCCCTTTACATTTTGGTCAAATTTTGACACCTAAAATTTTCAACGTAATTTCGCTCAAAAAACCACTGAAATCACTGCAAAACTACTTTCTATGCAATAAACTTTCACATTCTGCTCTTATTTCGAAAGTTGAAAATTGGTGGAAAAATCGTCAAAAACCAAAGGTTAACCCCTTTACATTTTGGTCAAATTTTGACACCTAAAATTTTCAACGTAATTTCGCTTAAAAACCACTGAAATCACTGCAAAACTACTTTCTATGCAATAAACTTTCACATTCTGCTCTTATTTCGAAAGTTGAAAATTGGTGGAAAAATCGTCAGAAACCAAAGATTAACCCCTTTACATTTTGGTCAAATTTTGACACCTAAAATTTTCAACGTAATTTCGCTCAAAAACCACTGAAATCACTGCAAAACTACTTTCTATGCAATAAACTTTCACATTCTGCTCTTATTTCGAAAGTTGAAAATTGGTGGAAAAATCGTCAGAAACCAAAGGTTAACCCCTTTACATTTTGGTCAAATTTTGACACCTAAAATTTTCAACGTAATTTCGCTCAAAAACCACTGAAATCACTGCAAAACTACTTTCTATGAAATAAACTTTCACATTCTGCTCTTATTTCGAAAGTTGAAAATTGGTGGAAAAATCGTCAGAAACCAAAGGTTAACCCCTTTACATTTTGGTCAAATTTTGACACCTAAAATTTTCAACGTAATTTCGCTCAAAAACCACTGAAATCACTGCAAAACTACTTTCTATGAAATAAACTTTCACATTCTGCTCTTATTTCGAAAGTTGAAAATTGGTGGAAAAATCGTCAAAAACCAAAGGTTAACCCATTTACATTTTGGTCAAATTTTGACACCTAAAATTTTCAACGTAATTTCGCTCAAAAACCACTGAAATCACTGCAAAACTACTTTCTATGCAATAAACTTTCACATTCTGCTCTTATTTCGAAAGTTTAAAATTGGTCGAAAAATCGTTAAAAACCAAAGGTTAACCCCTTTACATTTTGGTCAACTTTTGACACCTAAAATTTTCAACGTAATTTCGCTAAAAAAACCACTGAAATCACTGCAAAACTACTTTCTATGCAATAAACTTTCACATTCTGCTCTTATTTCGAAAGTTGAAAATTGGTGGAAAAATCGTCAAAAACCAAAGGTTAACCCCTTTACATTTTGGTCAAATTTTGACACCTAAAATTTTCAACGTAATTTCGCTTAAAAACCACTGAAATCACTGCAAAACTACTTTCTATGCAATAAACTTTCACATTCTGCTCTTATTTCGAAAGTTGAAAATTGGTGGAAAAATCGTCAGAAACCAAAGATTAACCCCTTTACATTTTGGTCAAATTTTGACACCTAAAATTTTCAACGTAATTTCGCTCAAAAACCACTGAAATCACTGCAAAACTACTTTCTATGCAATAAACTTTCACATTCTGCTCTTATTTCGAAAGTTGAAAATTGGTGGAAAAATCGTCAGAAACCAAAGGTTAACCCCTTTACATTTTGGTCAAATTTTGACACCTAAAATTTTCAACGTAATTTCGCTCAAAAACCACTGAAATCACTGCAAAACTACTTTCTATGAAATAAACTTTCACATTCTGCTCTTATTTCGAAAGTTGAAAATTGGTGGAAAAATCGTCAGAAACCAAAGGTTAACCCCTTTACATTTTGGTCAAATTTTGACACCTAAAATTTTCAACGTAATTTCGCTCAAAAACCACTGAAATCACTGCAAAACTACTTTCTATGAAATAAACTTTCACATTCTGCTCTTATTTCGAAAGTTGAAAATTGGTGGAAAAATCGTCAAAAACCAAAGGTTAACCCATTTACATTTTGGTCAAATTTTGACACCTAAAATTTTCAACGTAATTTCGCTCAAAAACCACTGAAATCACTGCAAAACTACTTTCTATGCAATAAACTTTCACATTCTGCTCTTATTTCGAAAGTTTAAAATTGGTCGAAAAATCGTTAAAAACCAAAGGTTAACCCCTTTACATTTTGGTCAACTTTTGACACCTAAAATTTTCAACGTAATTTCCCTAAAAAAACCACTCAAATCACTGCAAAACTACTTTCTATGCAATAAACTTTCACATTCTGCTCTTATTTCGAAAGTTGAAAATTGGTGGAAAAATCGTCAAAAACCAAAGGTTAACCCCTTTACATTATGGTCAAATTTTGACACCTAAAATTTTCAACGTAATTTCGCTCAAAAACCACTGAAATCACTGCAAAACTACTTTCTATGCAATAAACTTTCACATTCTGCTCTTATTTCGAAAGTTGAAAATTGGTGGAAAAATCGTCAAAAACCAAAGGTTAACCCCTTTACATTTTGGTCAAATTTTGACACCTAAAATTTTCAACGTAATTTCGCTCAAAAACAACTGAAATCACTGCAAAACTACTTTCTATGCAATAAACTTTCACATTCTGCTCTTATTTCGAAAGTTGAAAATTGGTGGAAAAATCGTCAAAAACCAAAGGTTAACCCCTTTATATTTTGGTCAAATTTTGACACCTAAAATTTTCAACGTAATTTCGCTCAAAAACCACTGAAATCACTGCAAAACTACTTTCTATGCAATAAACTTTCACATTCTGCTCTTATTTCGAAAGTTGAAAATTGGTGGAAAAATCGTCATAAACCAAAGGTTAACCCTTTTACATTTTGGTCAAATTTTGACACCTAAAATTTTCAACGTAATTTCGCTGAAAAACCACTGAAATCACTGCAAAACTACTTTCTATGCAATAAACTTTCACATTCTGCTCTTATATCGAAAGTTGAAAATTGGTCGAAAAATCGTCAAAAACCAAAGGTTAACCCCTTTACATTTTGGTTAAATTTTGACACCTAAAATTTTCAACGTAATTTCGCTCAAAAACCACTGAAATCACTGCAAAACTACTTTCTATGCAATAAACTTTCACATTCTGCTCTTATTTCGAAAGTTGAAAATTGGTCGAAAAATTGTCAAAAACCAAAGGTTAACCCCTTTACATTTTGGTCAAATTTTGACACCTAAAATTTTCAACGTAATTTCGCTCAAAAACAACTGAAATCACTGCACAACTACTTTCTATGCAATAAACTTTCACATTCTGCTCTTATTTCGAAAGTTGAAAATTGGTGGAAAAATCGTCAAAAACCAAAGGTTAACCCCTTTACATTTTGGTCAAATTTTGACACCTAAAATTTTCAACGTAATTTCGCTCAAAAACCACTGAAATCACTGCAAAACTACTTTCTATGCAATAAACTTTCACATTCTGCTCTTATTTCGAAAGTTGAAAATTGGTGGAAAAATCGTCAAAAACCAAAGGTTAACCCCTTTACATTATGGTCAAATTTTGACACCTAAAATTTTCAACGTAATTTCGCTCAAAAAACCACTCAAATCACTGCAAAACTACTTTCTATGCAATAAACTTTCACATTCTGCTCTTATTTCGAAAGTTGAAAATTGGTGGAAAAATCGTCAAAAACCAAAGGTTAACCCCTTTACATTTTGGTCAAATTTTGACACCTAAAATTTTCAACGTAATTTCGCTCAAAAAACCACTCAAATCACTGCAAAACTACTTTCTATGCAATAAACTTTCACATTCTGCTCTTATTTCGAAAGTTGAAAATTGGTGGAAAAATCGTCAAAAACCAAAGATTAACCCCTTTACATTTTGGTCAAATTTTGACACCTAAAATTTTCAACGTAATTTCGCTCAAAAAACCACTCAAATCACTGCAAAACTACTTTCTATGCAATAAACTTTCACATTCTGCTCTTATTTCGAAAGTTGAAAATTGGTGGAAAAATCGTCAAAAACCAAAGGTTAACCCCTTTACATTTTGGTCAAATTTTGACACCTAAAATTTTCAACGTAATTTCGCTCAAAAAACCACTGAAATCACTGCAAAACTACTTTCTATGCAATAAACTTTCACATTCTGCTCTTATTTCGAAAGTTGAAAATTGGTGGAAAAATCGTCAAAAACCAAAGGTTAACCCCTTTACATTTTGGTCAAATTTTGACACCTAAAATTTTCAACGTAATTTCGCTTAAAAACCACTGAAATCACTGCAAAACTACTTTCTATGCAATAAACTTTCACATTCTGCTCTTATTTCGAAAGTTGAAAATTGGTGGAAAAATCGTCAGAAACCAAAGATTAACCCCTTTACATTTTGGTCAAATTTTGACACCTAAAATTTTCAACGTAATTTCGCTCAAAAACCACTGAAATCACTGCAAAACTACTTTCTATGCAATAAACTTTCACATTCTGCTCTTATTTCGAAAGTTGAAAATTGGTGGAAAAATCGTCAGAAACCAAAGGTTAACCCCTTTACATTTTGGTCAAATTTTGACACCTAAAATTTTCAACGTAATTTCGCTCAAAAACCACTGAAATCACTGCAAAACTACTTTCTATGAAATAAACTTTCACATTCTGCTCTTATTTCGAAAGTTGAAAATTGGTGGAAAAATCGTCAGAAACCAAAGGTTAACCCCTTTACATTTTGGTCAAATTTTGACACCTAAAATTTTCAACGTAATTTCGCTCAAAAACCACTGAAATCACTGCAAAACTACTTTCTATGAAATAAACTTTCACATTCTGCTCTTATTTCGAAAGTTGAAAATTGGTGGAAAAATCGTCAAAAACCAAAGGTTAACCCATTTACATTTTGGTCAAATTTTGACACCTAAAATTTTCAACGTAATTTCGCTCAAAAACCACTGAAATCACTGCAAAACTACTTTCTATGCAATAAACTTTCACATTCTGCTCTTATTTCGAAAGTTTAAAATTGGTCGAAAAATCGTTAAAAACCAAAGGTTAACCCCTTTACATTTTGGTCAACTTTTGACACCTAAAATTTTCAACGTAATTTCGCTAAAAAAACCACTGAAATCACTGCAAAACTACTTTCTATGCAATAAACTTTCACATTCTGCTCTTATTTCGAAAGTTGAAAATTGGTGGAAAAATCGTCAAAAACCAAAGGTTAACCCCTTTACATTTTGGTCAAATTTTGACACCTAAAATTTTCAACGTAATTTCGCTTAAAAACCACTGAAATCACTGCAAAACTACTTTCTATGCAATAAACTTTCACATTCTGCTCTTATTTCGAAAGTTGAAAATTGGTGGAAAAATCGTCAGAAACCAAAGATTAACCCCTTTACATTTTGGTCAAATTTTGACACCTAAAATTTTCAACGTAATTTCGCTCAAAAACCACTGAAATCACTGCAAAACTACTTTCTATGCAATAAACTTTCACATTCTGCTCTTATTTCGAAAGTTGAAAATTGGTGGAAAAATCGTCAGAAACCAAAGGTTAACCCCTTTACATTTTGGTCAAATTTTGACACCTAAAATTTTCAACGTAATTTCGCTCAAAAACCACTGAAATCACTGCAAAACTACTTTCTATGAAATAAACTTTCACATTCTGCTCTTATTTCGAAAGTTGAAAATTGGTGGAAAAATCGTCAGAAACCAAAGGTTAACCCCTTTACATTTTGGTCAAATTTTGACACCTAAAATTTTCAACGTAATTTCGCTCAAAAACCACTGAAATCACTGCAAAACTACTTTCTATGAAATAAACTTTCACATTCTGCTCTTATTTCGAAAGTTGAAAATTGGTGGAAAAATCGTCAAAAACCAAAGGTTAACCCATTTACATTTTGGTCAAATTTTGACACCTAAAATTTTCAACGTAATTTCGCTCAAAAACCACTGAAATCACTGCAAAACTACTTTCTATGCAATAAACTTTCACATTCTGCTCTTATTTCGAAAGTTTAAAATTGGTCGAAAAATCGTTAAAAACCAAAGGTTAACCCCTTTACATTTTGGTCAACTTTTGACACCTAAAATTTTCAACGTAATTTCGCTAAAAAAACCACTGAAATCACTGCAAAACTACTTTCTATGCAATAAACTTTCACATTCTGCTCTTATTTCGAAAGTTGAAAATTGGTGGAAAAATCGTCAAAAACCAAAGGTTAACCCCTTTACATTTTGGTCAAATTTTGACACCTAAAATTTTCAACGTAATTTCGCTTAAAAACCACTGAAATCACTGCAAAACTACTTTCTATGCAATAAACTTTCACATTCTGCTCTTATTTCGAAAGTTGAAAATTGGTGGAAAAATCGTCAGAAACCAAAGATTAACCCCTTTACATTTTGGTCAAATTTTGACACCTAAAATTTTCAACGTAATTTCGCTCAAAAACCACTGAAATCACTGCAAAACTACTTTCTATGCAATAAACTTTCACATTCTGCTCTTATTTCGAAAGTTGAAAATTGGTGGAAAAATCGTCAGTAACCAAAGGTTAACCCCTTTACATTTTGGTCAAATTTTGACACCTAAAATTTTCAACGTAATTTCGCTCAAAAACCACTGAAATCACTGCAAAACTACTTTCTATGAAATAAACTTTCACATTCTGCTCTTATTTCGAAAGTTGAAAATTGGTGGAAAAATCGTCAGAAACCAAAGGTTAACCCCTTTACATTTTGGTCAAATTTTGACACCTAAAATTTTCAACGTAATTTCGCTCAAAAACCACTGAAATCACTGCAAAACTACTTTCTATGAAATAAACTTTCACATTCTGCTCTTATTTCGAAAGTTGAAAATTGGTGGAAAAATCGTCAAAAACCAAAGGTTAACCCATTTACATTTTGGTCAAATTTTGACACCTAAAATTTTCAACGTAATTTCGCTCAAAAACCACTGAAATCACTGCAAAACTACTTTCTATGCAATAAACTTTCACATTCTGCTCTTATTTCGAAAGTTTAAAATTGGTCGAAAAATCGTTAAAAACCAAAGGTTAACCCCTTTACATTTTGGTCAACTTTTGACACCTAAAATTTTCAACGTAATTTCCCTAAAAAAACCACTCAAATCACTGCAAAACTACTTTCTATGCAATAAACTTTCACATTCTGCTCTTATTTCGAAAGTTGAAAATTGGTGGAAAAATCGTCAAAAACCAAAGGTTAACCCCTTTACATTATGGTCAAATTTTGACACCTAAAATTTTCAACGTAATTTCGCTCAAAAACCACTGAAATCACTGCAAAACTACTTTCTATGCAATAAACTTTCACATTCTGCTCTTATTTCGAAAGTTGAAAATTGGTGGAAAAATCGTCAAAAACCAAAGGTTAACCCCTTTACATTTTGGTCAAATTTTGACACCTAAAATTTTCAACGTAATTTCGCTCAAAAACCACTGAAATCACTGCAAAACTACTTTCTATGCAATAAACTTTCACATTCTGCTCTTATTTCGAAAGTTGAAAATTGGTGGAAAAATCGTCAAAAACCAAAGGTTAACCCATTTACATTTTGGTCAAATTTTGACACCTAAAATTTTCAACGTAATTTCGCTCAAAAACCACTGAAATCACTGCAAAACTACTTTCTATGCAATAAACTTTCACATTCTGCTCTTATTTCGAAAGTTGAAAATTGGTGGAAAAATCGTCAAAAACCAAAGGTTAACCCCTTTACATTTTGGTCAAATTTTGACACCTAAAATTTTCAACGTAATTTCGCTTAAAAACCACTGAAATCACTGCAAAACTACTTTCTATGCAATAAACTTTCACATTCTGCTCTTATTTCGAAAGTTGAAAATTGGTGGAAAAATCGTCAGAAACCAAAGATTAACCCCTTTACATTTTGGTCAAATTTTGACACCTAAAATTTTCAACGTAATTTCGCTCAAAAACCACTCAAATCACTGCAAAACTACTTTCTATGCAATAAACTTTCACATTCTGCTCTTATTTCGAAAGTTGAAAATTGGTGGAAAAATCGTCAGAAACCAAAGGTTAACCCCTTTACATTTTGGTCAAATTTTGACACCTAAAATTTTCAACGTAATTTCGCTCAAAAACCACTGAAATCACTGCAAAACTACTTTCTATGAAATAAACTTTCACATTCTGCTCTTATTTCGAAAGTTGAAAATTGGTGGAAAAATCGTCAGAAACCAAAGGTTAACCCCTTTACATTTTGGTCAAATTTTGACACCTAAAATTTTCAACCTAATTTCGCTCAAAAACCACTGAAATCACTGCAAAACTACTTTCTATGAAATAAACTTTCACATTCTGCTCTTATTTCGAAAGTTGAAAATTGGTGGAAAAATCGTCAAAAACCAAAGGTTAACCCATTTACATTTTGGTCAAATTTTGACACCTAAAATTTTCAACGTAATTTCGCTCAAAAACCACTGAAATCACTGCAAAACTACTTTCTATGCAATAAACTTTCACATTCTGCTCTTATTTCGAAAGTTTAAAATTGGTCGAAAAATCGTTAAAAACCAAAGGTTAACCCCTTTACATTTTGGTCAACTTTTGACACCTAAAATTTTCAACGTAATTTCCCTAAAAAAACCACTCAAATCACTGCAAAACTACTTTCTATGCAATAAACTTTCACATTCTGCTCTTATTTCGAAAGTTGAAAATTGGTGGAAAAATCGTCAAAAACCAAAGGTTAACCCCTTTACATTATGGTCAAATTTTGACACCTAAAATTTTCAACGTAATTTCGCTCAAAAACCACTGAAATCACTGCAAAACTACTTTCTATGCAATAAACTTTCACATTCTGCTCTTATTTCGAAAGTTGAAAATTGGTGGAAAAATCGTCAAAAACCAAAGGTTAACCCCTTTACATTTTGGTCAAATTTTGACACCTAAAATTTTCAACGTAATTTCGCTCAAAAACCACTGAAATCACTGCAAAACTACTTTCTATGCAATAAACTTTCACATTCTGCTCTTATTTCGAAAGTTGAAAATTGGTGGAAAAATCGTCAAAAACCAAAGGTTAACCCATTTACATTTTGGTCAAATTTTGACACCTAAAATTTTCAACGTAATTTCGCTTAAAAACCACTGAAATCACTGCAAAACTACTTTCTATGCAATAAACTTTCACATTCTGCTCTTATTTCGAAAGTTGAAAATTGGTGGAAAAATCGTCAGAAACCAAAGATTAACCCCTTTACATTTTGGTCAAATTTTGACACCTAAAATTTTCAACGTAATTTCGCTCAAAAACCACTGAAATCACTGCAAAACTACTTTCTATGCAATAAACTTTCACATTCTGCTCTTATTTCGAAAGTTGAAAATTGGTGGAAAAATCGTCAGAAACCAAAGGTTAACCCCTTTACATTTTGGTCAAATTTTGACACCTAAAATTTTCAACGTAATTTCGCTCAAAAACCACTGAAATCACTGCAAAACTACTTTCTATGAAATAAACTTTCACATTCTGCTCTTATTTCGAAAGTTGAAAATTGGTGGAAAAATCGTCAGAAACCAAAGGTTAACCCCTTTACATTTTGGTCAAATTTTGACACCTAAAATTTTCAACGTAATTTCGCTCAAAAACCACTGAAATCACTGCAAAACTACTTTCTATGAAATAAACTTTCACATTCTGCTCTTATTTCGAAAGTTGAAAATTGGTGGAAAAATCGTCAAAAACCAAAGGTTAACCCATTTACATTTTGGTCAAATTTTGACACCTAAAATTTTCAACGTAATTTCGCTCAAAAACCACTGAAATCACTGCAAAACTACTTTCTATGCAATAAACTTTCACATTCTGCTCTTATTTCGAAAGTTTAAAATTGGTCGAAAAATCGTTAAAAACCAAAGGTTAACCCCTTTACATTTTGGTCAACTTTTGACACCTAAAATTTTCAACGTAATTTCGCTAAAAAAACCACTCAAATCACTGCAAAACTACTTTCTATGCAATAAACTTTCACATTCTGCTCTTATTTCGAAAGTTGAAAATTGGTGGAAAAATCGTCAAAAACCAAAGGTTAACCCCTTTACATTTTGGTCAAATTTTGACACCTAAAATTTTCAACGTAATTTCGCTCAAAAAACCACTCAAATCACTGCAAAACTACTTTCTATGCAATAAACTTTCACATTCTGCTCTTATTTCGAAAGTTGAAAATTGGTGGAAAAATCGTCAAAAACCAAAGGTTAACCACTTTACATTTTGGTCAAATTTTGACACCTAAAATTTTCAACGTAATTTCGCTCAAAAACCACTGAAATCACTGCAAAACTACTTTCTATGCAATAAACTTTCACATTCTGCTCTTATTTCGAAAGTTGAAAATTGTTGGAAAAATCGTCAAAAACCAAAGATTAACCCCTTTACATTTTGGTCAAATTTTGACACCTAAAATTTTCAACGTAATTTCGCTCAAAAACCACTGAAATCACTGCAAAACTACTTTCTATGAAATAAACTTTCACATTCTGCTCTTATTTCGAAAGTTGAAAATTGGTCGAAAAATCGTCAAAAACCAAAGGTTAACCCCTTTACATTTTGGTCAAATTTTGACACCTAAAATTTTCAACGTAATTTCGCTCAAAAACCACTGAAATCACTGCAAAACTACTTTCTATGCAATAAACTTTCACATTCTGCTCTTATTTCGAAAGTTGAAAATTGGTGGAAAAATCGTCAAAAACCAAAGGTTAACCCCTTTACATTATGGTCAAATTTTGACACCTAAAATTTTCAACGTAATTTCGCTCAAAAAACCACTCAAATCACTGCAAAACTACTTTCTATGCAATAAACTTTCACATTCTGCTCTTATTTCGAAAGTTGAAAATTGGTGGAAAAATCGTCAAAAACCAAAGGTATACCCCTTTACCTTTTTGGTCAAATTTTGACACCTAAAATTTTCAACGTAATTTCGCTCAAAAACCACTGAAATCACTGCAAAACTACTTTCTATGCAATAAACTTTCACATTCTGACCTTATTTCGAAAGTTGAAAATTGGTCGAAAAATCGTCAAAAACCAAAGGTTAACCCCTTTACATTTTGGTCAAATTTTGACACCTAAAATTTTCAACGTAATTTCGCTCAAAAACCACTGAAATCACTGCAAAACTACTTTCTATGCAATAAACTTTCACATTCTGCTCTTATTTCGAAAGTTGAAAATTGGTCGAAAAATCGTCATAAACCAAAGGTTAACCCTTTTACATTTTGGTCAAATTTTGACACCTAAAATTTTCAACGTAATTTCGCTGAAAAACCACTGAAATCACTGCAAAACTACTTTCTATGCAATAAACTTTCACATTCTGCTCTTATATCGAAAGTTGAAAATTGGTCGAAAAATCGTCAAAAACCAAAGGTTAACCCCTTTACATTTTGGTCAAATTTTGACACCTAAAATTTTCAACGTAATTTCGCTCAAAAACAACTGAAATCACTGCACAACTAATTTCTATGCAATAAACTTTCACATTCTGCTCTTATTTCGAAAGTTGAAAATTGGTCGAAAAATCGTCAAAAACCAAAGGTTAACCCCTTTACATTTTGGTCAAATTTTGACACCTAAAATTTTCAACGTAATTTCGCTCAAAAACCACTGAAATCACTGCAAAACTACTTTCTATGCAATAAACTTTCACATTCTGCTCTTATTTCGAAAGTTGAAAATTGGTGGAAAAATCGTCAAAAACCAAAGGTTAACCCATTTACATTTTGGTCAAATTTTGACACCTAAAATTTTCAACGTAATTTCGCTCAAAAACCACTGAAATCACTGCAAAACTACTTTCTATGCAATAAACTTTCACATTCTGCTCTTATTTCGAAAGTTGAAAATTGGTGGAAAAATCGTCAAAAACCAAAGGTTAACCCCTTTACATTTTGGTCAAATTTTGACACCTAAAATTTTCAACGTAATTTCGCTCAAAAACCACTGAAATCACTGCAAAACTACTTTCTATGCAATAAACTTTCACATTCTGCTCTTATTTCGAAAGTTGAAAATTGGTGGAAAAATCGTCAAAAACCAAAGGTTAACCCCTTTACATTTTGGTCAAATTTTGACACCTAAAATTTTCAACGTAATTTCGCTTAAAAACCACTGAAATCACTGCAAAACTACTTTCTATGCAATAAACTTTCACATTCTGCTCTTATTTCGAAAGTTGAAAATTGGTGGAAAAATCGTCAGAAACCAAAGATTAACCACTTTACATTTTGGTCAAATTTTGACACCTAAAATGTTCAACGTAATTTCGCTCAAAAACCACTGAAATCACTGCAAAACTACTTTCTATGCAATAAACTTTCACATTCTGCTCTTATTTCGAAAGTTGAAAATTGGTGGAAAAATCGTCAGAAACCAAAGGTTAACCCCTTTACATTTTGGTCAAATTTTGACACCTAAAATTTTCAACGTAATTTCGCTCAAAAACCACTGAAATCACTGCAAAACTACTTTCTATGAAATAAACTTTCACATTCTGCTCTTATTTCGAAAGTTGAAAATTGGTGGAAAAATCGTCAAAAACCAAAGGTTAACCCATTTACATTTTGGTCAAATTTTGACACCTAAAATTTTCAACGTAATTTCGCTCAAAAACCACTGAAATCACTGCAAAACTACTTTCTATGCAATAAACTTTCACATTCTGCTCTTATTTCGAAAGTTTAAAATTGGTCGAAAAATCGTTAAAAACCAAAGGTTAACCCCTTTACATTTTGGTCAACTTTTGACACCTAAAATTTTCAACGTAATTTCGCTAAAAAAACCACTCAAATCACTGCAAAACTACTTTCTATGCAATAAACTTTCACATTCTGCTCTTATTTCGAAAGTTGAAAATTGGTGGAAAAATCGTCAAAAACCAAAGGTTAACCCCTTTACATTTTGGTCAAATTTTGACACCTAAAATTTTCAACGTAATTTCGCTCAAAAACCACTGAAATCACTGCAAAACTACTTTCTATGCAATAAACTTTCACATTCTGCTCTTATTTCGAAAGTTGAAAATTGGTGGAAAAATCGTCAAAAACCAAAGGTTAACCCCTTTACATTTTGGTCAAATTTTGACACCTAAAATTTCAACGTAATTTCGCTCAAAAAACCACTGAAATCACTGCAAAACTACTTTCTATGCAATAAACTTTCACATTCTGCTCTTATTTCGAAAGTTGAAAATTGGTCGAAAAATCATCAGAAACCAAAGGTTAACCCCTTTACATTTTGGTCAAATTTTGACATCTAAATTTTCAACGTAATTTCGCTCAAAAACCACTGAAATCACTGCAAAACTACTTTCTATGCAATAAACTTTCACATTCTGCTCTTATTTCGAAAGTTGAAAATGGATGGAAAAATCGTCAAAAACCAAAGGTTAACCCCTTTTCATTTTGGTCAAATTTTGACACCTAAAATTTTCAACGTAATTTCGCTCAAAAACCACTGAAATCACTGCAAAACTACTTTCTATGCAATAAACGTTCACATTCTGCTCTTATTTCGAAAGTTGAAAATTGGTGGAAAAATCGTCAAAAACCAAAGGTTAACCCCTTTACATTTTGGTCAAATTTTGACACCTAAAATTTTCAACGTAATTTCGCTCAAAAACCACTGAAATCACTGCAAAACTACTTTTTATGCAATAAACTTTCACATTCTGCTCTTATTTCGAAAGTTGAAAATTGGTCGAAAAAACGTCAAAAACCAAAGGTTAACCCCTTTACATTTTGGTCAAATTTTGACACCTAAAATTTTCAACGTAATTTCGCTCAAAAACAACTGAAATCACTGCACAACTACTTTCTATGCAATAAACTTTCACATTCTGCTCTTATTTCGAAAGTTGAAAATTGGTGGAAAAATCGTCAAAAACCAAAGGTTAACCCCTTTACATTTTGGTCAAATTTTGACACCTAAAATTTTCAACGTAATTTCGCTAAAAAAACCACTCAAATCACTGCAAAACTACTTTCTATGCAATAAACTTTCACATTCTGCTCTTATTTCGAAAGTTGAAAATTGGTGGAAAAATCGTCAAAAACCAAAGGTTAACCCCTTTACATTTTGGTCAAATTTTGACACCTAAAATTTTCAACGTAATTTCGCTCAAAAACCACTGAAATCACTGCAAAACTACTTTCTATGCAATAAACTTTCACATTCTGCTCTTATTTCGAAAGTTGAAAATTGGTGGAAAAATCGTCAGAAACCAAAGGTTAACCCCTTTACATTTTGGTCAAATTTTGACACCTAAAATTTTCAACGTAATTTCGCTCAAAAACCACTGAAATCACTGCAAAACTACTTTCTATGCAATAAACTTTCACATTCTGCTCTTATTTCGAAAGTTGAAAATTGGTGGAAAAATCGTCAAAAACCAAAGGTTAACCCCTTTACATTTTGGTCAAATTTTGACACCTAAAATTTTCAACGTAATTTCGCTCAAAAACCACTGAAATCACTGCAAAACTACTTTCTATGAAATAAACTTTCACATTCTGCTCTTATTTCGAAAGTTGAAAATTGGTGGAAAAATCGTCAAAAACCAAAGGTTAACCCATTTACATTTTGGTCAAATTTTGACACCTAAAATTTTCAACGTAATTTCGCTCAAAAACCACTGAAATCACTGCAAAACTACTTTCTATGCAATAAACTTTCACATTCTGCTCTTATTTCGAAAGTTTAAAATTGGTCGAAAAATCGTTAAAAACCAAAGGTTAACCCCTTTACATTTTGGTCAACTTTTGACACCTAAAATTTTCAACGTAATTTCGCTCAAAAACCACTGAAATCACTGCAAAACTACTTTCTATGCAATAAACTTTCACATTCTGCTCTTATTTCGAAAGTTGAAAATGGATGGAAAAATCGTCAAAAACCAAAGGTTAACCCCTTTACATTTTGGTCAAATTTTGACACCTAAAATTTTCAACGTAATTTCGCTCAAAAACCACTGAAATCACTGCAAAACTACTTTCTATGCAATAAACTTTCACATTCTGCTCTTATTTCGAAAGTTGAAAATTGGTGGAAAAATCGTCAAAAACCAAAGGTTAACCCCTTTACATTTTGGTCAAATTTTGACACCTAAAATTTCAACGTAATTTCGCTCAAAAAACCACTGAAATCACTGCAAAACTACTTTCTATGCAATAAACTTTCACATTCTGCTCTTATTTCGAAAGTTGAAAATTGGTCGAAAAATCATCAGAAACCAAAGGTTAACCCCTTTACATTTTGGTCAAATTTTGACATCTAAATTTTCAACGTAATTTCGCTCAAAAACCACTGAAATCACTGCAAAACTACTTTCTATGCAATAAACTTTCACATTCTGCTCTTATTTCGAAAGTTGAAAATGGATGGAAAAATCGTCAAAAACCAAAGGTTAACCCCTTTTCATTTTGGTCAAATTTTGACACCTAAAATTTTCAACGTAATTTCGCTCAAAAACCACTGAAATCACTGCAAAACTACTTTCTATGCAATAAACGTTCACATTCTGCTCTTATTTCGAAAGTTGAAAATTGGTGGAAAAATCGTCAAAAACCAAAGGTTAACCCCTTTACATTTTGGTCAAATTTTGACACCTAAAATTTTCAACGTAATTTCGCTCAAAAACCACTGAAATCACTGCAAAACTACTTTTTATGCAATAAACTTTCACATTCTGCTCTTATTTCGAAAGTTGAAAATTGGTCGAAAAAACGTCAAAAACCAAAGGTTAACCCCTTTACATTTTGGTCAAATTTTGACACCTAAAATTTTCAACGTAATTTCGCTCAAAAACAACTGAAATCACTGCACAACTACTTTCTATGCAATAAACTTTCACATTCTGCTCTTATTTCGAAAGTTGAAAATTGGTGGAAAAATCGTCAAAAACCAAAGGTTAACCCCTTTACATTTTGGTCAAATTTTGACACCTAAAATTTTCAACGTAATTTCGCTAAAAAAACCACTCAAATCACTGCAAAACTACTTTCTATGCAATAAACTTTCACATTCTGCTCTTATTTCGAAAGTTGAAAATTGGTGGAAAAATCGTCAAAAACCAAAGGTTAACCCCTTTACATTTTGGTCAAATTTTGACACCTAAAATTTTCAACGTAATTTCGCTTAAAAACCACTGAAATCACTGCAAAACTACTTTCTATGCAATAAACTTTCACATTCTGCTCTTATTTCGAAAGTTGAAAATTGGTGGAAAAATCGTCAGAAACCAAAGATTAACCCCTTTACATTTTGGTCAAATTTTGACACCTAAAATTTTCAACGTAATTTCGCTCAAAAACCACTGAAATCACTGCAAAACTACTTTCTATGCAATAAACTTTCACATTCTGCTCTTATTTCGAAAGTTGAAAATTGGTGGAAAAATCGTCAGAAACCAAAGGTTAACCCCTTTACATTTTGGTCAAATTTTGACACCTAAAATTTTCAACGTAATTTCGCTCAAAAACCACTGAAATCACTGCAAAACTACTTTCTATGAAATAAACTTTCACATTCTGCTCTTATTTCGAAAGTTGAAAATTGGTGGAAAAATCGTCAAAAACCAAAGGTTAACCCATTTACATTTTGGTCAAATTTTGACACCTAAAATTTTCAACGTAATTTCGCTCAAAAACCACTGAAATCACTGCAAAACTACTTTCTATGCAATAAACTTTCACATTCTGCTCTTATTTCGAAAGTTGAAAATTGGTGGAAAAATCGTTAAAAACCAAAGGTTAACCCCTTTACATTTTGGTCAACTTTTGACACCTAAAATTTTCAACGTAATTTCGCTAAAAAAACCACTCAAATCACTGCAAAACTACTTTCTATGCAATAAACTTTCACATTCTGCTCTTATTTCGAAAGTTGAAAATTGGTGGAAAAATCGTCAAAAACCAAAGGTTAACCCATTTACATTTTGGTCAAATTTTGACACCTAAAATTTTCAACGTAATTTCGCTCAAAAACCACTGAAATCACTGCAAAACTACTTTCTATGCAATAAACTTTCACATTCTGCTCTTATTTCGAAAGTTGAAAATTGGTGGAAAAATCGTCAAAAACCAAAGGTTAACCCCTTTACATTTTGGTCAAATTTTGACACCTAAAATTTCAACGTAATTTCGCTCAAAAAACCACTGAAATCACTGCAAAACTACTTTCTATGCAATAAACTTTCACATTCTGCTCTTATTTCGAAAGTTGAAAATTGGTCGAAAAATCATCAGAAACCAAAGGTTAACCCCTTTACATTTTGGTCAAATTTTGACATCTAAATTTTCAACGTAATTTCGCTCAAAAACCACTGAAATCACTGCAAAACTACTTTCTATGCAATAAACTTTCACATTCTGCTCTTATTTCGAAAGTTGAAAATGGATGGAAAAATCGTCAAAAACCAAAGGTTAACCCCTTTTCATTTTGGTCAAATTTTGACACCTAAAATTTTCAACGTAATTTCGCTCAAAAACCACTGAAATCACTGCAAAACTACTTTCTATGCAATAAACGTTCACATTCTGCTCTTATTTCGAAAGTTGAAAATTGGTGGAAAAATCGTCAAAAACCAAAGGTTAACCCCTTTACATTTTGGTCAAATTTTGACACCTAAAATTTTCAACGTAATTTCGCTCAAAAACCACTGAAATCACTGCAAAACTACTTTTTATGCAATAAACTTTCACATTCTGCTCTTATTTCGAAAGTTGAAAATTGGTCGAAAAAACTTAAAAAACCAAAGGTTAACCCCTTTACATTTTGGTCAAATTTTGACACCTAAAATTTTCAACGTAATTTCGCTCAAAAACAACTGAAATCACTGCACAACTACTTTCTATGCAATAAACTTTCACATTCTGCTCTTATTTCGAAAGTTGAAAATTGGTGGAAAAATCGTCAAAAACCAAAGGTTAACCCCTTTACATTTTGGTCAAATTTTGACACCTAAAATTTTCAACGTAATTTCGCTAAAAAAACCACTCAAATCACTGCAAAACTACTTTCTATGCAATAAACTTTCACATTCTGCTCTTATTTCGAAAGTTGAAAATTGGTGGAAAAATCGTCAAAAACCAAAGGTTAACCCCTTTACATTTTGGTCAAATTTTGACACCTAAAATTTTCAACGTAATTTCGCTTAAAAACCACTGAAATCACTGCAAAACTACTTTCTATGCAATAAACTTTCACATTCTGCTCTTATTTCGAAAGTTGAAAATTGGTGGAAAAATCGTCAGAAACCAAAGATTAACCCCTTTACATTTTGGTCAAATTTTGACACCTAAAATTTTCAACGTAATTTCGCTCAAAAACCACTGAAATCACTGCAAAACTACTTTCTATGCAATAAACTTTCACATTCTGCTCTTATTTCGAAAGTTGAAAATTGGTGGAAAAATCGTCAGAAACCAAAGGTTAACCCCTTTACATTTTGGTCAAATTTTGACACCTAAAATTTTCAACGTAATTTCGCTCAAAAACCACTGAAATCACTGCAAAACTACTTTCTATGAAATAAACTTTCACATTCTGCTCTTATTTCGAAAGTTGAAAATTGGTGGAAAAATCGTCAAAAACCAAAGGTTAACCCATTTACATTTTGGTCAAATTTTGACACCTAAAATTTTCAACGTAATTTCGCTCAAAAACCACTGAAATCACTGCAAAACTACTTTCTATGCAATAAACTTTCACATTCTGCTCTTATTTCGAAAGTTTAAAATTGGTCGAAAAATCGTTAAAAACCAAAGGTTAACCCCTTTACATTTTGGTCAACTTTTGACACCTAAAATTTTCAACGTAATTTCGCTAAAAAAACCACTCAAATCACTGCAAAACTACTTTCTATGCAATAAACTTTCACATTCTGCTCTTATTTCGAAAGTTGAAAATTGGTGGAAAAATCGTCAAAAACCAAAGGTTAACCCCTTTACATTTTGGTCAAATTTTGACACCTAAAATTTTCAACGTAATTTCGCTCAAAAACCACTGAAATCACTGCAAAACTACTTTCTATGCAATAAACTTTCACATTCTGCTCTTATTTCGAAAGTTGAAAATTGGTGGAAAAATCGTCAAAAACCAAAGGTTAACCCCTTTACATTTTGGTCAAATTTTGACACCTAAAATTTCAACGTAATTTCGCTCAAAAAACCACTGAAATCACTGCAAAACTACTTTCTATGCAATAAACTTTCACATTCTGCTCTTATTTCGAAAGTTGAAAATTGGTCGAAAAATCATCAGAAACCAAAGGTTAACCCCTTTACATTTTGGTCAAATTTTGACACCTAAATTTTCAACGTAATTTCGCTCAAAAACCACTGAAATCACTGCAAAACTACTTTCTATGCAATAAACTTTCACATTCTGCTCTTATTTCGAATATTGAAAATGGATGGAAAAATCGTCAAAAACCAAAGGTTAACCCCTTTTCATTTTGGTCAAATTTTGACACCTAAAATTTTCAACGTAATTTCGCTCAAAAACCACTGAAACCACTGCAAAACTACTTTCTATGCAATAAACGTTCACATTCTGCTCTTATTTCGAAAGTTGAAAATTGGTGGAAAAATCGTCAAAAACCAAAGTTTAACCCCTTTACATTTTGGTCAAATTTTGACACCTAAAATTTTCAACGTAATTTCGCTCAAAAACCACTGAAATCACTGCAAAACTACTTTTTATGCAATAAACTTTCACATTCTGCTCTTATTTCGAAAGTTGAAAATTGGTGGAAAAATCGTCAAAAACCAAAGGTTAACCCCTTTACATTTTGGTCAAATTTTGACACCTAAAATTTTCAACGTAATTTCGCTCAAAAACCACTGAAATCACTGCAAAACTACTTTTTATGCAATAAACTTTCACATTCTGCTCTTATTTCGAAAGTTGAAAATTGGTGGAAAATTCGTCAAAAACCAAAGGTTAACCCCTTTACATTTTGGTCAAATTTTGACACCTAAAATTTTCAACGTAATTTCGCTCAAAAACCACTGAAATCACTGCAAAACTACTTTCTATGCAATAAACTTTCACATTCTGCTCTTATTTCGAAAGTTGAAAATTGGTGGAAAAATCGTCAAAAACCAAAGGTTAACCCCTTTACATTTTGGTCAAATTTTGACACCTAAAATTTTCAACGTAATTTCGCTCAAAAACCACTGAAATCACTGCAAAACTACTTTCTATGCAATAAACTTTCACATTCTGCTCTTATTTCGAAAGTTGAAAATTGGTCGAAAAATCGTCAAAAACCAAAGGTTAACCCCTTTATATTTTGGTCAAATTTTGACACCTAAAATTTTCAACGTAATTTCGCTGAAAAACCACTGAAATCACTGCAAAACTACTTTCTATGCAATAAACGTTCACATTCTGCTCTTATTTCGAAAGTTGAAAATTGGTCGAAAAATCGTCAAAAACCAAAGGTTAACCCCTTTACATTTTGGTCAAATTTTGACACCTAAAATTTTCAACGTAATTTCGCTCAAAAACCACTGAAATCACTGCAAAACTACTTTCTATGCAATAAACTTTCACATTCTGCTCTTATTTCGAAAGTTGAAAATTGGTGGAAAAATCGTCAAAAACCAAAGGTTAACCCCTTTACATTTTGGTCAAATTTTGACACCTAAAATTTTCAACGTAATTTCGCTCAAAAACCACTGAAATCACTGCAAAACTACTTTCTATGCAATAAACTTTCACATTCTGCTCTTATTTCGAAAGTTGAAAATTGGTGGAAAAATCGTCAAAAACCAAAGGTTAACCCCTTTACATTTTGGTCAAATTTTGACACCTAAAATTTTCAACGTAATTTCGCTCAAAAACCACTGAAATCACTGCAAAACTACTTTCTATGCAATAAACTTTCACATTCTGCTCTTATTTCGAAAGTTGAAAATTGGTGGAAAAATCGTCAAAAACCAAAGGTTAACCCCTTTACATTTTGGTCAAATTTTGACACCTAAAATTTTCAACGTAATTTCGCTCAAAAACCACTGAAATCACTGCAAAACTACTTTCTATGCAATAAACTTTCACATTCTGCTCTTATTTCGAAAGTTGAAAATTGGTGGAAAAATCGTCAAAAACCAAAGGTTAACCCCTTTACATTTTGGTCAAATTTTGACACCTAAAATTTTCAACGTAATTTCGCTCAAAAAACCACTCAAATCACTGCAAAACTACTTTCTATGCAATAAACTTTCACATTCTGCTCTTATTTCGAAAGTTGAAAATTGGTGGAAAAATCGTCAAAAACCAAAGGTTAACCCCTTTACCTTTTTGGTCAAATTTTGACACCTAAAATTTTCAACGTAATTTCGCTCAAAAACCACTGAAATCACTGCAAAACTACTTTCTATGCAATAAACTTTCACATTCTGCTCTTATTTCGAAAGTTGAAAATTGGTCGAAAAATCGTCAAAAACCAAAGGTTAACCCCTTTACATTTTGGTCAAATTTTGACACCTAAAATTTTCAACGTAATTTCGCTCAAAAACCACTGAAATCACTGCAAAACTACTTTCTATGCAATAAACTTTCACATTCTGCTCTTATTTCGAAAGTTGAAAATTGGTCGAAAAATCGTCAAAAACCAAAGGTTAACCCCTTTACATTTTGGTCAAATTTTGACACCTAAAATTTTCAACGTAATTTCGCTCAAAAAACCACTGAAATCACTGCAAAACTACTTTCTATGCAATAAACTTTCACATTCTGCTCTTATTTCGAAAGTTGAAAATTGGTGGAAAAATCGTCAAAAACCAAAGGTTAACCCCTTTACATTTTGGTCAAATTTTGACACCTAAAATTTTCAACGTAATTTCGCTCAAAAACCACTGAAATCACTGCAAAACTACTTTCTATGCAATAAACTTTCACATTCTGCTCTTATTTCGAAAGTTGAAAATTGGTGGAAAAATCGTCAAAAACCAAAGGTTAACCCCTTTATATTTTGGTCAAATTTTGACACCTAAAATTTTCAACGTAATTTCGCTCAAAAACTACTGAAATCACTGCAAAACTACTTTCTATGCAATAAACTTTCACATTCTGCTCTTATTTCGAAAGTTGAAAATTGGTCGAAAAATCGACAAAAACCAAAGGTTAACCCCTTTACATTTTGGTCAAATTTTGACACCTAAAATTTTCAACGTAATTTTGCTCAAAAAACCACTGAAATCACTGCAAAACTACTTTCTATGCAATAAACTTTCACATTCTGCTCTTATTTCGAAAGTTGAAAATTGGTGGAAAAATCGTCAAAAACCAAAGGTTAACCCCTTTACATTTTGGTCAAATTTTGACACCTAAAATTTTCAACGTAATTTCGCTGAAAAACCACTGAAATCACTGCAAAACTACTTTCTATGCAATAAACTTTCACATTCTGCTCTTATTTCGAAAGTTGAAAATTGATGGAAAAATCGTCAAAAACCAAAGGTTAACCCCTTTTTATTTTGGTCAAATTTTGACACCTACAATTTTCAACGTAATTTCGCTCAAAAACCACTGAAATCACTGTAAAACTACTTTCTATGCAATAAACGTTCACATTCTGCTCTTATTTCGAAAGTTGAAAATTGGTGGAAAAATCGTCAAAAACCAAAGGTTAACCCCTTTACATTTTGGTCAAATTTTGACACCTAAAATTTTCAACGTAATTTCGCTCAAAAACCACTGAAATCACTGCAAAACTACTTTCTATGCAATAAACTTTCACATTCTGCTCTTATTTCGAAAGTTGAAAATTGGTGGAAAAATCGTCAAAAACCAAAGGTTAACCCCTTTACATTTTGGTCAAATTTTGACACCTAAAATTTTCAACGTAATTTCGCTCAAAAACCACTGAAATCACTGCAAAACTACTTTCTATGCAATAAACTTTCACATTCTGCTCTTATTTCGAAAGTTGAAAATTGGTGGAAAAATCGTCAAAAACCAAAGGTTAACCCCTTTACATTTTGGTCAAATTTTGACACCTAAAATTTTCAACGTAATTTCGCTCAAAAAACCACTCAAATCACTGCAAAACTACTTTCTATGCAATAAACTTTCACATTCTGCTCTTATTTCGAAAGTTGAAAATTGGTGGAAAAATCGTCAAAAACCAAAGGTTAACCCCTTTACCTTTTTGGTCAAATTTTGACACCTAAAATTTTCAACGTAATTTCGCTCAAAAACCACTGAAATCAGTGCAAAACTACTTTCTATGCAATAAACTTTCACATTCTTCTCTTATTTCGAAAGTTGAAAATTGGTCGAAAAATCGTCAAAAACCAAAGGTTAACCCCTTTACATTTTGGTCAAATTTTGACACCTAAAATTTTCAACGTAATTTCGCTCAAAAACCACTGAAATCACTGCAAAACTACTTTCTATGCAATAAACTTTCACATTCTGCTCTTATTTCGAAAGTTGAAAATTGGTGGAAAAATCGTCAAAAACCAAAGGTTAACCCCTTTACATTTTGGTCAAATTTTGACACCTAAAATTTTCAACGTAATTTCGCTCAAAAAACCACTGAAATCACTGCAAAACTACTTTCTATGCAATAAACTTTCACATTCTGCTCTTATTTCGAAAGTTGAAAATTGGTGGAAAAATCGTCAAAAACCAAAGGTTAACCCCTTTACATTTTGGTCAAATTTTGACACCTAAAATTTTCAACGTAATTTCGCTCAAAAACCACTGAAATCACTGCAAAACTACTTTCTATGCAATAAACTTTCACATTCTGCTCTTATTTCGAAAGTTGAAAATTGGTGGAAAAATCGTCAAAAACCAAAGGTTAACCCCTTTATATTTTGGTCAAATTTTGACACCTAAAATTTTCAACGTAATTTCGCTCAAAAACTACTGAAATCACTGCAAAACTACTTTCTATGCAATAAACTTTCACATTCTGCTCTTATTTCGAAAGTTGAAAATTGGTCGAAAAATCGACAAAAACCAAAGGTTAACCCCTTTACATTTTGGTCAAATTTTGACACCTAAAATTTTCAACGTAATTTTGCTCAAAAAACCACTGAAATCACTGCAAAACTACTTTCTATGCAATAAACTTTCACATTCTGCTCTTATTTCGAAAGTTGAAAATTGGTGGAAAAATCGTCAAAAACCAAAGGTTAACCCCTTTACATTTTGGTCAAATTTTGACACCTAAAATTTTCAACGTAATTTCGCTGAAAAACCACTGAAATCAGTGCAAAACTACTTTCTATGCAATAAACTTTCACATTCTGCTCTTATTTCGAAAGTTGAAAATTGATGGAAAAATCGTCAAAAACCAAAGGTTAACCCCTTTTGATTTTGGTCAAATTTTGACACCTACAATTTTCAACGTAATTTCGCTCAAAAACCACTGAAATCACTGTAAAACTACTTTCTATGCAATAAACGTTCACATTCTGCTCTTATTTCGAAAGTTGAAAATTGGTCGAAAAATCGTCAAAAACCAAAGGTTAACCCCTTTACATTTTGGTCAAATTTTGACACCTAAAATTTTCAACGTAATTTCGCTCAAAAACCACTGAAATCACTGCAAAACTACTTTCTATGCAATAAACTTTCACATTCTGCTCTTATTTCGAAAGTTGAAAATTGTTCGAAAAATCGTCAAAAACCAAAGGTTAACCCCTTTACATTTTGGTCAAATTTTGACACCTAAAATTTTCAACGTAATTTCGCTCAAAAACCACTGAAATCACTGCAAAACTACTTTCTATGCAATAAACTTTCACATTCTGCTCTTATTTCGAAAGTTGAAAATTGGTGGAAAAATCGTCAGAAACCAAAGGTTAACCCCTTTACATTTTGGTCAAATTTTGACACCTAAAATTTTCAACGTAATTTCGCTCAAAAACCACTGAAATCACTGCAAAACTACTTTCTATGCAATAAACTTTCACATTCTGCTCTTATTTCGAAAGTTGAAAATTGGTCGAAAAATCGTCAAAAACCAAAGGTTAACCCCTTTATATTTTGGTCAAATTTTGACACCTAAAATTTTCAACGTAATTTCGCTCAAAAAACCACTCAAATCACTGCAAAACTACTTTCTATGCAATAAACTTTCACATTCTGCTCTTATTTCGAAAGTTGAAAATTGGTGGAAAAATCGTCAAAAACCAAAGGTTAACCCCTTTACATTTTGGTCAAATTTTGACACCTAAAATTTTCAACGTAATTTCGCTCAAAAAACCACTGAAATCACTGCAAAACTACTTTCTATGCAATAAACTTTCACATTCTGCTCTTATTTCGAAAGTTGAAAATTGGTGGAAAAATCGTCAAAAACCAAAGGTTAACCCCTTTACATTTTGGTCAAATTTTGACACCTAAAATTTTCAACGTAATTTCGCTGAAAAACCACTGAAATCTCTGCAAAACTACTTTCTATGCAATAAACTTTCACATTCTGCTCTTATTTCGAAAGTTGAAAATTGGTGGAAAAATCGTCAAAAACCAAAGGTTAACCCCTTTACATTTTGGTCAAATTTTGACACCTAAAATTTTCAACATAATTTCGCTGAAAAACCACTGAAATCACTGCAAAACTACTTTCTATGCAATAAACTTTCACATTCTGCTCTTATTTCGAAAGTTGAAAATTGGTGGAAAAATCGTCAAAAACCAAAGGTTAACCCCTTTACATTTTGGTCAAATTTTGACACCTAAAATTTTCAACGTAATTTCGCTCAAAAACCACTGAAATCACTGCAAAACTACTTTCTATGCAATAAACTTTCACATTCTGCTCTTATTTCGAAAGTTGAAAATTGGTGGAAAAATCGTCAAAAACCAAAGGTTAACCCCTTTACATTTTGGTCAAATTTTGACACCTAAAATTTTCAACGTAATTTCGCTCAAAAAACCACTCAAATCACTGCAAAACTACTTTCTATGCAATAAACTTTCACATTCTGCTCTTATTTCGAAAGTTGAAAATTGGTGGAAAAATCGTCAAAAACCAAAGGTTAACCCCTTTACATTTTGGTCAAATTTTGACACCTAAAATTTTCAACGTAATTTCGCTCAAAAACTACTGAAATCACTGCAAAACTACTTTCTATGCAATAAACTTTCACATTCTGCTCTTATTTCGAAAGTTGAAAATTGGTGGAAAAATCGACAAAAACCAAAGGTTAACCCCTTTACATTTTGGTCAAATTTTGACACCTAAAATTTTCAACGTAATTTTGCTCAAAAAACCACTGAAATCACTGCAAAACTACTTTCTATGCAATAAACTTTCACATTCTGCTCTTATTTCGAAAGTTGAAAATTGGTGGAAAAATCGTCAAAAACCAAAGGTTAACCCCTTTACATTTTGGTCAAATTTTGACACCTAAAATTTTCAACGTAATTTCGCTCAAAAACCACTGAAATCACTGCAAAACTACTTTCTATGCAATAAACTTTCACATTCTGCTCTTATTTCGAAAGTTGAAAATTGGTCGAAAAATCGTCAAAAACCAAAGGTTAACCCCTTTACATTTTGGTCAAATTTTGACACCTAAAATTTTCAACGTAATTTCGCTCAAAAACCACTGAAATCACTGCAAAACTACTTTCTATGCAATAAACTTTCACATTCTGCTCTTATTTCGAAAGTTGAAAATTGGTGGAAAAATCGTCAAAAACCAAAGGTTAACCCCTTTACATTTTGGTCAAATTTTGACACCTAAAATTTTCAACGTAATTTCGCTCAAAAACCACTGAAATCACTGCAAAACTACTTTCTATGCAATAAACTTTCACATTCTGCTCTTATTTCGAAAGTTGAAAATTGGTGGAAAAATCGTCAAAAACCAAAGGTTAACCCCTTTACATTTTGGTCAAATTTTGACACCTAAAATTTTCAACGTAATTTCGCTGAAAAACCACTGAAATCACTGCAAAACTACTTTCTATGCAATAAACTTTCACATTCTGCTCTTATTTCGAAAGTTGAAAATTGGTGGAAAAATCGTCAAAAACCAAAGGTTAACCCCTTTACATTTTGGTCAAATTTTGACACCTAAAATTTTCAACGTAATTTCGCTCAAAAACCACTGAAATCACTGCAAAACTACTTTCTATGCAATAAACTTTCACATTCTGCTCTTATTTCGAAAGTTGAAAATTGGTGGAAAAATCGTCAAAAACCAAAGGTTAACCCCTTTACATTTTGGTCAAATTTTGACACCTAAAATTTTCAACGTAATTTCGCTCAAAAACCACTGAAATCACTGCAAAACTACTTTCTATGCAATAAACTTTCACATTCTGCTCTTATTTCGAAAGTTGAAAATTGGTGGAAAAATCGTCAAAAACCAAAGGTTAACCCCTTTACATTTTGGTCAAATTTTGACACCTAAAATTTTCAACGTAATTTCGCTCAAAAACCACTGAAATCACTGCAAAACTACTTTCTATGCAATAAACTTTCACATTCTGCTCTTATTTCGAAAGTTGAAAATTGGTGGAAAAATCGTCAAAAACCAAAGGTTAACCCCTTTACATTTTGGTCAAATTTTGACACCTAAAATTTTCAACGTAATTTCGCTCAAAAACCACTGAAATCACTGCAAAACTACTTTCTATGCAATAAACTTTCACATTCTGCTCTTATTTCGAAAGTTGAAAATTGGTGGAAAAATCGTCAAAAACCAAAGGTTAACCCCTTTACATTTTGGTCAAATTTTGACACCTAAAATTTTCAACGTAATTTCGCTGAAAAACCACTGAAATCACTGCAAAACTACTTTCTATGCAATAAACTTTCACATTCTGCTCTTATTTCGAAAGTTGAAAATTGGTGGAAAAATCGTCAAAAACCAAAGGTTAACCCCTTTACATTTTGGTCAAATTTTGACACCTAAAATTTTCAACGTAATTTTGCTCAAAAACCACTGAAATCACTGCAAAACTACTTTCTATGCAATAAACTTTCACATTCTGCTCTTATTTCGAAAGTTGAAAATTGGTGGAAAAATCGTCAAAAACCAAAGGTTAACCCCTTTACATTTTGGTCAAATTTTGACACCTAAAATTTTCAACGTAATTTCGCTCAAAAACCACTGAAATCACTGCAAAACTACTTTCTATGCAATAAACTTTCACATTCTGCTCTTATTTCGAAAGTTGAAAATTGGTGGAAAAATCGTCAAAAACCAAAGGTTAACCCCTTTACATTTTGGTCAAATTTTGACACCTAAAATTTTCAACGTAATTTCGCTCAAAAACCACTGAAATCACTGCAAAACTACTTTCTATGCAATAAACTTTCACATTCTGCTCTTATTTCGAAAGTTGAAAATTGGTCGAAAAATCGTCAAAAACCAAAGGTTAACCCCTTTACATTTTGGTCAAATTTTGACACCTAAAATTTTCAACGTAATTTCGCTTAAAAACCACTGAAATCACTGCAAAACTACTTTCTATGCAATAAACTTTCACATTCTGCTCTTATTTCGAAAGTTGAAAATTGGTCGAAAAATCGTCAAAAACCAAAGGTTAACCCCTTTACATTTTGGTCAAATTTTGACACCTAAAATTTTCAACGTAATTTCGCTCAAAAACCACTGAAATCACTGCAAAACTACTTTCTATGCAATAAACTTTCACATTCTGCTCTTATTTCGAAAGTTGAAAATTGGTCGAAAAATCGTCAAAAACCAAAGGTTAACCCCTTTACATTTTGGTCAAATTTTGACACCTAAAATTTTCAACGTAATTTCGCTCAAAAACCACTGAAATCAGTGCAAAACTACTTTCTATGCAATAAACTTTCACATTCTGCTCTTATTTCGAAAGTTGAAAATTGGTGGAAAAATCGTCAAAAACCAAAGGTTAACCCCTTTACATTTTGGTCAAATTTTGACACCTAAAATTTTCAACGTAATTTCGCTGAAAAACCACTGAAATCACTGCAAAACTACTTTCTATGCAATAAACTTTCACATTCTGCTCTTATTTCGAAAGTTGAAAATTGGTGGAAAAATCGTCAAAAACCAAAGGTTAACCCCTTTACATTTTGGTCAAATTTTGACACCTAAAATTTTCAACGTAATTTCGCTCAAAAACCACTGAAATCACTGCAAAACTACTTTCTATGCAATAAACTTTCACATTCTGCTCTTATTTCGAAAGTTGAAAATTGGTGGAAAAATCGTCAAAAACCAAAGGTTAACCCCTTTACATTTTGGTCAAATTTTGACACCTAAAATTTTCAACGTAATTTCGCTCAAAAACCACTGAAATCACTGCAAAACTACTTTCTATGCAATAAACTTTCACATTCTGCTCTTATTTCGAAAGTTGAAAATTGGTGGAAAAATCGTCAAAAACCAAAGGTTAACCCCTTTACATTTTGGTCAAATTTTGACACCTAAAATTTTCAACGTAATTTCGCTCAAAAACCACTGAAATCACTGCAAAACTACTTTCTATGCAATAAACTTTCACATTCTGCTCTTATTTCGAAAGTTGAAAATTGGTGGAAAAATCGTCAAAAACCAAAGGTTAACCCCTTTACATTTTGGTCAAATTTTGACACCTAAAATTTTCAACGTAATTTCGCTCAAAAACCACTGAAATCACTGCAAAACTACTTTCTATGCAATAAACTTTCACATTCTGCTCTTATTTCGAAAGTTGAAAATTGGTGGAAAAATCGTCAAAAACCAAAGGTTAACCCCTTTACATTTTGGTCAAATTTTGACACCTAAAATTTTCAACGTAATTTCGCTCAAAAAACCACTGAAATCACTGCAAAACTACTTTCTATGCAATAAACTTTCACATTCTGCTCTTATTTCGAAAGTTGAAAATTGGTGGAAAAATCGTCAAAAACCAAAGGTTAACCCCTTTACATTTTGGTCAAATTTTGACACCTAAAATTTTCAACGTAATTTCGCTCAAAAACCACTGAAATCACTGCAAAACTACTTTCTATGCAATAAACTTTCACATTCTGCTCTTATTTCGAAAGTTGAAAATTGGTGGAAAAATCGTCAAAAACCAAAGGTTAACCCCTTTACATTTTGGTCAAATTTTGACACCTAAAATTTTCAACGTAATTTCGCTCAAAAACCACTGAAATCACTGCAAAACTACTTTCTATGCAATAAACTTTCACATTCTGCTCTTATTTCGAAAGTTGAAAATTGGTCGAAAAATCGTCAAAAACCAAAGGTTAACCCCTTTACATTTTGGTCAAATTTTGACACCTAAAATTTTCAACGTAATTTCGCTCAAAAACCACTGAAATCACTGCAAAACTACTTTCTATGCAATAAACTTTCACATTCTGCTCTTATTTCGAAAGTTGAAAATTGGTGGAAAAATCGTCAAAAACCAAAGGTTAACCCCTTTACATTTTGGTCAAATTTTGACACCTAAAATTTTCAACGTAATTTCGCTCAAAAACCACTGAAATCAGTGCAAAACTACTTTCTATGCAATAAACTTTCACATTCTGCTCTTATTTCGAAAGTTGAAAATTGGTGGAAAAATCGTCAAAAACCAAAGGTTAACCCCTTTACATTTTGGTCAAATTTTGACACCTAAAATTTTCAACGTAATTTCGCTCAAAAAACCACTCAAATCACTGCAAAACTACTTTCTATGCAATAAACTTTCACATTCTGCTCTTATTTCGAAAGTTGAAAATTGGTGGAAAAATCGTCAAAAACCAAAGGTTAACCCCTTTACATTTTGGTCAAATTTTGACACCTAAAATTTTCAACGTAATTTCGCTCAAAAAACCACTCAAATCACTGCAAAACTACTTTCTATGCAATAAACTTTCACATTCTGCTCTTATTTCGAAAGTTGAAAATTGGTGGAAAAATCGTCAAAAACCAAAGGTTAACCCCTTTACATTTTGGTCAAATTTTGACACCTAAAATTTTCAACGTAATTTCGCTGAAAAACCACTGAAATCACTGCAAAACTACTTTCTATGCAATAAACTTTCACATTCTGCTCTTATTTCGAAAGTTGAAAATTGGTCGAAAAATCGTCAAAAACCAAAGGTTAACCCCTTTACATTTTGGTCAAATTTTGACACCTAAAATTTTCAACGTAATTTCGCTCAAAAACCACTCAAATCACTGCAAAACTACTTTCTATGCAATAAACTTTCACATTCTGCTCTTATTTCGAAAGTTGAAAATTGGTGGAAAAATCGTCAAAAACCAAAGGTTAACCCCTTTACCTTTTTGGTCAAATTTTGACACCTAAAATTTTCAACGTAATTTCGCTCAAAAACCACTGAAATCACTGCAAAACTACTTTCTATGCAATAAACTTTCACATTCTGCTCTTATTTCGAAAGTTGAAAATTGGTGGAAAAATCGTCAAAAACCAAAGGTTAACCCCTTTACATTTTGGTCAAATTTTGACACCTAAAATTTTCAACGTAATTTCGCTCAAAAACCACTGAAATCACTGCAAAACTACTTTCTATGCAATAAACTTTCACATTCTGCTCTTATTTCGAAAGTTGAAAATTGGTCGAAAAATCGTCAAAAACCAAAGGTTAACCCCTTTACATTTTGGTCAAATTTTGACACCTAAAATTTTCAACGTAATTTCGCTCAAAAACCACTGAAATCACTGCAAAACTACTTTCTATGCAATAAACTTTCACATTCTGCTCTTATTTCGAAAGTTGAAAATTGGTGGAAAAATCGTCAAAAACCAAAGGTTAACCCCTTTACATTTTGGTCAAATTTTGACACCTAAAATTTTCAACGTAATTTCGCTCAAAACCACTGAAATCACTGCAAAACTACTTTCTATGCAATAAACTTTCACATTCTGCTCTTATTTCGAAAGTTGAAAATTGGTCGAAAAATCGTCAAAAACCAAAGGTTAACCCCTTTACATTTTGGTCAAATTTTGACACCTAAAATTTTCAACGTAATTTCGCTCAAAAACCACTGAAATCACTGCAAAACTACTTTCTATGCAATAAACTTTCACATTCTGCTCTTATTTCGAAAGTTGAAAATTGGTGGAAAAATCGTCAAAAACCAAAGGTTAACCCCTTTACATTTTGGTCAAATTTTGACACCTAAAATTTTCAACGTAATTTCGCTCAAAAACCACTGAAATCAGTGCAAAACTACTTTCTATGCAATAAACTTTCACATTCTGCTCTTATTTCGAAAGTTGAAAATTGGTGGAAAAATCGTCAAAAACCAAAGGTTAACCCCTTTACATTTTGGTCAAATTTTGACACCTAAAATTTTCAACGTAATTTCGCTCAAAAAACCACTCAAATCACTGCAAAACTACTTTCTATGCAATAAACTTTCACATTCTGCTCTTATTTCGAAAGTTGAAAATTGGTGGAAAAATCGTCAAAAACCAAAGGTTAACCCCTTTACATTTTGGTCAAATTTTGACACCTAAAATTTTCAACGTAATTTCGCTCAAAAAACCACTCAAATCACTGCAAAACTACTTTCTATGCAATAAACTTTCACATTCTGCTCTTATTTCGAAAGTTGAAAATTGGTGGAAAAATCGTCAAAAACCAAAGGTTAACCCCTTTACATTTTGGTCAAATTTTGACACCTAAAATTTTCAACGTAATTTCGCTGAAAAACCACTGAAATCACTGCAAAACTACTTTCTATGCAATAAACTTTCACATTCTGCTCTTATTTCGAAAGTTGAAAATTGGTCGAAAAATCGTCAAAAACCAAAGGTTAACCCCTTTACATTTTGGTCAAATTTTGACACCTAAAATTTTCAACGTAATTTCGCTCAAAAACCACTCAAATCACTGCAAAACTACTTTCTATGCAATAAACTTTCACATTCTGCTCTTATTTCGAAAGTTGAAAATTGGTGGAAAAATCGTCAAAAACCAAAGGTTAACCCCTTTACCTTTTTGGTCAAATTTTGACACCTAAAATTTTCAACGTAATTTCGCTCAAAAACCACTCAAATCACTGCAAAACTACTTTCTATGCAATAAACTTTCACATTCTGCTCTTATTTCGAAAGTTGAAAATTGGTGGAAAAATCGTCAAAAACCAAAGGTTAACCCCTTTACATTTTGGTCAAATTTTGACACCTAAAATTTTCAACGTAATTTCGCTCAAAAACCACTGAAATCACTGCAAAACTACTTTCTATGCAATAAACTTTCACATTCTGCTCTTATTTCGAAAGTTGAAAATTGGTCGAAAAATCGTCAAAAACCAAAGGTTAACCCCTTTACATTTTGGTCAAATTTTGACACATAAAATTTTCAACGTAATTTCGCTTAAAAACCACTGAAATCACTGCAAAACTACTTTCTATGCAATAAACTTTCACATTCTGCTCTTATTTCGAAAGTTGAAAATTGGTGGAAAAATCGTCAAAAACCAAAGGTTAACCCCTTTACATTTTGGTCAAATTTTGACACCTAAAATTTTCAACGTAATTTCGCTCAAAAACCACTGAAATCACTTCAAAACTACTTTCTATGCAATAAACTTTCACATTCTGCTCTTATTTCGAAAGTTGAAAATTGGTCGAAAAATCGTCAAAAACCAAAGGTTAACCCCTTTACATTTTGGTCAAATTTTGACACCTAAAATTTTCAACGTAATTTTGCTCAAAAACCACTGAAATCAGTGCAAAACTACTTTCTATGCAATAAACTTTCACATTCTGCTCTTATTTCGAAAGTTGAAAATTGGTGGAAAAATCGTCAAAAACCAAAGGTTAACCCCTTTACATTTTGGTCAAATTTTGACACCTAAAATTTTCAACGTAATTTCGCTGAAAAACCACTGAAATCACTGCAAAACTACTTTCTATGCAATAAACTTTCACATTCTGCTCTTATTTCGAAAGTTGAAAATTGGTGGAAAAATCGTCAAAAACCAAAGGTTAACCCCTTTACATTTTGGTCAAATTTTGACACCTAAAATTTTCAACGTAATTTCGCTCAAAAACCACTGAAATCAGTGCAAAACTACTTTCTATGCAATAAACTTTCACATTCTGCTCTTATTTCGAAAGTTGAAAATTGGTGGAAAAATCGTCAAAAACCAAAGGTTAACCCCTTTACATTTTGGTCAAATTTTGACACCTAAAATTTTCAACGTAATTTCGCTCAAAAAACCACTCAAATCACTGCAAAACTACTTTCTATGCAATAAACTTTCACATTCTGCTCTTATTTCGAAAGTTGAAAATTGGTCGAAAAATCGTCAAAAACCAAAGGTTAACCCATTTACATTTTGGTCAAATTTTGACACCTAAAATTTTCAACGTAATTTCGCTCAAAAAACCACTCAAATCACTGCAAAACTACTTTCTATGCAATAAACTTTCACATTCTGCTCTTATTTCGAAAGTTGAAAATTGGTGGAAAAATCGTCAAAAACCAAAGGTTAACCCCTTTACATTTTGGTCAAATTTTGACACCTAAAATTTTCAACGTAATTTCGCTCAAAAACCACTGAAATCAGTGCAAATTTACTTTCTATGCAATAAACTTTCACATTCTGCTCTTATTTCGAAAGTTGAAAATTGGTGGAAAAATCGTCAAAAACCAAAGGTTAACCCCTTTACATTTTGGTCAAATTTTGACACCTAAAATTTTCAACGTAATTTCGCTCAAAAAACCACTGAAATCACTGCAAAACTACTTTCTATGCAATAAACTTTCACATTCTGCTCTTATTTCGAAAGTTGAAAATTGGTGGAAAAATCGTCAAAAACCAAAGGTTAACCCCTTTACATTTTGGTCAAATTTTGACACCTAAAATTTTCAACGTAATTTCGCTCAAAAACCACTGAAATCACTTCAAAACTACTTTCTATGCAATAAACTTTCACATTCTGCTCTTATTTCGAAAGTTGAAAATTGGTCGAAAAATCGTCAAAAACCAAAGGTTAACCCCTTTACATTTTGGTCAAATTTTGACACCTAAAATTTTCAACGTAATTTTGCTCAAAAACCACTGAAATCAGTGCAAAACTACTTTCTATGCAATAAACTTTCACATTCTGCTCTTATTTCGAAAGTTGAAAATTGGTGGAAAAATCGTCAAAAACCAAAGGTTAACCCCTTTACATTTTGGTCAAATTTTGACACCTAAAATTTTCAACGTAATTTCGCTGAAAAACCACTGAAATCACTGCAAAACTACTTTCTATGCAATAAACTTTCACATTCTGCTCTTATTTCGAAAGTTGAAAATTGGTGGAAAAATCGTCAAAAACCAAAGGTTAACCCCTTTACATTTTGGTCAAATTTTGACACCTAAAATTTTCAACGTAATTTCGCTGAAAAACCACTGAAATCACTGCAAAACTACTTTCTATGCAATAAACTTTCACATTCTGCTCTTATTTCGAAAGTTGAAAATTGGTCGAAAAATCGTCAAAAACCAAAGGTTAACCCCTTTACATTTTGGTCAAATTTTGACACCTAAAATTTTCAACGTAATTTCGCTCAAAAACCACTCAAATCACTGCAAAACTACTTTCTATGCAATAAACTTTCACATTCTGCTCTTATTTCGAAAGTTGAAAATTGGTGGAAAAATCGTCAAAAACCAAAGGTTAACCCCTTTACCTTTTTGGTCAAATTTTGACACCTAAAATTTTCAACGTAATTTCGCTCAAAAACCACTCAAATCACTGCAAAACTACTTTCTATGCAATAAACTTTCACATTCTGCTCTTATTTCGAAAGTTGAAAATTGGTGGAAAAATCGTCAAAAACCAAAGGTTAACCCCTTTACATTTTGGTCAAATTTTGACACCTAAAATTTTCAACGTAATTTCGCTCAAAAACCACTGAAATCACTGCAAAACTACTTTCTATGCAATAAACTTTCACATTCTGCTCTTATTTCGAAAGTTGAAAATTGGTCGAAAAATCGTCAAAAACCAAAGGTTAACCCCTTTACATTTTGGTCAAATTTTGACACATAAAATTTTCAACGTAATTTCGCTTAAAAACCACTGAAATCACTGCAAAACTACTTTCTATGCAATAAACTTTCACATTCTGCTCTTATTTCGAAAGTTGAAAATTGGTGGAAAAATCGTCAAAAACCAAAGGTTAACCCCTTTACATTTTGGTCAAATTTTGACACCTAAAATTTTCAACGTAATTTCGCTCAAAAACCACTGAAATCACTTCAAAACTACTTTCTATGCAATAAACTTTCACATTCTGCTCTTATTTCGAAAGTTGAAAATTGGTCGAAAAATCGTCAAAAACCAAAGGTTAACCCCTTTACATTTTGGTCAAATTTTGACACCTAAAATTTTCAACGTAATTTTGCTCAAAAACCACTGAAATCAGTGCAAAACTACTTTCTATGCAATAAACTTTCACATTCTGCTCTTATTTCGAAAGTTGAAAATTGGTGGAAAAATCGTCAAAAACCAAAGGTTAACCCCTTTACATTTTGGTCAAATTTTGACACCTAAAATTTTCAACGTAATTTCGCTGAAAAACCACTGAAATCACTGCAAAACTACTTTCTATGCAATAAACTTTCACATTCTGCTCTTATTTCGAAAGTTGAAAATTGGTGGAAAAATCGTCAAAAACCAAAGGTTAACCCCTTTACATTTTGGTCAAATTTTGACACCTAAAATTTTCAACGTAATTTCGCTCAAAAACCACTGAAATCAGTGCAAAACTACTTTCTATGCAATAAACTTTCACATTCTGCTCTTATTTCGAAAGTTGAAAATTGGTGGAAAAATCGTCAAAAACCAAAGGTTAACCCCTTTACATTTTGGTCAAATTTTGACACCTAAAATTTTCAACGTAATTTCGCTCAAAAAACCACTCAAATCACTGCAAAACTACTTTCTATGCAATAAACTTTCACATTCTGCTCTTATTTCGAAAGTTGAAAATTGGTCGAAAAATCGTCAAAAACCAAAGGTTAACCCATTTACATTTTGGTCAAATTTTGACACCTAAAATTTTCAACGTAATTTCGCTCAAAAAACCACTCAAATCACTGCAAAACTACTTTCTATGCAATAAACTTTCACATTCTGCTCTTATTTCGAAAGTTGAAAATTGGTGGAAAAATCGTCAAAAACCAAAGGTTAACCCCTTTACATTTTGGTCAAATTTTGACACCTAAAATTTTCAACGTAATTTCGCTCAAAAACCACTGAAATCAGTGCAAATTTACTTTCTATGCAATAAACTTTCACATTCTGCTCTTATTTCGAAAGTTGAAAATTGGTGGAAAAATCGTCAAAAACCAAAGGTTAACCCCTTTACATTTTGGTCAAATTTTGACACCTAAAATTTTCAACGTAATTTCGCTCAAAAAACCACTGAAATCACTGCAAAACTACTTTCTATGCAATAAACTTTCACATTCTGCTCTTATTTCGAAAGTTGAAAATTGGTGGAAAAATCGTCAAAAACCAAAGGTTAACCCCTTTACATTTTGGTCAAATTTTGACACCTAAAATTTTCAACGTAATTTCGCTCAAAAACCACTGAAATCACTTCAAAACTACTTTCTATGCAATAAACTTTCACATTCTGCTCTTATTTCGAAAGTTGAAAATTGGTCGAAAAATCGTCAAAAACCAAAGGTTAACCCCTTTACATTTTGGTCAAATTTTGACACCTAAAATTTTCAACGTAATTTTGCTCAAAAACCACTGAAATCAGTGCAAAACTACTTTCTATGCAATAAACTTTCACATTCTGCTCTTATTTCGAAAGTTGAAAATTGGTGGAAAAATCGTCAAAAACCAAAGGTTAACCCCTTTACATTTTGGTCAAATTTTGACACCTAAAATTTTCAACGTAATTTCGCTGAAAAACCACTGAAATCACTGCAAAACTACTTTCTATGCAATAAACTTTCACATTCTGCTCTTATTTCGAAAGTTGAAAATTGGTGGAAAAATCGTCAAAAACCAAAGGTTAACCCCTTTACATTTTGGTCAAATTTTGACACCTAAAATTTTCAACGTAATTTCGCTCAAAAACCACTGAAATCAGTGCAAAACTACTTTCTATGCAATAAACTTTCACATTCTGCTCTTATTTCGAAAGTTGAAAATTGGTGGAAAAATCGTCAAAAACCAAAGGTTAACCCCTTTACATTTTGGTCAAATTTTGACACCTAAAATTTTCAACGTAATTTCGCTCAAAAAACCACTGAAATCACTGCAAAACTACTTTCTATGCAATAAACTTTCACATTCTGCTCTTATTTCGAAAGTTGAAAATTGGTCGAAAAATCGTCAAAAACCAAAGGTTAACCCCTTTACATTTTGGTCAAATTTTGACACCTAAAATTTTCAACGTAATTTCGCTCAAAAAACCACTCAAATCACTGCAAAACTACTTTCTATGCAATAAACTTTCACATTCTGCTCTTATTTCGAAAGTTGAAAATTGGTGGAAAAATCGTCAAAAACCAAAGGTTAACCCCTTTACATTTTGGTCAAATTTTGACACCTAAAATTTTCAACGTAATTTCGCTCAAAAACCACTGAAATCAGTGCAAATTTACTTTCTATGCAATAAACTTTCACATTCTGCTCTTATTTCGAAAGTTGAAAATTGGTGGAAAAATCGTCAAAAACCAAAGGTTAACCCCTTTACATTTTGGTCAAATTTTGACACCTAAAATTTTCAACGTAATTTCGCTCAAAAAACCACTGAAATCACTGCAAAACTACTTTCTATGCAATAAACTTTCACATTCTGCTCTTATTTCGAAAGTTGAAAATTGGTGGAAAAATCGTCAAAAACCAAAGGTTAACCCCTTTACATTTTGGTCAAATTTTGACACCTAAAATTTTCAACGTAATTTCGCTCAAAAAACCACTCAAATCACTGCAAAACTACTTTCTATGCAATAAACTTTCACATTCTGCTCTTATTTCGAAAGTTGAAAATTGGTGGAAAAATCGTCAAAAACCAAAGGTTAACCCCTTTACATTTTGGTCAAATTTTGACACCTAAAATTTTCAACGTAATTTCGCTCAAAAACCACTGAAATCACTGCAAAACTACTTTCTATGCAATAAACTTTCACATTCTGCTCTTATTTCGAAAGTTGAAAATTGGTCGAAAAATCGTCAAAAACCAAAGGTTAACCCCTTTACATTTTGGTCAAATTTTGACACCTAAAATTTTCAACGTAATTTCGCTGAAAAACCACTGAAATCACTGCAAAACTACTTTCTATGCAATAAACTTTCACATTCTGCTCTTATTTCGAAAGTTGAAAATTGGTCGAAAAATCGTCAAAAACCAAAGGTTAACCCCTTTACATTTTGGTCAAATTTTGACACCTAAAATTTTCAACGTAATTTCGCTCAAAAACCACTGAAATCACTGCAAAACTACTTTCTATGCAATAAACTTTCACATTCTGCTCTTATTTCGAAAATTGAAAATTGGTGGAAAAATCGTCAAAAACCAAAGGTTAACCCCTTTACATTTTGGTCAAATTTTGACACCTAAAATTTTCAACGTAATTTCGCTCAAAACCACTGAAATCACTGCAAAACTACTTTCTATGCAATAAACTTTCACATTCTGCTCTTATTTCGAAAGTTGAAAATTGGTGGAAAAATCGTCAAAAACCAAAGGTTAACCCCTTTACATTTTGGTCAAATTTTGACACCTAAAATTTTCAACGTAATTTCGCTCAAAAACCACTGAAATCAGTGCAAAACTACTTTCTATGCAATAAACTTTCACATTCTGCTCTTATTTCGAAAGTTGAAAATTGGTGGAAAAATCGTCAAAAACCAAAGGTTAACCCCTTTACATTTTGGTCAAATTTTGACACCTAAAATTTTCAACGTAATTTCGCTCAAAAAACCACTGAAATCACTGCAAAACTACTTTCTATGCAATAAACTTTCACATTCTGCTCTTATTTCGAAAGTTGAAAATTGGTGGAAAAATCGTCAAAAACCAAAGGTTAACCCCTTTACATTTTGGTCAAATTTTGACACCTAAAATTTTCAACGTAATTTCGCTCAAAAAACCACTCAAATCACTGCAAAACTACTTTCTATGCAATAAACTTTCACATTCTGCTCTTATTTCGAAAGTTGAAAATTGGTGGAAAAATCGTCAAAAACCAAAGGTTAACCCCTTTACATTTTGGTCAAATTTTGACACCTAAAATTTTCAACGTAATTTCGCTGAAAAACCACTGAAATCACTGCAAAACTACTTTCTATGCAATAAACTTTCACATTCTGCTCTTATTTCGAAAGTTGAAAATTGGTCGAAAAATCGTCAAAAACCAAAGGTTAACCCCTTTACATTTTGGTCAAATTTTGACACCTAAAATTTTCAACGTAATTTCGCTCAAAAACCACTCAAATCACTGCAAAACTACTTTCTATGCAATAAACTTTCACATTCTGCTCTTATTTCGAAAGTTGAAAATTGGTGGAAAAATCGTCAAAAACCAAAGGTTAACCCCTTTACATTTTGGTCAAATTTTGACACCTAAAATTTTCAACGTAATTTCGCTCAAAAACCACTGAAATCAGTGCAAAACTACTTTCTATGCAATAAACTTTCACATTCTGCTCTTATTTCGAAAGTTGAAAATTGGTGGAAAAATCGTCAAAAACCAAAGGTTAACCCCTTTACATTTTGGTCAAATTTTGACACCTAAAATTTTCAACGTAATTTCGCTCAAAAACCACTGAAATCACTGCAAAACTACTTTCTATGCAATAAACTTTCACATTCTGCTCTTATTTCGAAAGTTGAAAATTGGTCGAAAAATCGTCAAAAACCAAAGGTTAACCCCTTTACATTTTGGTCAAATTTTGACACATAAAATTTTCAACGTAATTTCGCTTAAAAACCACTGAAATCACTGCAAAACTACTTTCTATGCAATAAACTTTCACATTCTGCTCTTATTTCGAAAGTTGAAAATTGGTGGAAAAATCGTCAAAAACCAAAGGTTAACCCCTTTACATTTTGGTCAAATTTTGACACCTAAAATTTTCAACGTAATTTCGCTCAAAAACCACTGAAATCACTTCAAAACTACTTTCTATGCAATAAACTTTCACATTCTGCTCTTATTTCGAAAGTTGAAAATTGGTCGAAAAATCGTCAAAAACCAAAGGTTAACCCCTTTACATTTTGGTCAAATTTTGACACCTAAAATTTTCAACGTAATTTTGCTCAAAAACCACTGAAATCAGTGCAAAACTACTTTCTATGCAATAAACTTTCACATTCTGCTCTTATTTCGAAAGTTGAAAATTGGTGGAAAAATCGTCAAAAACCAAAGGTTAACCCCTTTACATTTTGGTCAAATTTTGACACCTAAAATTTTCAACGTAATTTCGCTGAAAAACCACTGAAATCACTGCAAAACTACTTTCTATGCAATAAACTTTCACATTCTGCTCTTATTTCGAAAGTTGAAAATTGGTGGAAAAATCGTCAAAAACCAAAGGTTAACCCCTTTACATTTTGGTCAAATTTTGACACCTAAAATTTTCAACGTAATTTCGCTCAAAAACCACTGAAATCAGTGCAAAACTACTTTCTATGCAATAAACTTTCACATTCTGCTCTTATTTCGAAAGTTGAAAATTGGTGGAAAAATCGTCAAAAACCAAAGGTTAACCCCTTTACATTTTGGTCAAATTTTGACACCTAAAATTTTCAACGTAATTTCGCTCAAAAAACCACTGAAATCACTGCAAAACTACTTTCTATGCAATAAACTTTCACATTCTGCTCTTATTTCGAAAGTTGAAAATTGGTGGAAAAATCGTCAAAAACCAAAGGTTAACCCCTTTACATTTTGGTCAAATTTTGACACCTAAAATTTTCAACGTAATTTCGCTCAAAAAACCACTCAAATCACTGCAAAACTACTTTCTATGCAATAAACTTTCACATTCTGCTCTTATTTCGAAAGTTGAAAATTGGTGGAAAAATCGTCAAAAACCAAAGGTTAACCCCTTTACATTTTGGTCAAATTTTGACACCTAAAATTTTCAACGTAATTTCGCTCAAAAAACCACTCAAATCACTGCAAAACTACTTTCTATGCAATAAACTTTCACATTCTGCTCTTATTTCGAAAGTTGAAAATTGGTGGAAAAATCGTCAAAAACCAAAGGTTAACCCCTTTACATTTTGGTCAAATTTTGACACCTAAAATTTTCAACGTAATTTCGCTGAAAAACCACTGAAATCACTGCAAAACTACTTTCTATGCAATAAACTTTCACATTCTGCTCTTATTTCGAAAGTTGAAAATTGGTCGAAAAATCGTCAAAAACCAAAGGTTAACCCCTTTACATTTTGGTCAAATTTTGACACCTAAAATTTTCAACGTAATTTCGCTCAAAAAACCACTGAAATCACTGCAAAACTACTTTCTATGCAATAAACTTTCACATTCTGCTCTTATTTCGAAAGTTGAAAATTGGTGGAAAAATCGTCAAAAACCAAAGGTTAACCCCTTTACATTTTGGTCAAATTTTGACACCTAAAATTTTCAACGTAATTTCGCTCAAAAAACCACTCAAATCACTGCAAAACTACTTTCTATGCAATAAACTTTCACATTCTGCTCTTATTTCGAAAGTTGAAAATTGGTGGAAAAATCGTCAAAAACCAAAGGTTAACCCCTTTACATTTTGGTCAAATTTTGACACCTAAAATTTTCAACGTAATTTCGCTGAAAAACCACTGAAATCACTGCAAAACTACTTTCTATGCAATAAACTTTCACATTCTGCTCTTATTTCGAAAGTTGAAAATTGGTCGAAAAATCGTCAAAAACCAAAGGTTAACCCCTTTACATTTTGGTCAAATTTTGACACCTAAAATTTTCAACGTAATTTCGCTCAAAAACCACTGAAATCACTGCAAAACTACTTTCTATGCAATAAACTTTCACATTCTGCTCTTATTTCGAAAGTTGAAAATTGGTGGAAAAATCGTCAAAAACCAAAGGTTAACCCCTTTACATTTTGGTCAAATTTTGACACCTAAAATTTTCAACGTAATTTCGCTCAAAAAACCACTGAAATCACTGCAAAACTACTTTCTATGCAATAAACTTTCACATTCTGCTCTTATTTCGAAAGTTGAAAATTGGTGGAAAAATCGTCAAAAACCAAAGGTTAACCCCTTTACATTTTGGTCAAATTTTGACACCTAAAATTTTCAACGTAATTTCGCTCAAAAAACCACTCAAATCACTGCAAAACTACTTTCTATGCAATAAACTTTCACATTCTGCTCTTATTTCGAAAGTTGAAAATTGGTGGAAAAATCGTCAAAAACCAAAGGTTAACCCCTTTACATTTTGGTCAAATTTTGACACCTAAAATTTTCAACGTAATTTCGCTCAAAAACCACTGAAATCAGTGCAAATTTACTTTCTATGCAATAAACTTTCACATTCAGCTCTTATTTCGAAAGTTGAAAATTGGTGGAAAAATCGTCAAAAACCAAAGGTTAACCCCTTTACATTTTGGTCAAATTTTGACACCTAAAATTTTCAACGTAATTTCGCTCAAAAAACCACTGAAATCACTGCAAAACTACTTTCTATGCAATAAACTTTCACATTCTGCTCTTATTTCGAAAGTTGAAAATTGGTGGAAAAATCGTCAAAAACCAAAGGTTAACCCCTTTACATTTTGGTCAAATTTTGACACCTAAAATTTTCAACGTAATTTCGCTCAAAAAACCACTCAAATCACTGCAAAACTACTTTCTATGCAATAAACTTTCACATTCTGCTCTTATTTCGAAAGTTGAAAATTGGTGGAAAAATCGTCAAAAACCAAAGGTTAACCCCTTTACATTTTGGTCAAATTTTGACACCTAAAATTTTCAACGTAATTTCGCTGAAAAACCACTGAAATCACTGCAAAACTACTTTCTATGCAATAAACTTTCACATTCTGCTCTTATTTCGAAAGTTGAAAATTGGTCGAAAAATCGTCAAAAACCAAAGGTTAACCCCTTTACATTTTGGTCAAATTTTGACACCTAAAATTTTCAACGTAATTTCGCTCAAAAACCACTCAAATCACTGCAAAACTACTTTCTATGCAATAAACTTTCACATTCTGCTCTTATTTCGAAAGTTGAAAATTGGTGGAAAAATCGTCAAAAACCAAAGGTTAACCCCTTTACATTTTGGTCAAATTTTGACACCTAAAATTTTCAACGTAATTTCGCTCAAAAACCACTGAAATCAGTGCAAAACTACTTTCTATGCAATAAACTTTCACATTCTGCTCTTATTTCGAAAGTTGAAAATTGGTGGAAAAATCGTCAAAAACCAAAGGTTAACCCCTTTACATTTTGGTCAAATTTTGACACCTAAAATTTTCAACGTAATTTCGCTCAAAAACCACTGAAATCACTGCAAAACTACTTTCTATGCAATAAACTTTCACATTCTGCTCTTATTTCGAAAGTTGAAAATTGGTGGAAAAATCGTCAAAAACCAAAGGTTAACCCCTTTACATTTTGGTCAAATTTTGACACATAAAATTTTCAACGTAATTTCGCTTAAAAACCACTGAAATCACTGCAAAACTACTTTCTATGCAATAAACTTTCACATTCTGCTCTTATTTCGAAAGTTGAAAATTGGTGGAAAAATCGTCAAAAACCAAAGGTTAACCCCTTTACATTTTGGTCAAATTTTGACACCTAAAATTTTCAACGTAATTTCGCTCAAAAACCACTGAAATCACTTCAAAACTACTTTCTATGCAATAAACTTTCACATTCTGCTCTTATTTCGAAAGTTGAAAATTGGTCGAAAAATCGTCAAAAACCAAAGGTTAACCCCTTTACATTTTGGTCAAATTTTGACACCTAAAATTTTCAACGTAATTTTGCTCAAAAACCACTGAAATCAGTGCAAAACTACTTTCTATGCAATAAACTTTCACATTCTGCTCTTATTTCGAAAGTTGAAAATTGGTGGAAAAATCGTCAAAAACCAAAGGTTAACCCCTTTACATTTTGGTCAAATTTTGACACCTAAAATTTTCAACGTAATTTCGCTGAAAAACCACTGAAATCACTGCAAAACTACTTTCTATGCAATAAACTTTCACATTCTGCTCTTATTTCGAAAGTTGAAAATTGGTGGAAAAATCGTCAAAAACCAAAGGTTAACCCCTTTACATTTTGGTCAAATTTTGACACCTAAAATTTTCAACGTAATTTCGCTCAAAAAACCACTGAAATCACTGCAAAACTACTTTCTATGCAATAAACTTTCACATTCTGCTCTTATTTCGAAAGTTGAAAATTGGTGGAAAAATCGTCAAAAACCAAAGGTTAACCCCTTTACATTTTGGTCAAATTTTGACACCTAAAATTTTCAACGTAATTTCGCTGAAAAACCACTGAAATCACTGCAAAACTACTTTCTATGCAATAAACTTTCACATTCTGCTCTTATTTCGAAAGTTGAAAATTGGTGGAAAAATCGTCAAAAACCAAAGGTTAACCCCTTTACATTTTGGTCAAATTTTGACACCTAAAATTTTCAACGTAATTTCGCTGAAAAACCACTGAAATCACTGCAAAACTACTTTCTATGCAATAAACTTTCACATTCTGCTCTTATTTCGAAAGTTGAAAATTGGTCGAAAAATCGTCAAAAACCAAAGGTTAACCCCTTTACATTTTGGTCAAATTTTGACACCTAAAATTTTCAACGTAATTTCGCTCAAAAACCACTCAAATCACTGCAAAACTACTTTCTATGCAATAAACTTTCACATTCTGCTCTTATTTCGAAAGTTGAAAATTGGTGGAAAAATCGTCAAAAACCAAAGGTTAACCCCTTTACATTTTGGTCAAATTTTGACACCTAAAATTTTCAACGTAATTTCGCTCAAAAACCACTGAAATCAGTGCAAAACTACTTTCTATGCAATAAACTTTCACATTCTGCTCTTATTTCGAAAGTTGAAAATTGGTGGAAAAATCGTCAAAAACCAAAGGTTAACCCCTTTACATTTTGGTCAAATTTTGACACCTAAAATTTTCAACGTAATTTCGCTCAAAAACCACTGAAATCACTGCAAAACTACTTTCTATGCAATAAACTTTCACATTCTGCTCTTATTTCGAAAGTTGAAAATTGGTGGAAAAATCGTCAAAAACCAAAGGTTAACCCCTTTACATTTTGGTCAAATTTTGACACATAAAATTTTCAACGTAATTTCGCTTAAAAACCACTGAAATCACTGCAAAACTACTTTCTATGCAATAAACTTTCACATTCTGCTCTTATTTCGAAAGTTGAAAATTGGTGGAAAAATCGTCAAAAACCAAAGGTTAACCCCTTTACATTTTGGTCAAATTTTGACACCTAAAATTTTCAACGTAATTTCGCTCAAAAACCACTGAAATCACTTCAAAACTACTTTCTATGCAATAAACTTTCACATTCTGCTCTTATTTCGAAAGTTGAAAATTGGTCGAAAAATCGTCAAAAACCAAAGGTTAACCCCTTTACATTTTGGTCAAATTTTGACACCTAAAATTTTCAACGTAATTTTGCTCAAAAACCACTGAAATCAGTGCAAAACTACTTTCTATGCAATAAACTTTCACATTCTGCTCTTATTTCGAAAGTTGAAAATTGGTGGAAAAATCGTCAAAAACCAAAGGTTAACCCCTTTACATTTTGGTCAAATTTTGACACCTAAAATTTTCAACGTAATTTCGCTGAAAAACCACTGAAATCACTGCAAAACTACTTTCTATGCAATAAACTTTCACATTCTGCTCTTATTTCGAAAGTTGAAAATTGGTGGAAAAATCGTCAAAAACCAAAGGTTAACCCCTTTACATTTTGGTCAAATTTTGACACCTAAAATTTTCAACGTAATTTCGCTCAAAAACCACTGAAATCACTGCAAAACTACTTTCTATGCAATAAACTTTCACATTCTGCTCTTATTTCGAAAGTTGAAAATTGGTGGAAAAATCGTCAAAAACCAAAGGTTAACCCCTTTACATTTTGGTCAAATTTTGACACCTAAAATTTTCAACGTAATTTCGCTCAAAAAACCACTGAAATCACTGCAAAACTACTTTCTATGCAATAAACTTTCACATTCTGCTCTTATTTCGAAAGTTGAAAATTGGTGGAAAAATCGTCAAAAACCAAAGGTTAACCCCTTTACATTTTGGTCAAATTTTGACACCTAAAATTTTCAACGTAATTTCGCTCAAAAAACCACTCAAATCACTGCAAAACTACTTTCTATGCAATAAACTTTCACATTCTGCTCTTATTTCGAAAGTTGAAAATTGGTGGAAAAATCGTCAAAAACCAAAGGTTAACCCCTTTACATTTTGGTCAAATTTTGACACCTAAAATTTTCAACGTAATTTCGCTGAAAAACCACTGAAATCACTGCAAAACTACTTTCTATGCAATAAACTTTCACATTCTGCTCTTATTTCGAAAGTTGAAAATTGGTCGAAAAATCGTCAAAAACCAAAGGTTAACCCCTTTACATTTTGGTCAAATTTTGACACCTAAAATTTTCAACGTAATTTCGCTCAAAAACCACTCAAATCACTGCAAAACTACTTTCTATGCAATAAACTTTCACATTCTGCTCTTATTTCGAAAGTTGAAAATTGGTGGAAAAATCGTCAAAAACCAAAGGTTAACCCCTTTACATTTTGGTCAAATTTTGACACCTAAAATTTTCAACGTAATTTCGCTCAAAAACCACTGAAATCACTGCAAAACTACTTTCTATGCAATAAACTTTCACATTCTGCTCTTATTTCGAAAGTTGAAAATTGGTGGAAAAATCGTCAAAAACCAAAGGTTAACCCCTTTACATTTTGGTCAAATTTTGACACCTAAAATTTTCAACGTAATTTCGCTCAAAAACCACTGAAATCACTGCAAAACTACTTTCTATGCAATAAACTTTCACATTCTGCTCTTATTTCGAAAGTTGAAAATTGGTCGAAAAATCGTCAAAAACCAAAGGTTAACCCCTTTACATTTTGGTCAAATTTTGACACATAAAATTTTCAACGTAATTTCGCTTAAAAACCACTGAAATCACTGCAAAACTACTTTCTATGCAATAAACTTTCACATTCTGCTCTTATTTCGAAAGTTGAAAATTGGTGGAAAAATCGTCAAAAACCAAAGGTTAACCCCTTTACATTTTGGTCAAATTTTGACACCTAAAATTTTCAACGTAATTTCGCTCAAAAACCACTGAAATCACTGCAAAACTACTTTCTATGCAATAAACTTTCACATTCTGCTCTTATTTCGAAAGTTGAAAATTGGTCGAAAAATCGTCAAAAACCAAAGGTTAACCCCTTTACATTTTGGTCAAATTTTGACACCTAAAATTTTCAACGTAATTTCGCTTAAAAACCACTGAAATCACTGCAAAACTACTTTCTATGCAATAAACTTTCACATTCTGCTCTTATTTCGAAAGTTGAAAATTGGTGGAAAAATCGTCAAAAACCAAAGGTTAACCCCTTTACATTTTGGTCAAATTTTGACACCTAAAATTTTCAACGTAATTTCGCTCAAAAACCACTGAAATCACTTCAAAACTACTTTCTATGCAATAAACTTTCACATTCTGCTCTTATTTCGAAAGTTGAAAATTGGTCGAAAAATCGTCAAAAACCAAAGGTTAACCCCTTTACATTTTGGTCAAATTTTGACACCTAAAATTTTCAACGTAATTTTGCTCAAAAACCACTGAAATCAGTGCAAAACTACTTTCTATGCAATAAACTTTCACATTCTGCTCTTATTTCGAAAGTTGAAAATTGGTGGAAAAATCGTCAAAAACCAAAGGTTAACCCCTTTACATTTTGGTCAAATTTTGACACCTAAAATTTTCAACGTAATTTCGCTGAAAAACCACTGAAATCACTGCAAAACTACTTTCTATGCAATAAACTTTCACATTCTGCTCTTATTTCGAAAGTTGAAAATTGGTCGAAAAATCGTCAAAAACCAAAGGTTAACCCCTTTACATTTTGGTCAAATTTTGACACCTAAAATTTTCAACGTAATTTCGCTCAAAAAACCACTCAAATCACTGCAAAACTACTTTCTATGCAATAAACTTTCACATTCTGCTCTTATTTCGAAAGTTGAAAATTGGTGGAAAAATCGTCAAAAACCAAAGGTTAACCCCTTTACATTTTGGTCAAATTTTGACACCTAAAATTTTCAACGTAATTTCGCTGAAAAACCACTGAAATCACTGCAAAACTACTTTCTATGCAATAAACTTTCACATTCTGCTCTTATTTCGAAAGTTGAAAATTGGTCGAAAAATCGTCAAAAACCAAAGGTTAACCCCTTTACATTTTGGTCAAATTTTGACACCTAAAATTTTCAACGTAATTTCGCTCAAAAACCACTCAAATCACTGCAAAACTACTTTCTATGCAATAAACTTTCACATTCTGCTCTTATTTCGAAAGTTGAAAATTGGTGGAAAAATCGTCAAAAACCAAAGGTTAACCCCTTTACATTTTGGTCAAATTTTGACACCTAAAATTTTCAACGTAATTTCGCTCAAAAACCACTGAAATCACTGCAAAACTACTTTCTATGCAATAAACTTTCACATTCTGCTCTTATTTCGAAAGTTGAAAATTGGTGGAAAAATCGTCAAAAACCAAAGGTTAACCCCTTTACATTTTGGTCAAATTTTGACACCTAAAATTTTCAACGTAATTTCGCTCAAAAACCACTGAAATCACTGCAAAACTACTTTCTATGCAATAAACTTTCACATTCTGCTCTTATTTCGAAAGTTGAAAATTGGTCGAAAAATCGTCAAAAACCAAAGGTTAACCCCTTTACATTTTGGTCAAATTTTGACACATAAAATTTTCAACGTAATTTCGCTTAAAAACCACTGAAATCACTGCAAAACTACTTTCTATGCAATAAACTTTCACATTCTGCTCTTATTTCGAAAGTTGAAAATTGGTGGAAAAATCGTCAAAAACCAAAGGTTAACCCCTTTACATTTTGGTCAAATTTTGACACCTAAAATTTTCAACGTAATTTCGCTCAAAAACCACTGAAATCACTTCAAAACTACTTTCTATGCAATAAACTTTCACATTCTGCTCTTATTTCGAAAGTTGAAAATTGGTCGAAAAATCGTCAAAAACCAAAGGTTAACCCCTTTACATTTTGGTCAAATTTTGACACATAAAATTTTCAACGTAATTTCGCTTAAAAGCCACTGAAATCACTGCAAAACTACTTTCTATGCAATAAACTTTCACATTCTGCTCTTATTTCGAAAGTTGAAAATTGGTGGAAAAATCGTCAAAAACCAAAGGTTAACCCCTTTACATTTTGGTCAAATTTTGACACCTAAAATTTTCAACGTAATTTCGCTCAAAAACCACTCAAATCACTGCAAAACTACTTTCTATGCAATAAACGTTCACATTCTGCTCTTATTTCGAAAGTTGAAAATTGGTCGAAAAATCGTCAAAAACCAAAGGTTAACCCCTTTACATTTTGGTCAAATTTTGACACCTAAAATTTTCAACGTAATTTCGCTCAAAAACCACTGAAATCACTGCAAAACTACGTTCTATGAGATAAACTTTGCTATTTTGAACTTGTTTCGAAAGTTGGAAATTGGTCAAAAAATTGCATAGAAACTAATTGAAGCCTTAACCTTAGAGTGTCTCACCGGTGATAATTTTACGGGTTGTATTGCTTTCATGGACTTAGAAAGTTTTTTTGAGATAACAGCTCTAGAGCGTGCGTATTGAAAAGCGTATTTGTAATGTTTAAGATTGGTCGAAAAATCGTATAAAAATAAAGACTAATCCCCATCTGAAATGACTCAAATCAGTGTAAGAGTAGATTGTTTGGGCGAAACTGTTATGTTTGAATTTTATTTCGAATGTTTCAGATGAGTTGAAAGCTTGTTAAAAACCAAAGGTTAACCTCCTTACTTTTTGATGAAATTTTTCGATCGCGAACAGTTGGTGAAAATTCGATGTAAACTCACTCAAATTGGCGCAAAACTACATTCTTTGGGCTTAAACTTCACATCTGAATCTTTTTTTGAATGTTTCATTTGGGTCGAAAAATCGTGAAAAACCAAAGCTTAACTCCTTTACTTTTCAGCGGAATTTTTCGACCTGTAGAAGTTGGTAGAAAGGTGTTCTAAAACTACTCATATCAGTTGAAAACCAAATTGTTACCAGTTTCCACAAGTGAATAATGAATATCGAGCAAGTGAACATTGGATGAGCTGCAAAAACAACTCATTATGAAGATTTGAAGGCCATGTTCTGGCGAGAACAGCGCCGTCAGAGGTGCACTAATTCCGCAAATCCCGATGAAACTCGTGTAGAACACAAGGGATACTAAAATGCACTTTAGATGTGGTAGTTTCCACAACATGCGAGACGAAGCTTCATGGCAAAATTACTCGTCGAGTTCAAGCCAATGTCTTAAAAACAGCTCATCGCTACCATCGAAAAATCTATTATCTTTGGCATTTTAACGATTTTGAAGAAGTGAAGAGTTCTCGTCGCCAAATTGGGCCCACTGGCGACTATAACAGGCGCAATTTCTCACCCAGTTTAACGCGCAAAATGTCCTTGCAAGTAAAAATGTCTGTGAATAACCACAGTCTTTTCAAGACTGCTTTTATAAAGACAATCGAACCCAATGAACAACTAGTACTACTTCACTGAGATCAACTATAATTATTTTTTCTTTCTATAGACTTTTTCTTAGTTAAGGTTATTAACCCTTCAACGCACAGTGTCCGATATATCTAACACTTAGACTAAATGAACAAGTGAGAAAACGAAGCAACAACTAAGAAAGAACAGAGAGAAAAGTTCACGCATTAAAGGGTTAATGACGGTGCCAAAATCAGGGCAAAATGTCATTCAATAATTTACAAAATTAATTTACATTTTATCATAAAATACAACAATCTAAATATCTTTCTTAAATTTATGAATTAGAGACATCTCAATGTCAGGATTCTTAAGTTTCAGTTTGTGGTAATAGCCGCAAAAATCTAGTTACATAAACCGGCCATCTCCAAGGTTTCTGTACAGAATCATGATAACAACGTTTAGATAGTAGGCCGGTAGTAATAAGATTAAGCGGGTACTTCCGCAAATTTCAGTTTTTTTCACGACGCTTGATTGTATCCATTGCCTTAGAAGAGCCACGCCATGACAGAGACTTCACCGAAGTATGGCACAGTTGAACTCTACGATAACGCCTGAAAACCAAACTAGCTTTCATGGTTTCACTTCGTCGTATTTACACGAACGGCATAACAATTTCTAGAACAAAAACAGTCTTGATGGAGACCACTTTCCAACTTTTCATCACATGACTTGCATAGTAGCTATGTCATGGTCAACTAAAATACAATCGAAACAATACCAAGGTGACATTTCGTCTTAAATAAACTAACGCAGGGAGATCTACCTCATACTGCTTTTACTGCACTACAGGCAAAAGTTTGAAAAAATAAACAGTACAAGGACCAATGGGAAATCAATTTTGTGGATAGGATTCCCAGTGGAAATACTGTAATCTAAATATCACATTTTTCGTTTATACTCTACGATTTATAGTGGAATAAATTTTTGGACTTGGATTGAATTTTGAGCCACCAACTGCGAAATATTACGTCAAGAAATTGTAGCGAGCAAAAATAATTTAAAAATACCTGTTACGTCATGGTTTCTTTTCCTCTAACAATAACAGTCTGTTTTACTTCTTCAAACAGACTTTTCGCGTAATTAATTTTCTGGACAAGCTGAAATGGAAACAATCACAGCGACATAAGGTTACCATGGTTTGCAGCCTAGTATTGTCTCTCGCGTACTACACTGGATTTCAATATGAATAAAATTCGGAGGAAAACTCAAAGAAATATCAACCCAACCTTTTGTGCTGATGCGGCCTCACAGCGGACTCGTACTGGTGGCTCCGAGTACTTCCTGGACAGTTCAACATAATCCACAGATTCTAAGAAAAAAAGCATACGGTATGGTTGTACTGGTTCATATTTAGTTCAATGGAGATTTATGAGTTATCCTGAAGAGCATTTGACGGCAGCTGTAGGAAGCTGAAGTGGTATTAGTTGGATTAGTGAAGGATTTGAAAGAGAAATGAAACGAGAATTCAGAAAAGGTGTGAAATTCTTTACCATTTTTTAAATGATGACAGTCCAGAACATCTTCAAACTTTAATGACACCAAGATAGATTCTGGGGAAGGTATGCCACTAGTTTTCACAAAATATACTCTTTCATTGGTGAGCAACACCTTAACACGACCATCAGGGTCTGTACGAACAGATTCTGAAGTTATAAACCTTAATAAGACAATGTACAAAAAAAAGTCTTGAGAAGGAACTTTGTCACTTAAGTACTTGATAAGACAACCAGACATTTCAAAGTATGAGAAAAATATAAACAAATAAGAACTGAATGAATGAAAGAGAGGCTAAAATGGGGGTGGAAGAAAAATACCGAATGGAGAAGAAAGAACGCGAAGAGGCCAAACGAATGGACAAACCGACAATTGAATGAACGAGCGCATACTTACTTTTCATCCATACTATTCTCATTAAGTTTGAGAACGATGAATTGCCCTTCTGAATTTGTTTTAGAGAATCTTGGAATAGCTCCACCTGGTCCGAAGCAGTTCCTGATGGTGCGAACACGTTTCGGCTGATATAGGCGAGAGCTTCGGGTAGCCGAACCTCGAACTGCGGCTGACACACCTGAGGCGAGGTCTAACACACCTGCCGTCGGCTTGGCAATTGTTCCAAGAATGCCTTTACCGAGACCTTGGATAAAACCCTGAAGACATAAAGAGATGAAATAAGGTAAGGGGTAAAATGAGAGCTGAGGAAAGGTTTAATGGGAGAAAGCAACAATGAAAGGAGGGGAGGGAGGGAAGGAGGAAAGGAGGGAGGGAAAGATGGAGGAAGGGAGAGAGGAAAGGGAAAGTAAGGAGAGAAGGGGAACGAAGAAACGAGAGAAGAAAGAAGAAAGAGGACAGGATAAGTTTGGTGATAAAGGTATGATAGATGGAGTGATAACCGAAGATGATAAAATTAGTAAAGTTCCACTAACTTGGACTCCTTTTTCACTTGCTCCTTCAATCGGCTGGGTCACCATGCTTGTTAAACCACCCACCAGACCCATCCCCAGTCCTTTAAAACCAGCAACTAAATGATCTCCGCTACTTTGATGATGTCGTTCCGCGCGCATCGCTTCTCTGCTTTCCAGAGATTTGGAATCTGATGAGGCAGACCAAAGACCATCGGAGAGCGAGCCAGTAAGCTAGGGGGGACACATATCAAATAATTACATTTCCAAGAATTCAATTACTTCTTGATTACTACTAAAATTACAAGCATATTCTGGATGAGAATGAAAAAATATACGCTCTCTGATGAAAATATATTTAATGAACAAGCTTTCGACTACCAGTCTGTAGCTTTCAACGGGTTAAAGATATTTTTTGTATTGCTATATATATACATATATATATGTACAGTATATGTATATCTATATATTCATATATATATATATATATATATATATATATATATAGCTGCCAAGATAAAACTTTTAAAAACCTTATAAAACTTTATTTCATAATAAAGTTTTATAAGGTTTTTAAAAGTTTTATAAGGTTTTCAAAAGTTTTATCTTGGCAGCTATAAATGGTTTTAAAACTTGGGACAAGTAGGTTTATGATAAATTTTATATATATATATATATATATATATATATTGGTCTTATTTCCACTTATCTTTAACCCATTGAAGACTACAGTCTGGTAGTCGATATCATTCATTCATTAAATATATTTTGATCAAAGAGCGTATATTTTTTCACTCTCATCACTTATAATTCTGATCGCGCATCAAGTATATTCTCGTCCTCTATTTTATCCCGCTCACAGAGTTATTTCCCGTAAATAATTACCTTGGCAGCTGAATCTGACAAACCATGAGCAACGTTCATGAACAATCCTCCAACATTACCACGCTTCACCAAACCTTCAAGTCCGCTGGACACGTCATTAAACAGGCCCATGGGATTTCCAAGAAAATCAACAGATGCCAAAATGAAAGGCACTTGACCTCGAAGCTCCTAAAAGACACAGAAATGTTTAAATTGACACTGACACGAATCGCAAATCTCTGAGGATCTTGAAAAATTCGGACTGGGTTAAAAGACAATATGAATCTTCAAAATTGATCTAACCAAGATGTCTGACATATCTCATTGAAAAGCCAAACTTTAACGTTAACATTAACACAGTTCAACTAAAAAGCTCACCTCAACATAATGTTTGGAAAGTGCATCAATTAAGGCTGTCCTGGTATCGAAACCGTGAGTTCTGGAAAATGAATCTGTGATTTAAAAAAGGAAGAATTTAAAAGGAAGTGAACAAGATTGATGTGGAAGTAAGTCAAAACAGGTTTGGTCTGGGTAATCTAGCAGATTGTTATGGCGATATTGGTTCAGAAAATCTTTGTAATATTTTAGCGTCAACGTGTCGTCATTTAATGACAACTTACCTAGGTCGACAATGGCACCTTGCAAACGAACTAAAATTAAACCCAAGGATGATTTGATCTGTTTTAACTCCTCCGGAAGTCTGGTGACGGTTGCAACAGAGACACGAAGTTGGACTGGGTTAAGTACGAACTTCTCGAAGTAGTAACGTTTGAGGCTGGATGGCGATACCGACAAAGTGGTTCTTGTTAAGGAAAAGAAAGGAAGTACAGTTAATATAAAGTTACCATTTTCATTTTGAGTTTTAGAATAAAGAAGTGGTGAGGATGAATGAGAGGGAAGGGACAGGAAAGGAAGTGAAACGAAGACGAGAAACCAGGAGGGATGACAGGGGATAACAAGGGAAGACAAGCCAAGGTGAGTAAGGGGAGGAGTAAGTAGGAATGGAATGGGGGAATAAAGGAATGGAAAGGGAAGAAGGGATGGAAAGGGAAAAAATGAATGGAAAGGAAAGAAGGTATGGAAAGGGAAAAAGGTATAGAAAGGGAAAAAAAGGGGTGGAAAGGGGAAAAAAGGGGTGGAAAGGGAAAAAAAGGGGTGGAAAGGGAAAAAAAGGGGTGGAAAGGGAAAAAAAGGGGTGGAAAGGGAAAAAAAGGGGTGGAAAGGGAAAAAAGGGATGGAAAGGGAAAAAGGGATGGAAAGGGAAAAAAGGATGGAAGGGGAAAAAAGGGATGGAAGGGGAAAAAAGGGATGGAAAGGAAAAAAGGGATGGAAAGGGAAAAAGGGAATGGAAAGGGAAAAAGGGAATGGAAAGGGAAAAAAGGGAATGGAAAGGGAATGGAAAGGGAAAAAAGGGATAGAAAGGTAAAAAGGGATAGATAGGAAAAAAGGGGTGGATGAAGAGGAAAGGGAAGTGAAGTAATAGAACGGAAGGGAAAGAAGACGAATAAAAGTAAAGGAATGAATTGGATGGGGGAAAACAATATTGCAGATGAAGGAAAACAGAGGCGAACTTTAAAAGAGGGGAAAAAAAGAGACGATAATAAAAATTAGCTTCCAATTAACCTCAAAAGAATGGAGGAAAAGAAAGGCGAACAAAAGGTAATGCGCTATGGAAGACAACCACCAAAAACCAATTCACCTTTGGGTTTCGATGTTCAAGTCATCTGCATCTTGGTTGACAGCAACGTCATCGTCATTGTAGACCCAGCCAAAAAACTGGAGGAGTTTCAGCAGAAGTCTTTCATCAACTTGTAACGTTAGTTTTCTAAGCGATACCTCAAGATGCTAGAAGGCGACACAAAAAGGCAAAGGATTTTAAAAAAGATGAGATAAAAATGGTTATGTAATATGGAAAACGGAGAAAGGAAACGAACAAGAGAGAAGTTTCTTGACTAATGTTCAGTTCTTCAGTTACATGATCACCGATGAAAAGGTTCAAAATACATAGACATAAATTCGAAGTTTATAATATCGTGAAAATTTGAGATCTGACCTGCTACTCAACGACATGTGTCAAAATACAAAATTTTCAGCAGTGATCTGCCAGGTGACATTAGACATTCTTGTAAAATCATAATACAGCATGGCAATAAAGTTAACCTTTATGTTTAATTCATCTCAGTAAAGAATTAACCTTTAGTTCAGGAAAATAGGTTTAAATGTTTTCTCCTAACGAGAAAATATCTTTCCAAATAAACTCTGTTTCATACTTTGAATATTTCGCAGTTTTGAAGTTTCGTTGGCTCATTGGCAACTGAGAGACGCAGAGCTTGTTCAGTTGACATGCAATCCTCCTTGGATGATGGCGTGACGAACAGCATTGCAGGGTACTGGGTCAAGTGAAGTTGATCATCAATCTAGGGAAGAATTCATTACCAGATGAGTAGATAAACACGTTAGCAAACGAAGAGACTGACGGGCGACATCAAGAGAAAATTAACGGACACAGGAGCAAATGAATGGACGAGTGGATGGATGGACGAACTGATGGACGGAGAAATGAATTCAGGAGGCGCTTACCCCTTCCAAAAAGGCAAATTATGACCAAAAATGTGATTTTGTAAAATTATCATTTTCATGTCAAATAATATCCTTATTTATGGATACGGGGCACAACGATTTGAGACATGTAGAACACCATAAATTTGTGAGTAATTTGCACATTTAATTCAAATTTCCACCAGTTATTGCTAAGGCTATTATCTGTGTTTCTGTGATTCAGATTTTCAAAATCTTAATTAGTTTAAAAGTGAGTGTCTGCTCGAATTTGTTTAAACTTTAACTTGCATTACCACGGCAACAAGACTTGATGAAATAAACTTGTGCAACACAGAAACATGCCAGGGTGTAGCATGTATAGTTGTACCAAGAATCACGTTATTAGCTACAATAATATTGACAAAAAGTGTTATGGCGCCAAGCAGCTTAGATTTAGTGACGTATACATATAACTTAGTATATAACTTAGTATAGCTCCGCTTATGACAAGTTTTGTACGGTTTAATCAAAATTGCTGCCACAACTCAACCTCACAATCTATCGGTTTTTACAAAAATTAGGGTAAGCGCCCCCTTAACGAAATAACGGACTAAATAAGGGACGCAAAGACGTACAAACGAAAGGACGGGTAGCTGGACGGACGGACGGACCGGCAGACGAACATATAGGTTTGAAAAGATAGGAACAGATGAACATATATAAGGAGGGAGGAATTGACGGTGGGATGGATGGCCAGACGTTCTGACGGGTGGACGTTCAATAGATAGACGGGCAGACAGACGTACGCGCGTGCAGGTAAATGAATAGATGGGGCGGTGGGTTTGTGGGTGAAAGGAGGACAAGAGGGTTGATGGGTGGGCTGACGAGAAGGCGGGTGCGCCTTGTGACAGACGGATCAAAGGTTCAACAAATTAAAATACAGGGAACTGAATGGGGACACTGAAATTTAAGAACAAACGAGAGAAAAAAAGAATAACCAACCTGAATATTGCCAATGCTGATGTCTAGGGTTTGTAAGGAAGCCGTCATGATGTAATCCATCTGAACAAATAAAAATAGGTCTTTATCATTTCTTAATGTCTCATCAGAACTCAAAATCTCGATAGAATTTTCCACTTCCATCAAATCTGATGAGAAAACATATCTTTAATGGATTAACTACCTCAATTGGATTAAATGTTGCGAAAACTAGTTCTTCTGGTACACCGTTTATTAAGGAGATGCCTATTCCCCCAGCCAGACGCATCTGAACTTCTGTTCTTTTGTTAACTTGATCATTAGTGTAACCAGCCAGAGTATTTTGTCTCAAGGTACCTCGACGTTCCACCACCATCCAGTCTTTGCACATATCATCCAGGTCACTCTACAGCGACAGAACCATGAGAAATAAAAGATTGATACCTCTGGAGTTCAGAATAACGACAAACAGTTATCATGAACCACAATAGGACGTACAAAAGAAAGGAAGCTTAAGGTAACGAAGGACAAAAACAGGTTAAGAAAGCAAAGATAAGGAAAGATTGGGAAAAACACAGGAACAGTTTCATGTTGTAAGAAAAGCGAGGAATAAAATAATGGAGGGACAAGGAATAAATATAAAGTAATAACAGCGAAGCAAGAGAAGGGGAACGCAATGGATTAACCTCTTGTTGTCTAATATCCACAATTCGAACTGTTCTCGTTGGTCCATCGGCTATAACCCGAACTAACAGCATTCCTGATCCAGGACGTAACTTTTGCACGCTGATCTTTTGTTCCAAGGGAATTATCCCAGACGAAGATTTACCAAAATGACTGAGAACTGCATCTACACCTATTAACAATAAAAACAACAACAACAACAACAACAAAAACTATAATAGCGATAACAGTGAAAATATCAACAATAACAACACTAACAGAAGCATTAACAAGCTGGTAGCTCCCCAAAAAGGATCCTTAGCTGTTATTTTAGTTCCTTTTTGCATTGCTGACGGAAAACCATCAGTTATTTAAACAAAACGCTCACACAAACTGACAAGAAATACAGGAGACGTTAGTTTTCCAGGGGGAGCAAGATGGATACTGGTGATAAGGACATTATTCACACAATATTACGTGAAACCAACGAAGAGATTGGATTACCCAGATCTAAAATTGAGATATGGGCTAGCTTGAGATGTTAATATTAACATTAATCTTAAACTTAACCTAAGCTTTCACAATAATAATGACAATAATATTAACAATGACAAAAGACAATTGCAATGATAGTGACAACCATTACTATAATAACAGTCATGATGGCCACAAAAAACAAACAAATACTTCGCTCATTTTCTGACCAGTAAACAAACCGCAAAAGAAGAGACAACATTACCTTGGTGAAGGCCCATACTGCCAAGTTTAGGTTGGACACAATAATCCTTTATTTGGTTCCTCATCCTTCCGTCCTGTTACAAATGAAAAACCTCGTGAACTTCATTTTGAAAGTTTGTACAGTGAGTATAAATATCTCTTTGATATTTGTGGTACGCAAGGTAAATTACTGGACATGATGAAGTTTTGACATCCTCGTCCTTGGGACAGGATATCGTTCAATTTGGGAAGGTTTTCGTGGCCTTGTTAACACATGAAGTTTCACCTCGTTATCTTCATATTACCGCTGTAAATTCCATCACATCATCGGGAATACAGATCAGGGGTGGCGCCAGGAATTCCCCGAAGCAGGGGCTAACGTCCTCGACAGGGGGTCTAAACCAGAAGGGCCGGGACCACGTCCCCTTTATAATTTCCTTATTTGAAGGTCAAAAACATGTTATTTTATTGAGTGTCGGTCGGAAAAAACTAGTACCAGTCCCACCTGAGCAGCGCCGACCTGCGTAGCTACAACCTTAAGGGCTGTTTACACGAGCGATTCTGTGTCTTGCGATTGACACCTTGGAGTATGTGTTTAAATGACGAGAGCATTGAGGACAAACTACAGCAAATCATAAGCTGATATTTTGCTCCATAGACTGTTATGAGTATAAACACATACACCAGGATAACAATCGCAATGTGTAAGCGGCCCCTTTAGATGTAACGTTACTTGTCACGATGTAGGTCAAGACCATCCACTTACCTCAGTAAACGACCAAGTCTGATATGCTTTTCTCTGGGAACTTAGTTTGTTAAGGACCAACTGCAGAGATTTACATCCTCTGACTAGCGAGGAAGGATCACGCTGACCAACATCAAGTACTAGACCAGTGCTAGATGACGAAGGTTTACGAGGGTCATACGGAGGAGCAGATCCTTCGTTGAGTAGAATACCTGATGATGTCATTCGCCAAAGTTGGGTGCGCTTGTAAGGTTCCTAGATTAGTAGGAGAAGAGCTATTTAATAATGGAAAGACAAAAGGAATAACCTCAATAATTTTAGAGAAAAAAAAATACTTGAGAAAAAAGTTGGTTAGTGAACAATATTTCACACCGTTCTAAGGAAAATGGGTTTTTTTGCCAAGAATAAAGAATATTGTTTTACGAGACCAGACCGCTGGTCTCAAGAACGACGTGTATTACTACGTAATTGTCGCACAACGAAAAGATAAATGGCTGGTGACAGCTTGGTGTATGTAAATCACAGGTACGCATGCTTAAGAAACATGAGCAAATTACAGGTTCGATTCCCTTTGAAGGCTAAGATAAGTTCTCTAAGCACAGGTACCCGCGGCTGGCACAGCAACACATGAATTTCTCAAGATATCAAATGTCATACCTTTTTGCTGAGAATAACTGCGGTTCCCTGAGGAACATCCAGAACTAACTGCTTCGAAAATAAATCATTATCATCAGAGGACGAGGTCCCCACAGGATGGATATGAAACGATCCAGAAACACTGCCGTCCCGTCTGGGAAAAAAATTACACAGTATCGCATTTAAATTAACGTGTCATCTTGAGTGTTTATTTTATGAGTAAAAACTTGTGAAAGAACTTAGAATGACCTCTGGACATCGGTAACAGATTCATTATCGACCATTATCATTATTATCATCTATATATTCATCATCAACGCCACACCAACATCATCACATTATCACCACATTTCTACCAGCATCACCATCACTACCACCACAATGACTACCATCACCATTATCATCACATCACTACCATCATCACATCACCACCATCATCACATCACCACCACATTACCACCATCATCACATCACAACCATAATCACATCACAACCATCATCACATCACCACCACATTACCACCATCATCACATCACAACCATAATCACATCACAACCATCATCACATCACCACCATCATCACATCACTACCATCATTATCATCATCACCACCACCATCACCATTATCATCACCACCACCATCACGTCACCATACCACTACCATCATTATCATCAGTACCACCACCATCACCATTATCATCACCACCACCATCACGTCACCATACCACTACCATCATCACATCACCACCATCATCACTATAATCACCACCAGCATCAGCTCATCCATCATCACCATCAACAGCATTGCCCACCAACCAGAATCACGAAATACAGTATGTATAATCATCATAGTGTAACTATTTTCCGTAATAATTTTAATGAGCTAATTTAACTACTACTTGACATACTTGGTGAAGGTATGTGTGAAAGCAATATAGATGGCGTTATAGTAGTATAGCCTGTCCTTCTCGCCGAGTTGCTCCAGAGAAAAGTGTACAAACGAACCATCGTTGACAATACCGAGAGTCAGCTGACGAGGTAACGTGGGCTCATCCCATGCATAGGGAACTGGTAAACAAGAATAACAACTAAAATGTACACAACGAAGTAAGAAATACTCTAAAACAATTGTGGTTGGTTTGCTAACATCCACGGGATGGGGGTGGGAAGGGGTGACGTGGAACAGGAGGTTAAGGGACTGGGAACGAGATCACGGTAAAACAAGGATGTAGGACGTGAATGGAAGGTGAAGGGAATGGGAATGAGATCAGGGTAAGACAACAGCAAGCATGTGGAAGCGAAGGTGAAGTTGAAACAATAAACATTGAAAAGTAAGGAACGGAAGTCAGATGCCAAATCTCGCATGGTATGGTTGGACAACGAAGCAATTGTTATTTACCAGATTGTCGAGGTTGGAGAAGACACCTTTGGTGATCTTCTGTGCGACTTTGGTAAAACAGGATTGGTACCTGAGCAACAAACAAAGGTTACAAAGAATAATAAGGTATCAGGTATGATTACTGCAATAATCTGTGCAACAGTATGATAGGGATGTACAAGGAGTAATAAAACATCAAGTACGAAAACTGTAATAATTTGTGCAGAAGTATATCAATAATATTGGTTTCTCCTGCGAGAACAAAGTTCTTTATCACTGGACTTCGACGAAAAAGTGCTGAGATTATTTTGGTACTCTAGTTTTCTTCGGCACCGAAATTGGACTCAAAATGGATGACGCTGGCTAAACCACCAGGAAAAACGATTCGGTCGGAACAAGAGGTGCTTTCAATTCAGAAAATTTTTTACGCAACAGTAATCAACATTTTATGCCGCAAACAAATTCCGAATCTAATACGGCTCGCCGACAACGGGTCCTGCAACGTTTTTGTTCGGCAATCGTCGCGAGAAGTTGAGTTTGATTCTACTTAAACAAAGTTTAGTTCAGGCAATAGAAATGTTGCGAAGTTCACAGCTGACGAGGGATGATAGACTTGCTTTCACCACGATACTTTGTTGTGGCACAAAAATTGGAAGACTTGTTGCTTAGTGTAATCACTTATCTCGAGAGAAGACTGGATCGAGCGTCCCACTGTTTGAAAGGCCCAGAAAATGACGCCGGCGAAATTTGACCCGCGCCATTACTAAGGACCAAAGTCGATGAAAATCTTTTTGCTCAGCACTTTCAAAGATATTTCCTGATCCTCTATATGGCAAAATGGAACAACTTCGTAAGTCGAAAGACAGTTTTATCAACAGAAACCCTATAAGGACCATACAGAAGTCACACAGTTGGTCCCTCAGCAATGGACGCCGCAATCCACTTCCGGCTTCATTTTCTGAACACAGGATACTCGATCCAGTCTTCTCTAGAGATCAGTGGGTGTGACATTAGTACCATGGTTCCTTTTTTTCCACTAACACCGCACCTAGAACGGATCATCTTCAGTACATCTCTCTTAGCCAGTTCAAATGGCCATCAGAACATCTTTACCCAGAACAGTTTAGTTGCAACTAACGGTGAAAAAAGTAAAACAAAACAATACCTCAGACATGTTATCAATGCGATATGGCGGAGGAAGTTGATCAGCATCAGTGAAGACGATGTGAAACACAGCCCCTTTCAGCATGACCTCAGCACGCAGGAACAACAAGGAACCATTGGAACACCTGAGGTAAACAGAGTGATAAAGGATTACTGGAGAGAGCATGTGGTCCTAGAACAAGAACAAATGGACTAACCATACCTCATGCAGATGTGAGAAGAATCATCTCGATCAATTCTGAACCCCCCTGACCATCGACAATGAGGGACATCATTGAACCTGCGAAATGATAGATTAAGTAAGATTGAGCAGAGTAGACGGTGGGGCAGGATACAGCAGGATATGGTGAGGTAGGTTGAGGAGTTGTGTATTCTGTTGACGTAAGGAAAGGATCGGTGGAGTAAGAGATAGGATCGGACCGGACAATATCGGATGGGATAGGATGGGAAGGGATAAGATAGGATGTGCCTTGGTGCGATAATGGTGTTGTGGAGTGGGTGAGTAGGACTACTGCGGAAGAAATGGGAAAAGAGGTGGGGATCAGATGATGTAAGATCTGGTTCGGGAGAGTAGTTTTAGGAGTGTGTCGATAGGTAGTTGAGGTGGGCTAGTATAGGAACATAGTGGGGTGAAATGGGATGACTTTGTGTAAATAGGGTGAGATAGGGTGAGGTGGGGTGAGGTGGGGTGAGGTAGGGCGAGGTAGGGCGAGGTGGGGTGGGGTCGGGTGAGCTGATCTGAGATGAAATGAGTTCAGGTAAGGTGAACTCAGGTTTAAATTAAATTATTTTGAAGGTTTAACTAACCTAATACACAGCAACTGGTCAAGGTCAGTTCTCTCCCAGTGCCATACAACTTGGGCACCGGGGGGTGATGTTAACGTCCCTTCAGGATTACTCGTTTCCTATCAAAAATAAAATAAAGAAGCAAATGTTATTTTTTTGAAAGAAATATGTTGAGTTACACAGAGCAGCGGAGACTTGGAAAAGAAATGAAACATTTGGGGATTAGCATCACCATATATCATCAAAACGAAGACATTGTTGGTTAAATTCGATGTATATTGAGAGTTTAATATCTTGACCATACCTGTTCTCGTACAAAGTGTCTTTGTTGGAATGCCAGGGTATGTGAACTTCTGTTTTCAAATTGATAACGAGGAGCAAACGTTACTATTCTGGTATCTCGGAAACGACCTCCACCAAAACGGACATCAATACCAACATCGTAGACCCTAAGGAAAATAACAATCGTATGATTGATCATTGACTTGGAACATAAAGTAATTGATAGAAAAATAAATAAATGAATTGATGATCAGATATCGTAGGAAGGGAGGGAGGAAGGAAGAGCAGGAAAGAGGAAGGGAGAGAGGGAGGAAGGGAGAGAGGGAGGAAGGGAGAGAGGGAGGAAGGGAGAGAGGGAGGAAGGGAGGGAGGAAGGAAGGAAGGGAGGGAGGGAGGAAGGAAGGAAGGGAGGAAGGAAGGAAGGAAGGAAGGAAGGAAGGAAGGAAGGAGGGAAGGAAGGAAGGAAGGGAGGAAGGGAGGAAGGGAGGAAGGGAGGAAGGGAGGAAGGGAGGGAGGAAGGGGGTGAGGAAGGGAGAAAGGGAGGAAGGGAGGAAGGAAGGAAAGATGAAAGGGAGGAAAGAAGGAAATGGAATGAAATATATTAAGTAAAGAAGAACCAATTAGTCTGTTACCCAGTCAGTATTTTAATAAACCAATCAATCAATCAATCAATTAATCAATCAATCAATCAATCAGTCAATCAATGAACCAACGAATCAATCAACCAACGAATCAATCAATAAATGAATTAATCATGCAATCGATCCTTTATCCGATCAAAATTATTATCATGATTATTACATATTTTCGTAATTTATTTTTATTGATTAATAATTATTTAAGTTCAATTTGATTTTATCTGTTAATTTTTTTACCATGATTTAGCCGTAATTAGACTAATGCCGTGGTCGACATCGTCGTCAACAGGTCCGCTACCAACATGAAATGAGCAGCCGCCTCGAACCTCATAACACACTTTACGACTTAAAGAGTTTGAACGATCTAGTCCCTTGTGAGGCTTCTTCGTAAGTTTTCGCTCTTTTTTGACCTCACTAAAAACAAAGTGTGACGACAATAGCACATTTTAACAATTACAGTTAATTTCCACTGGTATTTTGACCTCAAGAAAAGACTTGATGAAATTATTTTAACAGTTTATCAAATGAATTACCATATTTACTTACTACAGTATTTTGTTTATTAGTTTATGTGTCAGCTGATTAATATACCTAACTACTTTTTATTTACTTATTCATTTTTCACTTGTTCATTTACTTAATTATTTATCTGCTTACTGATTTAGTTGCTTATTTATTTACTTTCATACTTGATAACTTATTCACTTCTTTATTCATTTTCTTTATTATTCATCAAGTCAATTATTCTCTGACTCCCTCACTCAATCCTCCACCCCCTCACTCACTTCTCCACTCCTCCACTCACTCCCTCACTCCCTCACTCACCCACCCACTGGCTCACTCGATTAATAGTTTACAAAATAAGTTTCATTTGACACAAGCTGTCATCTGTTACAACGCGTGCATCAATTGGCATCTTAAGATCTACGACCTCAACTTGAACGACGTTCTTAAAAATTTCACCATTTAAAGAAACTACGGTTTATTGACCACTGTGCTTGATACTTGTGGCTTGTTTTATGACTCCTACAACACTTCAGTTCTCCTAAAACGACTGTAGTCTAGGGTTTAATTCAATCTTAAATAACAGCTTTTTTCACTTCGCGGGCTGACGTCGTCCTTAAGACGTGATGAAAATGGTGTGAGTGAGGTTGTATGCACAACAACGACCGTGTTGAGAATGCTCTGGAGAATAAAAGTTATTCCCCCTCTTTGTTTTGCATGAAGAATCGTGTTGTTTAAAGGACGTGGTCGTTGAAGTTGACATCTTAGGTCGTAAGGTCTGTAATAACGCGGCAGAGGCACGCTGACCTAACACATTGCATTATCTGAGCTCTTGCCGTACAGGCTCTAAAGAAGTGGCCGCTGAGGAAGTAGAATGAAAAAGATTCTTAGTGTTCATTTGCTGAGGGATAACAAAAAACCTGGATTGTTTAGCTCATCTACTTAGGAAAATACTGAACTTTTAGTGAGTTTTCTAAAACGCGAACCTCGTGTCGTTAATATCGCAATTTTTTTTAAATTAACACACTTGCACTCGCAGGGGAAAGGTTCGAAACAAAAACATCAATTCATGGCCAATGTCTGATGACTATTTTATAACATGGTTAGAATTTAGTGGTCGTGCGTTTCCTCGTGGAAGTCTTACATGTCTGGCCGCCTGTCAGGTTGCCTGGAATGAACTCTTGTAAACTCTCTGGGATACTCCAGTGAAAATGGCATACACCTAGTGAAAGAATGACATACAAATTCAATCATGAATGTATTTTTACAATGAAAAATGAGTCTCTGTTTGTGAACTTTTTCCCCCGAAGATAATCCATTCATGTATGTATAATCAATGTGTATGTGAGTGTTTATATTTACATGTATATATGTACGCACATGTACACGTAAATATAAATATCAATATACATATTGAGTATACATAGAGGTATGGCCCAGAAACGTTGGTGATAATTTTTAATAAAAGAATTTTTCATGATTAAGGTATATGTGTATGTATATGTGTATGTGTATGTGTATGTATATGTGTATGTATACGTGTATGTATACGTGTATGTATACGTGTATGTATACGTTTATGTATACGTGTATGTATATGTGTATGTGTATGTGTATGTACATGTGTATGTATACGTGTATGTATACGTGTATGTATACGTGTATGTATACGTGTATGTATACGTGTATGTATACGTGTATGTATACGTGTATGTATATGTATATGTATATGTATATGTGTATGTGTATGTGTATGTGTATGTGTATGTGTATGTGTATGTGTATATGTATGTATATGTGTATGTGTATGTGTATGTGTATGTGTATGTACATGTGTATGTATATGTGTATGTATATGTGTGTGTGTGTGTGTGAGCGTGTGTGCACGTGTGTATGTGTATGTATATGTATATATGTACGTGTTCGATTATATGTATAAGTGTGCATATAAAACGTTCATTAAATACGGTTTCTTACCACACGGGTTTGCCACCACCTTGATGCTGTCCTTTGCCAATCCGCATCTGGCACCTTCATACAAAATAAATGAAATAACGCATAAAGAACAAAATGTAGGTTATCTTTTAAGTAATTAGCACCTTCGGCATTGTTGTTGTAGTGGTTGTAATAATAGTGCTTTAGTTGTTGTTTGTTGTTGTTGTAGTTGTTTCTATGTTTGTTGTCCGTGTTGATCCTCTTGCAGTAGTTGTAGTTGTTGTCGCTGTTATTATCATGATTAATGTCATTATTATGACAATCATCATTATTTTCATATTTATTATGATTATCATCATCACTATTATCACTATCATTACCATTATTATTATCATTATCATCACTATCATTATTATCATCATTGTTACCATCATCATTATCATTATTATCATCATCACTGTCACTAATCGTTATCAGTATTCCTGTTGTTGCGTTGTCGTTTTTGCTGTTACTATTGTTCTTGCTGTCGCAATGATTATTGCATTGTTTCTTTTTTTTTTTCTTGCCATATTACTGGACTTTTCTTGTTCCCTAACTACCATCGCACCTGAACGATGAATCTCTGCCACTGAAGGAGAACAATAACGGCGTCAAACTCCTGGCCATCTCATGTTCCTCAAACTGTCCAGCCATTTCTTGAACCCCTCCCTCTTGCTTGAAGACAAGAGGGATTCCAGTGTCGTTCACCAACCAGAAGGAAGAAAAAATAGAAATCTAACAATAAAATACACTGGAATTGAGAATTAGATAAAACAAACTCCGATCCAAAATGATACAAAGGATGTCAAATATTAACATCAGACATACTTAACAATTTACTGACTGAAAGTACTTTGCAACCTAAATAACAGACGTTATCCACTACCATCTACTTTTACCCATTACAGACCAAGTTGGTCAACACATCTTTTGTTTCTCGGTATCCCAAAGGAAAGTACAGCAATTAGCTGCACTTGACAACAGGGCAGAAAATTCTCTGTAATATTATGTTTTTAATGAGAAAAGTCCGCGGTAAAAAAGCGACGTTGCGACGTTATCCTGACATCATTATCAAGCAAAGGAACAGACTATGATTGCTTGATAATGATGTCAAGATGACGTCGAAACGTCGCTTTTTATCGCTGAGTTTTCTTATTAAAAGTTTTAAACGAAAATTATAATACTCATGAATAAGTCAATTAACAACTTCTCCACGAATACCGGCAAGACATCGCCTCCTATTTTCGACAACAGTATTCTTCAGTCACCCTACCTTCCTTCTACCTACCCTAATAGACCCGCCAGACCGCTGTTCAATCTTAGCATTCAGTCTCAAGGTTCTGCTTTTCATGTCTTTCAGTTCGAAGTGGCGAATACAGGATTCCAGTCCTTTATTCACGTCTGGAATAGTGAGGCTTTCACATAATGGAAAGTTTTCGATTGTAAACGTCAAGTCCAAAGACGTAGAGCGATTTACCTGCAAGAAATCAAAATTAAACTATTCATGGAGGAGTAATAAAAATTAGCGCCCAGCAAATAACTTTAAGAAAAACCATAACATTGAGGTTTTTTAAAAAATCTTTAATGCTGACGTTTCGCTACATAACCAGTAACATCATCAGAGCAATATGATTACAGCAATAATTTCTCGGCTTAAATAACTAACGTTTACAGACAAGTAGAATAATTAATGAGGCACATCGGAAGAATCATTAGGTGAGAAGTCAGGAGTGCGGTAAGACAGTAAAAAACAAACAGTCAATGAGCAAAGGAAAAAAAATAAATCAAAACAACATTAAAGGAAAGGACCTGATGTTGTTATTGAGACAAGAGTTCATTTTATCTATTAATAAACTTTCGTTGAGAAGCATATGTAATTGGAAATTGCTAGATGAAGGGGGAAAAGTGCTATAAAATCGGGTTGTTAAAAACAAGGATAACGATGTTAACAATATATAAGTTTCGCATCGTTTAAATTGTTTTAAAACGAGTCTTTTAACCTCTTTTCCGTCCCAATCAAACTTCTATTATTTTGATCTGGCTAAAGCCAGACAATTTTACTTTTCAAGGAATGACATCCTGCCTCAAAATGGTTATAACTATCTCAATAAAAACTATCTCATTCAAAATTTGATACAAAACAGTAACAATTTCATTTAACTTACTTTATATACCGGTGACAGTCTTCCTGGTTTGATATTTCCTTGTAGAGAATGATCATGAATGAAATACGAGAGATCAATAGGAAGAAGGTTTACCAAAACTATGGGAGGGATAATGGTGACCGTATGTGCGGGTTGAACAACTTCAAGACCGTCAGCGCCGGATTGTTCTGTGTAGCTGTCCAAGGGGAAACCATCTCTTTGTACGGATACACAATACCTAAACACAATAACGTATGATGTTGGATAAGAACTACGTTATGTGTAAGCAACGTGGAGTTGCCAAGGACACAAATTCCGAAATAACGAAGAAAGAAGTACGTCGACAAAGCTTCCAGAAATTTCTATCTTTGTTCATCTTTTATATTATTTACTTTATTTTCATACCTGTAATTATCAGCCTCTCTTCCGTTTACTGCTACACATTCGCCAAAACACCCGACGTTCTCAAAGTTTCTTCTGACATTCTTCCACTCCAATGGACAACTGGAGAACTTACAGGCCTTTCCTTTCGGACGAATATAGAGAGGATATTGGACATAGGGGAGAGGGATGGCGAAACTTGATTGAGGAGCCAGGACTGGTAAAGTAACGTCTCCTAAAGATCACGTGGTTTGGAAAGAAGGTAAATGAGGATATCGTCAATATAGATACGAATGTGAAGTAATAAAATAAAAGGTAGAAACCAAGAAGATGATGACAGGGAATGGCTTGTATGGGTTAGCAGAATAGCAACAACATCAACAGCGACAGCTACTACAAGAAGAACAAAAACAACTCCTACTTTTACTGTTGGAACAACAACAGCAACAGCTATCACAGCAATAACAATAGGAACAACTGCAACAGCACCAACAACAGCAACAGCACCACCACCAACAACAACAGCAACAACAACAACAACAGCAACAACAACAGCAACAACAACAACAACAGCAACAACAACAACAAAAACAAAAACAGCAACAACAACAGTAACAGCTATCACAGCAATAACAATAGGAACAACTGCAACAGCACCAACAACAGCAACAGCACCACCAACAACAACACCAGCAACAACAACAACAGCAACAACAACAACAAAAACAAAAACAGCAACAACAACAGTAACAGGGATAACAATAATAACAGCTGCAACAATAACAAAAACAACAACCACAACAATAACAACAACAACCACAAAAATAACTAACAACAACCACAAAATAACTAACAACAACCACAGAAATAACTAACAACAACAAGGACCACATCAATAACAACAACAGTGACAACAACAATAACAACAACAAGAACAACAATAACGACAGCAGCAACGACAATGACACCAATAGCAAAAAAAATAAAAGCAGTATCTGCATAAGAACAACAACAGGAAGTTACATTTTGGTTATAGTAGATCGTCCAGGTTAGTGTAGTCTTGAGAAAGACTGTTGGTGACTGACCTTTCGACGGCCTTAGTAGTGGTCATCTTCAGAGCTGATCAGTAGTTTTTCGACTTTGAAGCTGACCGCCGCTGAAGCCGAGGTCAGTCACCAACAGTCTTTCTCAAGACTACACTAACCTGGACGATCTACCATCACCAACGCGTACTGATTCTCCTGGGTTCAAACATTTATTTTATAACAGGGAGTTAATAGCTTAAGAGCGAAACACTTCACATGCAATAATAAATCCATCAAACCGACGCAATGAGATACCTTTTTGAACGTTTAACTTCATTTCCAACAGCAAATCCGTTTTATTCGTCACAACCAAAGCCGACTTCACGGTGACAACTTTTTGAGCGCCATTTTCAAGTTTGATCTCAAAAACGACGCGAGCTGAGTTCACATGAACTGACTGAAAAAAAAAAATGACAATAAATGGAATTAACCGGGAAAGGTGGATAAAATATCAATATTTTGATCAGAGTTCATAAATACACAACTTGCGATAGGCTGGACGACAATATTAAACTGCAAATCAATAAAACTAGGTTATTGTAACGGATTGTTTATAAGTATGCGGAAATAAGATCTATTTACGAGTCTGCGTGATTTATTGCGGTTTGTTGCCTCAGCAAATTATTTTACTGTTTCATTAAATAAGTCTAAAATGGTCGCAATCGAAGAACCAGGCGGAAAACGAAGTCTTGGTATAAAAATAATAGCCCAGCAAAAGAGCTTAAATAAAGCAATAATGGAAGCATAACTTTTAAAATCTTTTAAAACGTTAGTTATTAAAAGATTTAAAAGTTATGGTTCCATTACGGCTCTATTCAAACTCGTTTGCTGGGCTATTATTTTTATAACCAGAAATCTAAAATGGTTTAACGCGTTCATATTCTGTGATATAAACTCACGAAGTCCCAGTAGTTGGAAACACAGTTTATCAACTTCGAGAACCATAAAACACTTCTTTTACAAAATAATAAACCCACTCTAAAAAGGGCACGAAACTTCCAGGCTTACACGAACAATTTTTAAACACGGCTACGAGCAAATCAAAGCTTGCGTAAGAAGCAACTTATTTTTTAATACACATATTACAAATAAAATTTCTAACCTTGGTATCTGCTGGCATCGCTTGTCTGAAAAAGGCACCAACTTTGTCCACAGAGACTGGGGAGACTTGTTCCCAGCCCTCTATCTGAACTACCAACTGATGAACCTTCAATTCATGGGTTTCCTGACCATAAAAAAGGTATAAATACAAGGATCCTTAATTTCCCATCATTAGACCTAGAATTCCCTCAGACCACTTCAATTTATACCTTGTGTCTTTCTTTCTTGCGTGACTGCTTAAACTCAAACGGCACTTCTTCCCCAGGTAAAACCTCCCGCCATTCCGATAGTTTCCTTGAAGAGTCACTGAGGTTTGAGCTGTGCACTCGGCCAGAAAACACCAAACCTGTGGTTGTCATGACGAGCTTCGATGGAGACGACGTCACAGTGGCGAAATGCAAGGGGCACCCTGCAAGACACAATAATGAATGACACGGGATGTGAAAGACCACATGAAATGTCTAGGATTGTTTCAGAAAACGGGTTTTACGCGATCAAGATACTTGGGGATATGAAGTGATACTAAATGTTGCTGGATGGTAAGTGTAACGTTAAAGGATGACATGGGATTCAAGTCTTGTACCTACATGCACTGCACTTAGCAAAACAAAAACAGTTAAGGCGCTATGATTATTAGGTAACGTTAAACGATATTAAATGTGATAGAAAACTCTTAGATAGTAGAGGATTTCAAGCAATGGCTTGGGATCCAATGATTCTTGTATTGTACATTAAACTGAGCCAGACGAGAGGGGTGTTTTCCTAATAACATATACTGAAGGATATTTCGGAATGCAATTAGATGCGTATGACTTGGAGGGTACCCAGGAACAATCGTTAAGGACTATTTACACGATACGACTGTCATAAACGATTGTTCCTTCTGATGTATCAGATTAAGTGAATGGAGGCTTAAGCACGGATTGCTATATTAGTGAGCGAATCAAAAGCAGGATTTGTGCCTTTGAGACAACAATACATACTCCAAAACGAGCAATTATATATGACAATCTTATCGTGTTAATCGGTATCGTGAAATAGAGGAAATTAGGGATGACTGTTAAGTCGTAATTGACAATAAAGATTTAAACATTGATGACTCGCTGGATTTTGCCGGCTTACCAGTTTCATTACGTAGAAGAAATGGCACAAACGGAGCGCGCTTCCTGAAGGAACCTATGGAAGTCTCCGAGGAGACGGAAGAAAGGCGTGCATTTGGACTGTTTTGTTGAGGAACACCGTCAAGTCTGTTGGATGGCGAGTCAATGAAGGAAGGTCCATAGTAATCTTCAGACCAACTTTTGATGGTGTTCTGGATCATTGTAATTAAGGAGCTTGTGATGTTTATATCCAGGCGGTCGGCAGCTGTAATAATTGAAATATGTAAATGTAGATGTCCTGCCAAGAACTTGTACAAAAGAAACAAGGTCAGCGAAAAATGAGCTGGTAGGGAACAGCAGGCGCAACTGATGAAGATAGAAAGTGGGATATGAGAAAAGGTAAAGGAAGGGAGAACATAGAAAGGGAGGAATTGGGAAGAAGGAAAAGAGAACAGGAGATAAGAGATGGAAAAGGGAAAAGGAGGGAAGGGAAGGGAAGGGAAGGGAAGCGAAGAGAAGAGAAAGAAAGGGAAGGGAAGAGAAGGGAAGGGAAGAGAAGGGAGGGGAGGGGAAGAAAAGAGAAGGGAGGGGAAGAAAAGAGAAGGGAATGAAAGGGAAGAGAAGGGAAGGGAAAAGAAGGGAAGGGGAGGGAAGAAAAGATAATGGAAGGGAAGAGAAGGGAAGGGAACTTAAGGTGAGGGAAGAGAAGGTGAGGGAAGAGAAGGGAAGGGAAGAGAAGGGAAGAGAAGGGAAGAGAAGAGAAGGGAAGGGAAGAGAAGAGAAGGGAAGGGAAGAGAAGGGAAGGGAAGAGAAGGGAAAGGAAGAGAAGGGAATGGAATGGAAGGGAAGAGAAGAGAAGCGAAGGGAAGAGAAGGGAAGAGGTAGGAAAGGGTAGGGAAGGGAAGAGATAGGGAAGAGGTAGGGGAGGGTAGGGAAAGGTAGGGAAAGGTAGGGAACGGAAGAGGTAGAGAGGGGAAATGAAGGGAAAGGGGGAAAGAAAGGGATGGGAAGGGAAGACAAAGAAGAAAAACACGACAGAAAAGAGAAAAGAGAAAAAGGGAACTTGAAGAGAAGTAAAGAAGAGAAAGTAGATTAAAATAAGATTGTTAATGATAGGAGTAGATAACCAGAAAAAAATGTAAAAATTTATTTTACCATCAATTTTCAACAATAGATTTTTAGGTGAGTTAACAGTTCTCCTTTGCTTCTGCCAATGAAATTGACATCTACAAAGATTTATAGAAAAGATAAAGGTTAAACCATGAATCAAAGCTTTACGAACCAATGAAGCGAAATCATACCAGCACTAGAAAAAACACATACTTCCATGGTTCCACGAGTGGTTCCCATCCAGACACACTGCGATTGTAGTAGTCGGCAGTTAACGTACAGTGAGCACAGCTGTCGCTCGCACCATGAAGTTCGTACCAGAAATAAAGATCTAGGAGAAATGGAGAAAAAAAAATTAGCGCGGCATCCCTAAAGAACTGAAACCCCCACACCCTAGGATAACCATCCTCACCACACCTACGCCACATTGACATTGACACGCTCAATTTCAGGTAAAAGACAATACACTGTCCTTACGTTGAATGAGAAGTTCAATCAGAGGTACATCATTTGCTCCACAGTCATCAATCAAGCACACACAAACGGAATTAGCACGGATCTAGAAATTAATGAGACGGTACTTGTGAGTTAGGCAAACCTTCCTGGCAGTAGACTTCACGGCTAGGACGGTTGAGCTATTTCTACCAAAGGGCCTTGAAGAAGTTACATTTTTTGTGACTAGTATCGGTAGTTTTCTCGTTCCCTCGAAGCTTAATTATGGTTCACCCATCGCAAGTACTGTGGGCATTGGTCCTTGCATTGTTGATCACTCACATAACTTTAGCAGATATAACTAGTTCTACTTCAATTTCAATAGTTTACCTCAAATCCCGACAGCTTATTCTTGTTTTCAGGACCAGGAGGCTCGTCGGCTTTGGGTAACGGTTGGGCATTTAGAAGAAGCCACGTAGCCGCTGACTCAACGTCACCGCGGCATGTATTTAACGCTCTTATGCAATCTTCTTTACCGAAGCCAAGCTCTTCCAAACGCTTGATGGAAGGGGCTATTTAGAAATGTTTTAGTGTTATGAATGAACTTTTATGAATATTAGCTGACTTCAAATAGATCTTTATGATTATCAACCAAATGGCAATAAACATTTATTGGTACAACTAGTAAAACTGATAACTGAAGTTAAACATGAAAACGAATTATCTCAAGTGGTAGACAAGGAATCAGCAAAAAAAATTATATATGATGTACATGAATGAAATCGGGGAGCTAAGAAAATTATTATAGCAAACAATCATTACTTAAAAAGGTGGTGGTATAATATGACCAGTAGTTGAACAACAACAACAACAACAACAGCAACAACAACAACAGCAACAACAACAACAACAACAACAACAACAACAACAACTCAGAAGACCTGGCTGATCAACAGACATCCACTCACGTCTACATAGTGACTTACGGAAGAGTCATTACATTGCAATTTAAGTTCTGAAGACACAGTAAATGGCCAAACCTACCATGAAGATATTGTTCCTTGGTCAAACCAAGGTCCATGCTGCTTTCATGGAGAGACATCGAGCTCTCATGTTTAATGGCCTTGGATAACTGCTGTGAGAGTGACTCCACGATAGTGTGAAACAATTTATAATCGTTGTACGATATTCTCATATTTAACGAGTTTAGTGTTATTTCAAGACTTGGTAAAGACTCCAAAGTGGCATCCAGTAACCCCTGAGGCTTCCTCTTGGACAGACGTTCTGCAGCATTCAGTTCGACCAGTCCAGCCATAGGGTCAATAATGGACAAAGCTGATTCATCTTCAGAAGACAAGTTACAAGAAAAAATCTCCAGGCTTTGGATACTGCATGACAGAGGTTTCTGGGATTTATAGTGTGGACGCCATGCCAGTACAGCGGTAATCTAAGGAATTAGAATAAGTAACAATGGATTGACGATTAAGGGTTATAAATAAATGACTCACAAAGAGAGGTGCGTTACCAGGAGGAAGTGTAAGTCCACCTGGGAGATATGTGAGTTCAAGTGGAGATGTTGGGTCACAGAGGACAAACGTAACTTTCCGTGGAAAGATGTGGTGGGTGGATTCTAGTCGGTGGGTAATGAGAGAGGGATATGGGTTTATGTGGGAGTGACTTGGGTTGACGTGGGAGGGACGTAGGTTGATGTGAGAGGGACAAGGGTTCACCAGGTAATATTGTCGGGTAATATTGCGGGAATACAGGATTCCTCGAGAGGGCGATGGATCAAATGCAGGGCCGAGGGGTAAAGGAACTCTAAACAAAGACAGATGACAGGAATTTTATGCACTTACTCTAAGGACAACGGCATTGGTGTCTTCCACGTCAAGATTTTGTAAAGCGACGAACTCCGACCCAGAAACATTGACTTTCATTTCAAATGATTTCTTTCAAAAAGGAAACAGGAGTTAACCATCAACGAAGAGGCTGCCACGTACATGCTTGAAAGGAACAGCAGTTTAAAGGAATTATAAGGAGTCTTTTACCTGATTTTTGATTTCTGTTGGTTGGTTCAACCTTGAAGTACCATCAGATGTCTCGGAACCTTGACCAGTCTTCCGAGCGGGTGGCGGAGAGTGGCTTGTGTCCAAAGATGAACCTTCGAGGGCTTTGTCTTCAGGTTTCTGTGAATTTTGATCTTAAAAATAAGACAAGGAGAAATCTGATTAAAAATATATATATATTTCACCTTTAGCCTATTTACGGTTCAATAACCAACACCATAATTAAAAAAAGTAAAGTAAAGTGTCTTTGTTGATACTGGATAACGCTGTCACAACTACCTAAGCTGTTCTCCTGAGAGGTCCAGTAAGGACCACCCCTCATGGGTCCAGTGTTACTACAGGAGGAAACCGGAGTACCCGGAGAAAACCTGCGATGCTTGATAGAGTCAAACTGGACAACACTCTTCTCACATGTGACCAAGGTAACTTCAACCAGGTAACTGCACGGAACAAGAATCGAACCCTAGTTATAGTGGTAAGAGACACGTGCACTACCACTGTGCCACCAGCACTCCTACTAGTCACAGTGGTGAGAGACACGAGCACTACCACTGTGCCACTAGCACCCCAGCAACGCCGTAACTCCTATGGTTCTTATCACAGGTAAATGCTTCTTGAGTGCGATCGACTGACACTAACCAGTATTTTTTTAAAGTTATGCAGTAGTTTTGCCAAGTTGTGCCACGATCATATGAAGTAAAATGTATACAAAAACACTATCTAGAGTTCATACCTTGAATATCTCGGTCCCAGTTCCCCATAATGAAGTTATAGATATCCAAAATAGCGTCCAGTATAAGAGTGATCCTGCTGTTATTGAATATGAATGTCACGTTCGTCCGTGTCTGACTGTCTCGGTAATGAACTTCGAACATAAGGGCATTACCGGCGTTTTTTGAGTGGTCTACAGCGCGTTTGCCTGGACGTAATACTTCAGTGAAACAGCGATCACTGGTGCCTGAGAAAAGACAACAAGAAAACGTGCATTTCTTATATCCGAATAACAATATATAAGTAAAGTGCTGTGTAGAAACTGTGGATTGACGTGTAAGGATCATTTTCACCATACGATTTGTCGTATTCGATTGTTCGTTCTGATGCATCCAATTAACTCATTGGAGTCATCCGGACGAATTGTTACTTTAGTAAGCCAATCAAAGGCAGGAATTGTGTCTTTGAGGCAACATTACATACCCCAGGAGGAACAATCCTGTGCGACAATTGTGTTTTGTAGAATGGATCCTAAAAAGACTCGCAGTGACCGAAGGTTTCATTCCTTTACTTGCTTTTTAATTAAAAGATTTATTAATTATTAGCATATACCTCGCATGTGAATAGTGTTTTTGAGCAATCTGATTGGCCCTTCTATCTCGGAATATCCCGCACTGTTCACCTTCAAGCAAAACAAGATGGCGTCCAGTTTATTTTAATTCGTGTCCCCAATTAGTGCCGATGGCGCTAGAACGACCAGACACGTTAATAAAGGGCTATGATGATGATGATGATGATGAAGTAACGGAAGACGAAAATTGTTTTGAATAAACAAAGCCGCGGAGCCATACAATACCAAAACAGCAACCAAACTGGACAATTAAGTACTCCAAGATATGTATTTCTTTTTCTTTTTGGCGACAAATACACGCAGGATGTGTTAAAGATGTTTTGTTTACATAATTACTAATTATCAATTTTTTAAATTTAAAAAATTAAAAAAAAATACGTATGAAAACAATCATGCGAGGTATATGCTGAAACAATTATTAACATCAGTGTCAGTGAATAGTGAAGATATTTACCTAGCCGCTTCGCGGCTACGGAAATAATTAATTATTCACCGAAATGCAGGTGAGAAATTGTCTAAGCATGCACCTCGCATAATTGTTTTCACTAATTTATTTTTCAAATTCTTAAAACAGTTTTACCGAACTCAGTCGGCTTGTCGCTCACTTATCATTCGTAAAAAAAACAAAAACATTTTGAGCTCATCCTGAGTGCATTTATCGCTAAAGAGTAAGAGTAATACATATCATTGAATACTTAATTGCCCAATTTCGTTTCTTTTTTGGTACTGTTTGGCACGGCGACTTCGTTTATTTAAGAAAAGTTCTTCTTCCGTAACTTAACCAAAACTGGACGCCATCTTGTTTTGCTCGGAGGGGAATACTGGAGGATATTCCGAGATAGGGGAACCAATCAGCACTAACTAGCACTTTTCACCTACACTTCGCTGAATAATTGTTAAACATTTTTTAAGGCCTATCCACACGATATGACTGTCGTATACGATTCTTCACTTTGGCGTACGCGATTATGTCATAACAGCACAATTCGTGCTTGCTATTCGCTCGCGAATGTTGCAATTGGTCCTGGAGACTCTTATGACTGAATCGGATACTTCAAAATGAACAATTGTATACGACAGTCGCGTACCTTCGAATCTGGTGTCATAGAGCAAGACATCTTGAGAAACCAGATCCATGGTCTTCGACCAATCAGAGAAGGCCTCATATACAAACTTGGATTTGATGAAGTCAATTTTTGCCAGTGAATAAATGCCAGGGTCAATAAACGTCTTTGAGTCGTGGAGTGAGGTTGAAGGAAGTAGTTCTACTTTCACATTTACTAGATTAATGATCATCTTGAATGTCGTCCACATGTTTGTTTCAGTTGACTGAAAGAAGCACAGAAAAATGGGAGAAAATGAAGCTCCACAGAGCAAAAGTGAGATGAATGAATAAGTGATATCATGATAAGCAACTAAATCATCAGTAATGCTGCCGTGATCAGTAAAGCCCTTATTAGCAGTTTCATAATAAGTAATCAGATGATCAGTGATGCTGCCATGATCAATCATGCCAAAACCATGATATCATGATGAGTAATTAAAGGATCATTAATGTTTGCATGGTAAATAATGTCATAATCAAAGATGCCATGATAAATATTAATCAAATGATCAATGACGTTGCCATGGTCGATAATGTCATAATCAGTGATGCCATGGTATGCAATGTCACGATATCACATGCAGTGATATTGTAATAAGAGCAGACATGACCAGTAATGTTGAATCGTCCATAACGTTATATTCAATGTCATAATCAATGATGTCATAAGTGGTGAAATTGTCAGTGCTGTTGTCATGATCAATGACGTCATAATCAGTGACGTAAATGGTCTGTTTTCATGGTCAATACTGTGACGATTAGTAATGTCAATAGTGCTGTCGTGTAAGAGACGAAGTGATCAGTAATGTAGCCATGATCAGTGATGTATTGATGAGTGATGAAATGTTTGATGATGAGTGATGAAATGTTTGATGATGCGAGGACCACTAGCCAATAACGAACGTATGACACAATCACCAGTTATATCAATAGTAAGTGAACTAGTCTCGTCTTGCTCCCAATCTCTCACCGTAGGTTCTCCAAAGGCATCTGCAACATACGACGACGGTCTCTCAAACTCTTCCACTTCTTCTCCCAGATTACCACCCAAAAATCCAAGAATCAACCCGTACTGCGAGTAATCCAGATGAACATACATCGAGGACAGAGCTCCCCAGATGCTCATATCGGGAACTAAACAAGAAACAGATCTATTTAGAACGTTCGTTCCACTTGATTTCACTATATATATATATTTGTGTCTACAACTGTTGTAATATTTCACATTCTAAAATACGTTTATTAAACTACTTCATGAACATAAACTTTTCACGATAATCTCAGATTGTCGTGAAAAGTTTCTGTTCATGTTTATTTCTGAGGATGATTCTGAAGTAAACTATCTCCTACCTGCTCTGCTTCTCGCCCAGTCCAAGTTACGTTCAATCATCAGGTCTAGTTTGCAGGTCTCTTTCAATAGTTCGTTTCCCTTTCAAATAAACAAGTTCACAATCAAAGTTTACTTAAATACACACACACACACTTTGCTCACAAGGAATGGAGTGCAACAAGGGTTTTGTCAAGTTAATGGCAAGCAATGGGTCCTTTTCAACATAGTTGAAAAAACTCCTAGTTTATGCTGAGATATAGATGCTAAGATTTATGCTTGGATAGCAAGGAGATCTTGAACATCTTTTCTTTAATTCAAAAACTCTCGTCGTTAGCCATGCTCACTAGTTTATTGCTATCACAATTCTTACATCGGAAGTTGTGAAGAGTCTATTACAGGGTGTCCAACCTTTTTGTGTGAGGGGCCACATTCCCATTTTTTCCCAGGAGGGCTGCACAGTAAATGTGGGCAAGACAAGCCGATGAGACGGATAAGCCATGATTCTATTTAGAGTTTAGCTAAACTACTTAAGAAAGTATAATCATACAGTTATATAGTATCTACTGTACTATACTAGTCATGTTGTATTACTGCAGTATACACTATACATTGACTTGATTGGCATTTTAGTGAGATATCTGGCCATCTTTGTTTTGATAAGTATTTTGAGCTGGGACTAGGCATTAGCTGGCGGGCCGTATATATTCCCTTGGCGGGCCTGACTCTGGACCGCGGACCGTATGTTGGACATCCCCGGTCTATTAGGTTTACAAATATCGGCATGAATTTGAACTCTTGTATGCTTCTGAAATGTTACTGTTATTCATGAATTTTGGCGGAACTGTATTTGTGTATTTTAGAAATATAGTCGTCAATTTCTTCAGTTATAAGGCAAGTTTGAGAAATTTCAACAACCGTCGAGTATTTTAATTAAATAAAAAACAATGGTGACTCCGAAAATTGAAATAATTTCTATTTTGAAAGATTGAATTCATTTCAATCTTCAAAGTCACCATTGTTTTGCATTTAAGGTAAGTTTGCTTACCTCTCTTTTAAACTTAAACATCTCGCCCTCTTCAGAACACGAAACGGCTGAAAACAGATCGATATCGACCAATTCAACCTCCATATGATCCAACAGACAAGGGGGATCCATAACACCTGAACTCACAGCCTTTTCTGATGAGAATAACAACAAGAATAAATCAGTTTATAAGTAACATTAATATATACGTGGTTGTGTATGGATTATAGGAATTATCAAGTCTTCTATGGGCCAAAACTTGACGGGCTAGGTAAATGAAAAATAATTCTAACTAGGTGTCTTGAATTAAGTTGAAATAACTGGGAATTTGGGGAGAACCGAGATATTTTGACGATTGATACAAGTATTTTGCAGGAGCTAAAAACCAAGCATAAAATATCAAACATTTTTAACGATTTTGGAAAAGGATATGAAGATACACATAAATGTAGTCCCATGGATATCAAAAATAAAAATCAATAAAAAGAGAGAGTTCGAACTTCAAAATGAAAACAAAGACTGAGACGGAGAGAGGGCGGAGGGGATGCATAGAGGAGGCGGAGAGAGAGGATGGAAGGCGGAGGGGAAAGGGAGGGGGAGAAGTCGGAGGCAAGGTGGGGGAAGGTGGGGGAAGGTGGGGGAAGGTGGAGGGGAGGCGAAGGAAGAGCCGGAGGGAAGGTGAAGGGGGATGTAGAGCAGAATGTAGGCATGGAAACAGAGCCAGATACAAAGCAAAGGTTGTGACGGAGGTACAAGCTGAGACAAAATTCTGTTAAATATCATAAAATTCTGTTAAATATCATCCGTCATATTCACCATTTATAATATCCAGTTCATCATCCTCTTCCTCCATACTGATAAGTCGGATCATTGATCCATCATCGCCCTCAAAAATAAACTTGTTCCTTAATGTCATACGACCAAGGTTTGCCACAAGAAGATCGTCTGACTTTGAAGATTTTGGGAAGATAATCAATGGGGTACCGGCACTAATATCCAACGACAACCTCGGACCACGAGTTGAGGCCTCGGCAACCTAAAATAAAATAACAAGTGTGTTACTTTGTGTCTAGATTTGGTCTTTCGGGAAAGTATATTTTTGCCTTTAGTTGTGCAATGTTCTGTCTGTCGCGATGTGCTTGGTGAAAGAAGAGTTTGCCAATAGTTGGGTTATCTCATTTCAGAAGCACATCTTCCGTGTGGGGAAAGTTTCCCATCCTCGCATTACCTCATTTCCTGCAGCAACAGTTCTCATCCTGCGTAAAGATTCTTGAATTTGTGAAAAATGCGTGACAAATGCCAAGAGCTCCGATTGAAACCTCTTGGTGTGGATATACTGGACAGCGGACATCCTCAACTTGATGCTCATGTCGTAATCATGACGTAAGTCGGGATCTGGGTCGCCATACCTTAATAATATTAATAACAAAAATTAATAATAATAATGGGAATAATAATAATAATAATAATTAACCCTTGCAGTGCCACACCTAAACTGACCTTAACTGGTTATACTGGTCAAACTGGATATACGCATCGCGGAGTATTTTCAGGGCTTTAGAGGGTTGTATATCCCTTACTCCTTCCTGACTGGATTAGTTGGGTGATTAAGGGCTGGCCCCGTGGGTGTTCTTTAAAACCCATTTTAATGGTAATATTTCCTTTCCCCTCAAGTTCCCTGAAATGTGTAATGTCTGTTGCGGCCTTACCTAGCGGGATGCTGGGAGCCCGTAGCAGGCTGAGACCTCTTCCACTGTCCTTAATTGAGTGGTGTGCAAATTGGAATAATAATAATAATAATAATAATAACAATAATAATAATACTTAGTTGGGTGGTGTGCGAGTTGTAATTAAAATAATAATAATAATAATAATAATAATAATAATAATTATAATAATGGTAATAAAATGACATAACAATCAACTATAAACAATATATAAATTACATGATATTAAGAAATATTACTAGAATAATTTACTATCACTTACTATATCATTTTGATACGGATATTGATGAAAATGGTAATGATAATAACAATAAAATAATAATTATAACGAACACGATAACGTAAAAAGACACCTCGCCGTTTCAAGTTGACACAGGAATTCGATAAATTTTGCTCACTTTACCTGAAATAATCAAAATCTAAAGCTTTTTCCCCGCACGTCGTGAATCTAAACAAAAACATGTTGACACCTCGGTAAATACAGGAGAGAATGACAACAACAACTAGAACCACGACAACAGTAACAACAGCAACTACGACAAAACAACAGCAATTACAACAACAACAACAACTATAGTAAGGAAATGAGCAAGAGCAACAGCAGAAAAACAACAACAGCATTACAAACAACATCAATAAAAGCAGCAATAATAACAATATCGATAATAACAACAACAGTGATAACAACAATAACAATAACAACAACAGCAACAACAACAGTAACTACAACGACAACAGTAATAACTATAATAACAACATCAACAACGATAACAACAACAACAGCAATCACAACAATAACAATAACAACAATAACAAAATAACAATAATAACAATAACAACAACAACAACAATAACAACAAGATCAATAATAACAAGAACAATGATAACAACAACAATAACAACAACGATAACAACAACAACGATAACAACAACAACGATAACAACAACAACGATAACAACAACAAAAACAATAACAACTACAACAACAATAACAACAGCAACAACAACAACAACAAGCAGGATAAAAATAGCAACAACTCTAAACAGCTGAAACCTACCAACAAAGAATGACGTTTTACGCAATGAAAAATTATTGCTAAGTTCAAAATATTCTTCACCTCGAATAACTAGGTAGTTTACCCAACTTAATCTCTTTACCAAACCATTATTGACGTACTTACTTTTCCCGATACAGTTTTCCATGCGGTGACATGTCAATTAAACTGATCTTCATCAGTTTTCCCTTTACTCTCACGTTGTTCTCTTGAATGGTGAGCACAGAAGACAAACCATCAATCTTGGCTTTAGCCAAAGGATATTTAGCTTTATTTAAGGTCAGGGATAATGACGATACGCGCACCTTGAACTGAGAGCTTATCTGTTCTGTTGTTTCGTCAGGAAGGTCGGTGAACGTTGCGGAAACTATATTAAATTATTTTAATTGTAAGTCTTAAAAACAGAGGTCTTGGAGGCAATTTCAAAGAAACAACATTCAGTCATACAATTACTTTTTTAAAAGAAATTGAACACTACCACCGCCAACGCCACCACCACCTTCACCACCACCACCACCACCACTTCCATCACCACCACAGCTACCGCCAGCGTCAACGCCACCACCACCACCGCCATTACCATCACCACCACCGCCAATATCACCACCACCACCGCCACCGCCACCAATGCCATCACCACCGGCACCACCATCGCCACCACCGCCACCGCCACCGCCACCAACACCACCACCCCCACCCCCGCCAGCGTCACCAATGCCACCACCACCGGCACCACTATACCACCACCCCCAATGCCGCCACCACCACCGCCGCCACCAACAACAACACTACTGCCACCAACCCAGCCACCACCACCAGAAATACCAACAAATCAATCACCACCTCTACCATTACCACCACCATTATCAATAGGAATATTACCAACATAGCACCACCAACCCCACCAATAAAGTTCGAATACCAATCAATGCAATCACGCATAACCATTACTTTCGATATTTATACATTTACCTCCACCATGTTTCTCATCATCCGTGCTGGTCATTTCCTGTTGTTGGCTGGTGGGCGTTTCTTCCGTAGCTTTTCCAATGCCAAAAAATTCCAAGAACACGACCCAGGTCTGCAGATTCACGGTAGTATCCAATGAATTGAAATCAACCTCCACAAACCTATCCGTCTAGGGAACATCAAAAAGCAACATTTTGAATTCTGAATAAAGGGTTTCTAAATCATACGATGGTTTTAGCCGTTATGGCGAGATCATTTTGTTCAAGATACCATAGCTCAAAAGTGTTACCTTATCATATTTGCTCTCATATTCTGGAGAGCATTTGTCAACTAAGACGGTTTTGATCTTGACCAACGTCTCTTCCTTGCTCCTTTCCTTGAAACTTGATCGCTTTCCCAGAAATTCGTCGACAGAATCATTCATTTCTTCTTCATCTTTACCCTGCTCCTCAACCTTATCGTTCGGGAAAATATGCCGATGCTGGAACATAGGTCGGAGAGGAGACGAAGCCCGGAGGCCTCGTTTTCGAGAGGTGTGTTGTAAAGCTGTTGGGAGAGATGTCGAAAGGACGTTTTCTACTGACGGACCAGAAATGTCAGGACAAGATTTTGAGAGAGGGTCATTCCTTTTGAGCTTTACACGAGGTGTTTTTGATAAAGTAGCTGAGGACACCATTAGATTCCTGTAAAGAGACTCAGGGTTTTGCAGCAAGTCCTCTACGACTAGCCCTCCCAAAGACACGTCGAAAGACGTTGTAGCTTTTTCAGTGTTTTTAAACAACAGAGCAAAATCTTGAAAGAGAACTTTTGCAATTCCTTGTTCGCCGTCTTTTAATACACCCTTCAGTTCTATGTTGAATTCTGGAATGTCAAAGCTAGCACGAACTGCAGTCTGAACGTCGTCTGAGGTCATGGCAAGATCTTCAGGAGGTACACCGAGGTTGGTCTGCTCAGTGTCCATTGGTTCGTAATCGTTTGTGGTAGGGCAGTTGTTGGTATTGGCTTTTGTGAAATCAAACGAGGATGACCTGAACCAAATAAGTAAAATAAGGTACAGAGTGGTAGGAATATGAAAAATACTGAGGAAGTGGGAGGAAGAAAAGGGAAGGATGGGGATTAATAAACGAATAAAGGGAAGGAAGGAAGGGAGGGAGGAAGGAAGGGAGGGAGGAAGGAAGGAAGGAAGGAAGGAAGGAAGGAAGGAAGGAAGGAAGGAAGGAAGGAAGGGAAGGAAGGGAAGGAAGGAAGGAAGGAAGGAAGGAAGGAAGGAAGGAAGGAAGAAAGGAAGGGAAGGAAGGGAAGGGAAGGAGGAAGGAAGGAAGAGAGAAAGGAATGAAAAGTGTACCTAGTTCCCATTTGAGCAAAGGAAAGTAGGAAGCAGGAGAAAAAGAAAATAGAGAGAAAAGAGGACAATGTGGGCAGAATGTAAGATATCGAAAATTGTTCTAAACAAATAAGTCCTTATTATTATTTATTAATACTAACGCCGGAGAAATTAAAGGCGACGTCACTCGACTTGATGTTGTGGAAGGCACGGATGATCCTGCGTAATCCCTTTCAGTCTTGCCGGACAAGGTATCCATCGTGGATAACAACTGCTGGTAAGCACTGTTTGACAACACAAGTTGCAACGGCTTGGTAACCCGACCTAAAAGGTGAATCGTAGGCTTCGAAGCAGAATTCTCGCTCTCCTCATCCCCAGGACCTCCACCACAACAACGGTCAATCACCAGTCTAATTGCTGTATCATGCAGAATATGTTCGCCATCGTCGCCAATTCCAGAATAATCCGACAAACTCGGTCTAGTCTCCGCGGCATCGTTAGTCATCCCCAAAGAATACAAACTCATGTCAGTTATGTCCACGTACACTCTGTCAATATCATTAAAACTGTTCTCCACGGAGATCTCCCCGATATTCTGGTCATAAGAGGTTAAATGGGTATTATACACCACAATTCTTCCCAACTGGGCAACAAGACATTCACTACTGTTCGCAGTTCGCGGTAAATTGACCACTGGTGTCTCGATAGTGAGGTGCACATAAACACGTCTCTTCTCCACTGCAGATGACGGGCGTCCCACGTGACTTGTGTCCAGACCATCGCACGAACTAAAACTACCTCGCCGACTGGGAGACTTGGGATATAGCGGAGTTCCCGCTGTGGGCGCGAATGGCGCAGAAAAGTAGTCGATCCCATCCGCAAGGGAGGTCTGTTTGGTAACCAGGCCAATTGCCATGGTCGTAGCCGCTGATCTTAATGATTGCGCCATAGCGTTGGCATAGCTACTAAAATCCCCTACACAGAGGCTGAGTTCCGAGATAAATCTGTGGGTGTAGGTATAGTGAGCTGAAGCCATATGAACAGACAGACGGATGTGTTTGGAAAGGCTATCACTTCCAGGGGGGCAAGTGTCTTCATGAACGAGACTGCTGACCTCCTTGGGCTTCACTAACGTGAAAGTAAACGCCTTTTTTGAATCTTCGTCTGTGTCACTTTCCTGAAATATACACCTCTTGGGTTGTTCAGTCTCTGTACATCCAACACGCAATACAGTTCGATGACTAATATCCTCTGGTGTCACGTCCATCACGTGCAATCCCCCTAAAGATCCCTCGATGACTTGTCTATCCCCTAAGGTCACTTGTGTCCAGAGATTTGTGATGTTAAAATCGGCTACTTTTCTTCCTACTCTGACGCCATTAACTGCAAGCCCGCGAATGATGAGTAAGCGGAGCTGATGAAACGTGGCAGTGATCTCTATGGCAACAGGTGACTCCTCGTTCTATGATATAAAGAAGCGAGATGCCTCATGAACAATTGAAAGACTGTGGTTTACACTATCGTGAGGAACTTTTAGGAACCAAGAGATAGCTTAAACTCTTCTGTCATTGCCTACCCCACCTCTCCTTCACTCTTTCCTTCATTCTCCTTACTTTCCTTGAAATCCCTACCTGCTCCTGTAGTTCTTCAGTCTCGTCATTCTCTGAAATAGTTTCCAAATTTCCCGATGACGTCTGTCCTCCCTCAGAAGGAAGTAAATTGTTGACAAAGTTCATGAGTTCCACCACCATTTCTTGGTTAGCTGAAAGAAATAAAAATAGACGAGGTATAGGAGGGCAGCGAGAAGTGAGGTAGAGAAGGGGAGGGAGAAGGGGATAGGACGAAAGGAGAGAAGAGAGTTAGAGGAGGGAAGGGATAAGAGGTGGAGGAGAGGAGGGGAAAGAGGTAGGGAAGATGCGAGGAAGAGGGGCAAGGGGAGGTGGGAGAGGTGAGGGAGAGAAAGGAAGGAGCTAGGGGTGCAGGAGGAGAAGGGGAGAGGTGAGGGAGAGAAAGGAAGGAGCTAGGGGTGCAGGAGGAGAAGGGGAGAGGGAGAGGGAGGGGAAAGACAGAAGAGGAGGAAAGGGGGAGGAACAGTGAGTTACTTTCATGTTACTCTGCACAAGTCTTTGCTCTAGTGAGTTTTCCTGGACCTGTCTTGACGCATTTTTTTCGATGAAGACAAAGAATCATTTGAACGTGCTTACCTATGATGTTCATAGTGTTGAACTGTATGGAAGCAATCCTCATAGGACTGTCACTACTGCAGCTTGGACTGTCAGGATTCACTTGATTGTAATCAAACGTAATCAACAAATCTGTTTCCGATTCCTCTTTATTCTCAGAAATATCAATCAACAACACTTTATTGACTGCCCCGAGAGCTGACGTCACAGAGTAAACTAAAAACAAAAAAAATACCCATTTAAAATTTGAAACCAAAACGTTTGACCAGGAAACAACTGGAGCTTAACCCGACACCAATCGGGCCTCCCTGTTAATCACAACTAAATGCATTCTCCCCGACGGCTGGTGTGCATGTTTTGAATACTAATGACAAGGGAGCAAACTAACTATTTTGCAACTAGCCGGCCAGACCGGTAACTTTTAAACGTTATTAGCCTAGCAAGTGCTTCGATAGCTCATAGGAAAAACTGGTTTTTAAATAATAAACTTTAGTTAGACTTTAATTAATATTAACACTTCTTAAAATCAGAAATATTTGGAATCAACTTTGCTAAGATGCTTATTATTCATATGTTATGGCATGATCAAACTGAAATGACTGTAGATAAGCACAGTCGTTTAGTACATGTAAAAACCCGGCGGAAAAACATATTATGAAGGTGAACAGTTTCTGAGCACCACAGGTTACAATGTAAGCATTGGACTTTTTCTACTGGCCGAGCGGGCGCCGAACTCAGAAAAACAGCTCGATCAATTCGCCTCTTTGACACCATTATAACGAAGGATGACAACGGTCGGCTATGTGTTAGTCACAAACTGAAGATATTGAGATCAGAAACGGATTTTCTTTCAAAGTCAGTAAGCAACAGAGGAACGATTTTATGGAACCGCATTTCAAAAAACGTTAAGGCTGAAAGAAATCAAATGTTACTTAAGAAATATCTTAAAACGTGTAATTTAGTGGCCATTGATTTTGTAACTAATATGAATAATAAGGAACCAAATTACATATATTTTAAGTAGATATTGGGTAAGTTATCTTATCATTACTGTTGTTTTAATTGTATACATGATAGGTTTTTGGTTCAAGGTAGTAGTTAAATAGTTAGGATACACGACCATATCACCATTTTGCTGCGGTATACTATAAATAGTATACAATATTGTCGTGTTTAAATACACGTTATAGCGCGGTCGGGTGTTTATTTGCATACCTGTAATGAAGTAAAAGTACCTGGGTTTGACGAGGTATCTTCGCACTTTGTGCTGGAGGAATCTTGGTGTGAAGAAAGCAGCATTTCGTACTCCTTGCCATACGTCTGAACGTGATCCATTAGATAGACATTAAACACCGATAAAGACAGAGACATGTCGTACGGTCGCTTGGTGTAGCTGGATTGCACACCATCAACTTTTAGCTCGGCAATGAGCCGACCTGTATGGGACAATGACCACCATAGTTAAGACTGAGGTATACAACTGGTTAATACTGTTATTTGATGTATACGAAGTGGTACCTACATCACATTGGGATTGGACGAGTGGCATATACAACTAATCAAAAACATGAATTATTTATATAATACCTAACATTATTATTATTATCAGTCATTCTAAGAATACGCGAATAATTACTCAGAAAAATTTACCAGAATTGTTTTTCCAATTTAATCACAAAGGAAGAACAGAATTTTTTACGGGAAAATATAAAAAAAACAAACAAAAAAACACACCCTAAAAGCTAAACCACTAGAGGTTAACTAATTACCTCTACTAGATAGGTGAACCCTCAGTTCATTAATACGAAATTGCCCCATTACTAAACAAGATTCTTCCGACAGCTGGCCGAGAGTCTGCCGATTATCCAACGACGTTTCTGATGAGTTGTGACTAAAAAATAAATGAAAATTGTCAAGCTTTGAACACAACCGTGCTGTTTGACATTCTTGTGTTCATTTTTACCGCGGTCACTGTCATCTTGGCCATAGTTATCATCTTCGTCGTTGTCGTCATTGCCACCATCTTTGTCGTCGTCACCATCATCATCATTTTCATGGACGTCATCATCATAATCATCATAATTATCATATTCATCATAACCATCACCATCATTATCAACATTATCATACTCTTCCATCATTATCCATCATAATTATCATCATCATCATTACCATCATCACCATCATTATCATCATCATCATCATCAACATCATTATCATCACCATCATCACCATTATTATCATTATCATCATCATTATCATCATCGCTATCATCATCATTACTACCATAATCATCATTATCATCACCATACATAATCATTATAATCACTACCATCATCATCATCCATCATCTGCATAACCATTCATCCCTATCAACATCACTCATCATCAATACCATCGTCCATCATCATCCTCGCTATCACTATAATCACGTTCCTCATCGATCACTTTTCACCGTCATAATCACTTTCCTCATCATCGTTATCTTCATGATCATCATCGCCTTCTTCGTCGTCATTTTTCCAGTAATCGCCATTCATTAACATGTAGAAAGTATAAAAGCGATACAGTGTTGCGGTCCTTGACTACATAGTCAAATTACGGGCTAAACTCGGTATTCAAACATTCAATTTATTCCTTACCTCAAGGACGGGTCCAACCGTTTGTCGCCGAAGTCTTTAGTTCCTGTCATTTTGTAGTAGCCGCTTTCAGTCAAGTCAAGAAATGACCGGGAGGTCAGGTCTAAAAAATGATTGATGAATTGATAATTATAAAAAATGACTTTTAGATTATGAATTGATATGAAAAGTTTATATAAAATAAGAAAACGAACTGTTCATTAGGACAACCACTAGGGCAGTATTTCTCCCACTTTCTCAACAACCCCCTCTTCCTATCCGATTTGCGGTTGGGAAGACTGTCTTTATGTAAACAACGGAGGAACAGGGCCACGGATATAAGGAATGATCAAATCTCTGAAAATTTGAATGCCAAGAAAATTATAACAGGATATTTTTAAACTGATTTACAGATTCACAGTGCTTCAATTCCAAGTTCTGAATCAATTTATGTAAAGGGCTGTTTACACGGGCGGCTTTTGCTGCGACTTTTAGCCTTCTGACACATGCGATCGAGTGGATTGACTTGCGGATCATTTGTGCAAAGGTATAAGGTACAATACTTTGGTGAGTTGTTTACTCAATCGCATGCTTCAGGATGAGAAAAATGGCAAGAAGAGTCGCCCGTGTACTGTAAACAGCTCTTAATGTTTCTATAGCTTACGTTTGTTAAATGAAAATGAATGAATGGGTCGTAATCAAGCCAGCTGTGCTCGGCTCTTTCCTCACGGAAACATAAACTACCAGTGTAACTCACCTTCCTTGGAATTTAAAAGTGAAGAAGTTTGGTCAAGTGGCTCAGGCTTTGACAGTTCGATAGAAGGTTCACTGCTCCAGAGATTTGCCAAACATTTCCACATTTTTTGGATCTTGAAGTCGGAGTAATAGAAAAAATATTATTTGGCGTTCATATTCAAGACAGTCGAATGTTAAGGTAAGAAGATTAGAAGGAAGGAAGGAAGGAAGGAAGAAAGGAAGGAAGGAAGGAAGGAAGGAAGAAAGGAAGGAAGGAAGGAAGGAAGGAAGGAAGGAAGGAAGGAAGGAAGGAAGGAAGGAAGGAAGGAAGGAAGGAAGAAAGGAAGGAAGGAAGGAAGGAAGGAAGGAAGGAAGGAAGAAAGGAAGGAAGGTAGGAAAGTAGGAAGGAAGGGAGGAGGGGAAGGAAGGGAGAAGGGGAAGGAAGGGAAGAGGGGAAGGAAGGGAAGAGGGGAAGGAAGGGAAGAGGGGAAGGAAGGGAAGAGGGGAAGGAAGGGAAGAGGGGAAGGAAGGCAGCAGGGGAAGGAAGGCAGCAGGGGAAGGAAGGCAGCAGGGGAAGGAAGGGAGCAGGGGAAGGAAGGGAGCAGGGGAAGGAAGGGGGCAGGAGAAGGAAGGGAGCAGGAGAAGGAAGGGAGCAGGAGAAGGAAGGGAGCAGGAGAAGGAAGGGAGCAGGAGAAGGAAGGGAGGAGGGGAAGGAAGGGAGGAGGGGAAGGAAGGGAGGAGGGGAAGGAAGGGAGGAGGGGAAGGAAGGGAGGAGGGGAAGGAAGGGAGGAGGGGAAGGAAGGGAGGAGGGGAAGGAAGGGAGGAGGGGAAGGGAGCAGGGGAAGGAAGGAAGGGGGGAGGGAGGAAGGAAGGAAGGGAGGGGGAAAGGAAAATGAGTACTTACTTTAACTTCACTGAAATACAAGTTAAGCTTCGGTAAGTCCCCAGAAATAGTTACACTTGGCCATTTAGGATCTGAAGTAAATATCAATCGCCTAAAATGATATGAGAGAGTTTCAGATTGAAATTCAATCGAATTTTTCCCCTTGTTCTTAATATTTTGACTGCCTTACCTTTCAAGCTGAAGAGAGATCGTAAACTTGTCAACAATACTGAACTGTTCAACCGACCCAGTCCCTCTCTGGGGCAGTCGCTTTGTGTATTCACTGATTTTGGCCACGACAGCCTCAAGATCGGCAAGTTCCAATGTATACCTGACATAAGAATAGCGTTGAACAGATCAGCAACAAAGGATGACAAGACAAATCCATTCCATATCCTGATGAAGTTAAGATATCTGATGACTCATGATGGCAACGATGATTTTGAGTGTGATGATAATTACGATGATAATGATGATGGTAATGACGATGATTATGATTACGATGATTGATGATGATTATTTTGATGGTGATAACGATGGTAATGATTATAATGACGATTATGATGATTATAATGACGATTATGATGTTGACGGTAATGATGGCGATGATTACGATGTTGATTATGATGATGATGATGATAACATGTTGTAATAATGATAATACAACAATATTCCATGACTGATGACGCCAATAATCATAGTATTAATGACTAAATGGAGTACCTGTCGTAAATTTTGTCAGCCAGAGATTCTGTTGTGATGTTTTCGTCGAGCCCTTTGGTATCACTAGAGGAGCTTACTTCTGACATTTTATCGGACTCATCTTCTTGGCTTGGTGGTGTTGATGGTGGTGTAACGAAGGAATCACCTGTGGAAGAAAATAAAAGACATATATTTTACGTCTGAGTCAGGAAAATGATAACTATTGAAGAAGGGAGAACCAGGAATGGAGCATAAAAGGAATCGGAAGTTAAAAATACAGAGAAAAGAAAAAAAAAAGCGACGGAATAGAAAAGAAAAAATGTAAAAAAAAAAAAGCCAAGAATTGGATGAGAAAAAAAGCACAAGAGTGCGAAGGAAATGGGAAAGAGAAAAACAATGAAGAGGAAGAAGTGAATGAAGAAATAGATGGATGGACGGGATGGATGGATATAGGACGGATAAGGACAACCAAATCCAATGAACTTTCAGAAATTCCACCTGACTTACTAACCATCTCCATCTCCTTCAACTTCCATCTTCATACTTTCTGGCGAGGTTTTAGCTGTTCCTGATTTAGTCATGAACGATAGATTGCCGAGGTCTAGGAGGATCTACAGTAGAAAAGTTAAATTAAAATTACGATCACTGATCAAGTTGCCAGCTCACCACAGTCAGAACCAAGGAAGCCAAGTCTTACCATTGACGCTCCCTTTTCATGAAATGATTCTGGCAAGATGATTTGCGGGGCAGCAATAAACAGTTCAACATTCCATCTCTTATCTTGGGTCTGTATAAATAATACCAAAACACATTGGAAGAAATATGTAAAATACAAATAATATATAATATTGAAATACTTCTTAATAATTTAACAAGGAAAAACAAAAGAATTTAAAGTTTAATCAGTTGTTGAAATATATAATATTATTATGTAATGTGTAATATATGTTATATATGATATAGGATACATGATATATATAACATATAATATATAATGTATACAAGATACAATATACAATACATAATGATACACAATACATAAGACATAACATATTATATATAATATATAATACATAATACATAACATATAACATATAACATATAACATATAACACATAACATATAAGTTAGATACAGTTTTCACCGATCTAATATTTATTTTAAAGTGAGCGTGTGAGTACATGTGGGTATGTCTGGCAACCTTGCCGTGTGTCTAGCTGACAGTGTGGTATTACGCAACATTACGAAACACAGTCTTCAAGTTTCTCTTATTTCTAGCGATTATAAACAGTCCTGTTACCTTCACTTGTCCCAACAGCAGGTCATCCATAGCGTGATAAAGCTCGTGTTTGGTCTGTGACTTCAGTTCTTCATATCTTGCCCACGCTGCATCCAATATCTGCTGCTCTATGGCGTGCATGTCAGAGCGTTTAGACGAATCAGTCGGTCTCCGGAAGAAGTCGGATATCCTTTCGATTGTGGCGGGGTTGTACACGACTTGAAGTGGTTGTGTTTTTACCTTCAAACTGTAGAAATATTCAAATAAACATAAGATAGGTGATACATATGTGATGTTTCTTTACGGTGAACAATACAGAATTTTCGCGAATGCAGAAAAATGAGGATATTTTTCTAACCTGTAACCCACTTTACTGCTTTTTGGCATTTTCTCAAATCCAAGTTCAAAAACAGATTGCCCTAAAGTCTCTTTGGCTGAAAAGTCATATGGTGTACTATCAGCTTTGAAACCTTCAGCAGCCTTTAAAAGTAACAGAAAAAGGAACGTCAGTTCATCAACCTAACATGGCGTCTTTGACTACAAGGCTTTCGCAGTGAATCTTTTAAAAATAATTTATGTTGGGAATGTACGGTAGTATTGCAGGAAAAATAAATCATCAAAAAGGCATTAATATTTAATGAGGAAAACACAAAGGAAAATCATAACAATGTCATGTCTTTAAAAGCGATAAAAACACGCTTATTTTTCTCCTCAATTTTTGCAGCTCAGAAAACATTAATTTTTCAAAATTCCTTCGTTAAGTAGGGTGTAAAGGTTTTTGTTTTAGAAGTCATTCAAAAAATTCGCAGTACGTGCTTTATCAGATCCAAAACACTTGGCTATTGCTTCGTGTCTAAAATTTAAGGGCCTCCAATTCGGACTAGACCGGGTTTTCAAGTAAGAGGAATTTGTTCTAGTGCGAGGCGAAGCCGAGGATTGCAACGATTTCCGAGTACTTGAAAACCAGGTCTAGTCCGAATGGGAGACCTTTGAATGACTTCTCAGAATCAATTAGTGTATTGGCACAATGAATTAGTGTATTAGTAATGAGTGTACGGATGAATAAACTGATTGTGTGAAATTATATTTTCAGTCCAAGGACATGAAAAAAAAGCATTGTAAGTTCTCTGCCCAGTACTTCCATGGTATTTCAAGGTCTCTCACGGGGTACCATTCAGCGCGTCTGATTGAATGATATACTCATGAATTATTGATGAGTTTGAGAAAGTTATTTAAACATATCTAAACACAGTACACTTTCATCAGTATGTTTTCAAAAAGCCGTGTGACACGCATCTTATTATTGCAGTTACTATTATTTGCTAATGACAACTTACTGCGTTAAAACTTTTAATTCTTAAACTTTAGTGTGATAGAACGTTTTCGGTCACAGAAAATCCTATTTCACCACTCTTTAAAAGATACGATATTTTTACATGAAAAAATATCGGTTTAAAAATCGAAGGAAAAGCCTCGTAGGATATTTTATTAGATCAATAAGATCCGGTGCTTCATAATTCGTATCTCGGTGGCGGTTTGTTGATTTCAGTTCGTTTGCCGGACGTTCATTTTCTTCGAGCTAAACGAGCTTTTTTGAGAGCAAAACCAGACAGAAACTTTCCAGATGGCTGATCTTCATTTTAGACTGTACTTTAGTGTTTACGAAATAAACAAAATAATATATGGGAGTTTGGAGAAATGGAAGTTATCTTCTTGTGTCCAGTTTGATCAGTTTGTATTATTCTCTGTGCACCTACCTAATTAACTATAAAATATCAAATGGAATTACGCACAAAAAAACAGGGATACCTTGAGCTGAGGAGACACCAAGTAGGGAAATATATCTCCCTCGCTGATCTTATCCTGAACGAATAAACAACCAAGGCTCATGTTACTTTGCCAAGTACTGCTTCGTGGGCAAACTTGTGACCTCCAGCGTACATCAGTGTACACAATCTCAATCAACTGTTGATGCAATCCAACGGTTTGGTGACCTCTGGTTGTCATTAACTTAAAGTGACCGCTGTCCAAGTGAAAGTTCAAATGGGCAAACACTGTATCACGCTTGAAAATGGAGTCATCAATGACGTTTTCTTGGATTTCTTCCAGAAATTGTTCCTCCTCTGGATAATTTGGGATAGGTTTATGGGAGAAAATTTAATGAAAAATAGTGAAAAACGTGAACAAATGACATGGATATGTTTACTATATATTCAGCAGTCTTAAATCTTGTTTCGATCTAGCAACTAGCTCGAGTAAGACTAAGCTGCGTGATCCGGTAAACGGTAGACTTGATGTTACTGAATTTTTTTCCATACCATTTTCCGCTAAGACTGGACTTTTCAACGTTGTCTCAAGTTTGGTTCACACTAATCGATGTAACGCCCGGATCACGCGAAAGCAAAAGACCCTCAGTTTACAACAATAAATCAACAGCGCGAACAAGGTCACATAAATACATAATAACAGCATAATGACATGGTAATAACCACATAAGGATAAAATCGACCTTTTTTTTATCTGTCGTTATGTCCATGTCTTTATGTCACTCTGTCCCGTTTATGACCTAGGCCTAAAACTAATAAATTTTCCCCCAAATTTAATGCTTCCCCATGAGTGAATCACTCATATCTTTTTCTTTGAAATTGTTTTCTCTTTGTCGTTTACCTGGTGTTTGAGGCTGTTCATTCACCACATCAGGCGGTAAAGATTGTCCTATGGTACTTCCTCCACTGGAACCATACCATCCCCACCAGCCAGATAACCAACCAGCATTACCATCTGATTCTAGAGAAGGTCCACTTTGATAGCGCTTTTTTTCAGCGGCCTGGAAAAGCAACGGTATTGCGTTAAAGTCGCATAAATTCCAAAGGTTTCAAAGTACATTCCAAGGTACATTCATTTCAAAGTACTGTTCAAGTTAGGAAGTCCGCATTTCCCACATATAGAAACTCTTTCAAGGACATGCATCTCTAAAGCTATCCATCAATTCAACTACGTATTAATCCACTCCGTTCAGCTAATAATCCGCCTCTACGTTCATAGACTCACAAAGGAATACCTTTCTCAAAGCCTCCTCTTTCCTGACATTCGCAACAGCAATGCTCCGAAGAACTTTCAACTCCTCGAAGGTCAGTTCATCTTCGATTTTCTCTTGAACTTTCTAAAAACAAAGAAGACAGAACAGGATGGTAAGGAATCTTTACTAAACTTTCAATGATTTATTTGGCAACCTTCAACCTCCATGTGAATCTTGGCAGTTCAATAGTTAGAGTTTCTCAACGGGAATCACATGGGTTCGATTCCCCGCTGGGGTTCGTTTGGATCTCCTGTCTCAGTATTTGAGCTTAACAAATGTTGCTGGTGTGTTGTGTGTCACGACTCCAAAAGCTCCCGTATGCATGGTCTTCATGTACAACATTCATAAGAAATAAACTGTTGTATAAAGTTCAAAGGTTGGTAACTGCCGCGACTGATCTCAAAGGATTTAAACGTTTCGAGCAAAGGCTCTTCGTTGGAGAAAGAAACGTTTCTTTCCCTGACGAAGAGCTTTTGCTTGAAACGTTGGAATTCTTTAAGATCAGCCACGGCAGTTATCAACTTTTAAACTTTTTACCTTAGTTAACACGGTCTACGCTGTATTCTACTTTTATATCATCGAATCTGTCGTAGAAACTTATTTCATAGTTTCTTCATGCAGCCAAACCTTTTGGTTGCTGTCTTCAACGGTCTCCGTCAAATGTTTTGTGTAGACTTTGACATATTTTACAATCGTCTGTGCTCGGTGGACAGTGAAATGCAAAGTGTGTCGTCTGTTCCGTTCTTGGATGAAGTTTAAAATGCAGTTTCCTGCAAACTGCCACCAGACTTTGGCACTGGAACGAAAGTGAAACAATAACTCAGTGGATACGTGAACGTGAAAATGTAATGACAAATGATGAGTTGACAAACATCAGATGAACATGCTGGTAATGGTATATCGTCCAGGTTAGCGTAGTCTTGAGAAAGGCTGTTGGTGATTGACGTTTCGAAGGCCTCAGCGGTGGTCATCTTCAGAGTCGGAAACGAGTGAATAAGCATGAATGAGTGGAAAGGAAAGACTGATTAAATGGATGAATGTGATACAAGTTATAGTTATGAAACATGATACATGGACAAGATTTTCCCGGTAATACTGTTAATTAGCAGTCATTCTTTGGAATGTAAAATTACAGTAAAATTACTGTGATCGATAAGACATACACGTGGCATGTAGTTTTACTTCACCGTGAACTGGAGTATAGTCTTCAGTAAAAATACTTCATGTAGTTTTCCAGTAGGTTCAATGAAAGTATTGTTTAGATGAAAGGCCTTTCTGTAGTAATATCAGTTATTCTCGTGTACGGACAAATACTATATATATATATATATATATATATAGTATTGTACGTTTAATGGAAATTTAATAAAAATATAAAAACTGTAACTCGAGTTTCACGCTGCACGGCGATCCTCAGAGTCTGAGGATCGCCGTGCAGCGTGAAACTCGAGTTACAGTTTTTATATTTTTATTAAATTTCCATTAAACGTACAATACGTAGCTCCACGATTTGTGTTGAGCACTGTCGATATCTAGTGGACATATCCAAGTCTATATATATATATATATATATATATATATATATATATATATATAACTACAGACGGAACCGTTTCGGCCTACTGGGCCTGACACTGCATATCGAGGTTTTGTAATTGACTAGCAGAGTTGAGTTGAGTTCTGGTTAAAATAAAGGTACGTTTGTTTTAACTTTGTGTGAGCGCGCTATAAATGAACTTAATGAATAAAAGAACAAGGGAACAAAGGAAAAAAGAAATGGTTAGCTCAAAGAATGGATGAATGAAACGGATGGATGTTTGGACAAAGGAATTAATGAACAAGATGAGATGAATACGTTAGTTAAATAAGAAAACAAACGGACGGAATGAATGGATAAGTGACATGAACGGAGCAGAAAAGAAGAAATTAAATAAAATGGAAATAAGAGAAACAAATGAAATAATACAATATTGAATTGAATGACACAAAACAAAAGAAAGCAACAAAAACTTACTTCTGGTATTTTGGACATAAAGGCCTCCACTTGCGGTACTTCTGGCTTCGAAAATGTCTTTGAAATTCTTCCATAAGTTTTGACAGACCCTGATATTGATCATCTGACAATGTGATCGGGATTTTCTCAAGATGAATGTCAACCACAAACCTTGGTTCATCCTTGGTTCTCAGAGGAATTTGTGAACAATTTCTCTGAAGTTTTACTTGGGAGCTCACAGGGTTAAGTATGTATTCATGTTGCTGTAAGGTAAAGTAAGTTTTAATGTACAAGAACTACAAAAAATCTTGAAAGAAAATGTGAAAATCTGTGGAAGATGAAATCTTTTAAATAATCTAAAACCACAGCACATCATGGTAAAGTGTAGCATTACAAACCCAGCCAAACCCAATCCTATTCAGTAATACAAAACAAGACAGGACACAATGGTATCCAGAACCAGCTTACAACTTTAGGAAGTATAAAACAAAAGCAAAATCTGAAGAAAGGCACCATCTTGTAAAACAAAAGATATATGTTGAAAATGAGACTAAATGTTGATATTAGTCTGAAACTAAACATTGAAAATATTTAGTTTTGTTCTTAACTTATAGGTTTTCAAGTTGTTGCTTTACTTCGAATTATGCTATGCTATGTTATGTGGCATAAGGAGACCAACACCACACAGTGCAGCAGAGCACAGAAAAGCATAGCACAACACAATAACTCAAGTCAAAAATGACAATAGACTTACTGAAAAGGATGCCTTTCCTTGACCTCTTCCAATCACACGATGTAAAGCAGCCTGTTAAATATTATTAAAGGAAATTTTGATTAAAAAAAATTAACAAATATTTCAGATATCTGAATGTCACATAACAAACAGTTAAAACTCTATGATGTAAATCAAGTCAAACACAAAAAATGCTGCTTGTTGACAGTTGTTATTTATAAGATTTGATATACAGATACAGTATATGGAAACCAAGGACTGATATAACATATGTGAGACCTGTACCTGGCAGTATCACAGGTTTGAGTACAACACCACAAACATTCCATCTCTTCAGTGGTTTTTCAATAAGATGATTATTTTGCTGCAGTAGGAGTACTCACGTTTAAGTCTTTGGAAGGAAGATCACCAACTAGACTTGTGTCAGAGTCCCAATACAGAGCAAACTTCTGGATTTCAATCAACTTGAACTTTGTTTTACTATCAGACACCAAGAACTGAGGTTCCTAGAGAGTGGATGGAGTACTGATCAATGAGATGTACATTTTCAGAAAGAGGTTTCACCCCAAGACTATCTTTGTCCGGAAACACGATGCCATGGATAATTAATGGACGAACAGACAAACAGACAGTATATTTTACACATAAATTACTTTATCTTACCCAGTTTTTGTTGGCCGACTCCACAGCAAGTTTTTCTATGGTTATTCCCACAGCAAATGGATTGTCTGGATCAATTACATTGTCTTCATAACGAACATGAACACCATTGATGATTAACTAGAACAAAATAAAGTTGATAAGTGATACAGTAAATGCAATAGTTACTGTATTGTGATGAGTATGTCACTAATGTCAGTACTGTAGTTCAGAAGGAAATGGGTACTGTACAGTACAATTGTCGCTACATATGTACTTCACAGATTTTGAAAAATTCTGTCATCAAAAACATTGAAAATTATATTATGTTCTCATACTTATTCTTTTTCCTTTATTTACCAAATATTGAAGAAATTCACCAAACACAAAAAAATTTAGCATGTGTACTGACAATGGACTGCACCATTGTGACGGAATAACAATTCAATTGCAACACAATCTACATGTGTGTGGCCAGTTGTATTATAGTTACCAGTTCCCTAATTCAGCAAAAATTACCATGCTGATAAGGTCTCAATTAAAGATATTGAGACCTTAATTTTGTTTGTTCATGAAACTTTGTTCAGCTGGTACCTGAAGATTTTCCACAACTGTAGTTGACAGAGAAGAATACAATGATGTCCACCATGATTCTGTGGCAGGATCCTTAGAATGGCCAAACTGAATCAATGAATGAATGAATAAATAAATGAATGGATGAATGAATCAATGAATAACTCAAAGAAAAAATAAATAAATAAATTAAAGAATAAATAAATGAATAAATAACTAACTAACAACATTACTACATTAGTATCATCCTCTGGTTTATGTCTGATGATTTTTCTTGTGACAGTGATGAATCCTGGGTATTAAAGGGTTAAAGTGGAAATCCTGAAAAAATGTTGGTTGATCCCTTTGTGTGAGATGTTTGCATAATCACTATAATTATATTATGGTTAATAAAATGTCAGGTTATAACTGGAAAACAGGTCAGGTTATAGTGTAATATGTCAATGAAGTAAAAATATAACAATACTGTATTAAGCTAATGAAGTACAGAACATAGAGAAGTAGAGACACCTGTAATGAATATAACATATTACATTATGTTATATGTACTGTAGGACAAAATATTTCAGTAAACCAAAAAATGCACATTTTATAATCAAAGTTTAAAAGTAAATTGAAAAAGCAATGTCATCATGTTCAACACAAGAATCACAATTTCTAATATAACTTGACAAAAATAGTTTATTTCATTCAACTCCATACCTGCCATTGCATCTCCAAACCATCTAATTGCTTTTGTTTTCTTTCTCGTTCTTTTTTCTTTTCTTCCTCTTCATTGTACTGACAAAATTTATCAGAAAATGGAATTAGACAGAAGAATAAAACTTGACATCAGGGAGAGTAAAATTAACAAAAGGCTATTTTTGACCAACTTAGAAGTTAATGGTTGATACAGAGTTAACTATTGAAAGGTCAGCTGCCTAAGAGGTCTCTCTTTGATTAACAAAGTTGTCTGAAGGAAGAAGGAATTAAGTTATCTGAGATTACAGAGTAAAATTATAACATATCAATGATGGTTGGCAGGCTTAAGTGTAAAAATGTTACAGTAATTTAGTCACTCGAAAATATCACTTCATTAACAATAATCAATACTGCATTTGGATGATGGAAGGAAAGCAGTTATGAATTAGGACAATGTAAAATGTAATGAAAAAACATCAATTTATTATTCTCTTTTTAAATTCTGAATGATAAAAACAAAACAAAAAAAAACAAAACAAAAAAATGCCAGTGATTATAATAAATAAATTTAGGAGATATTCAATAAATATCACACTTGTACTAATTCATAGATTACAACTGTCGTACTGACAGATGGAGTCAAAACTCATTTGTTAGGGATTAACCCGAGAACTTCAGTAGCAATTACTTAGAAATCATTCTGATGAATAACAGACACTTGTATTCAGCAACAGGTGACAAGTCGACACTTATGGCTTATCAAGCAACTATAATTAACATCAAGTTAAACTATAACTATGGTATACTACACAAATACGAGGCAATGTACCTCATGTTTTGTGAGAGGTCCAGCAACAAGATATAGCTTGTCAATGTGAATAATCCATGGCTCAGATTTGGGATGACGGAAAGGTATGGACAATTTTAAGTGACCAATAAATCCTGATTTAACTTCCAATGGCAGCTCTAAACCCTGAAGGGCTGTCTTTTTCAAAGGTAAATTCTCTAGTTCCACAGTACCTGAAAGAATAATAGTAAGAAAAATATACATAGAGTGATAAGAAAGGTAGACAGGAAACTCAGCATTTGAATTAACATTAATTTGTTTTTGCATACAGTGTTAGCATTGTGGTAGTGTGGTGTCCATACATGTTATACAATTGTGCATTCTCTTGAGCTTATGTACTTAGAATTGTTTTTTAAGCCACCGTATGTTAATGCTTTAGAAAACATTTCTAAGAAATCAGTTTGCCTCCCTGAGAATTAGTGTGTATAAAATTTGTACAAAATAAATCATGCACATGTCCTAAATGCTGAAAATTTGATAAAGTACATCACCCAGCTGGCACAGTAAATTATAAATTATTAACGTCATTATTTCCACACGCATGCAAACATAGTTCCAAACAAACAATTACTTTTAAGACTCACTTACCATATCCGATGGACAATTGATCTGTATTTAAATTCTCTACATATTCCCCGACATAAGTACGTAAAACCCATGCAGCTAGACTTTCCAGCATCTTATAAAATGCTTCACTAGCAGGTCACTGAGTGAAAAGGCCAAATAGGTTCATCTTTGAAGGCAATTGTACAATCTATGAGAAAGATTTTTAACAGAACGTCCCATTAGCACCAAAGTAAATCATGCAGTTATACTTCGTGGGCATAACTGACAAGGAACAGCCCCAAACTTTTGAAAAAAAAGTTCTCGAATATTCTTGGACAGGAAAGGAATTCACCTTCCGTCAGCCATTTGCGCCAGCAATGAAAATGTGCTTAGTCAGTGGGTGGCAGGTTATCCTGCAAAGTCCCTCTGCATCCTAACATCACGCTATGACAACATTATCCCTCACCGTTCCTAACAATTCCTAGGACACGTAATGCGAGTCTTCTATTTCCGCTTTGTTTGTTTACAAAACGACCAAGAGTAAAATTGTAGAAGTTAACAGAACATGCAATGCTTTCTCCTCTTCTCCATCACAACAGCTCTGATTGCTTTCCATGTGTCAAACACCGCGGAGGAAAACGCATTTGTGCCGGATGTAGGTACTGCTAGATTTGGAATCTTGACCAACGATCAGACAAACGTAAGTTATTTACTAATACCAAGAGATTGTGGCTCTTTCACTTATTGACGTCCAGTTTGACTTAGTATTACTTTTTATTTATACTTAACTTCAAACAAGAAGGGTTTTAAAGAGATATTTTACTCCATTTACTATATCTTTGAGCCTTGGTCAAACGATGCGAGAAGCTGCAGATCGACTTGCTTCAACATGCGTTAACGTGGATTGAGGGAACATATGTTGACGCAAGATCAAACAAAAACTTTTAAACTAGTATCAGATTTACCGCAAGTCAATGCAAACTGACTAATTTTATGGCTAAATCAGAGAAAGTTCAAACTTGTTGTAGAAGTTGGGCAAGGGTGTAAAAATGTTGGAGCAGAGTTATGGTTGGTATTGGGATTGGAGTTACGGTCAGGGTTCAAAGAATTAGGCACAATACACTGCAAAATTTCTAGCTGATGCCTATTACCCTCTTATTACTAATGAGATACCATTACCCTCTTATTACTAATGTGATACTCCAGCCAACTGGGCACTAGAACTGTAGTAATTATGAGCAAACTTTGAGGCCCATGGTCATGTACTCTAAACAACCTTTAAGCTTCTGCTCACTTGTGACCTTCTCCCAGCTAATGAGGTGTAAGCCAGTGCTAGTTTGATAGCAGAAGATGAACAGTAAATTAGAAGTAGCTGTAGTAACACAAGTAGAAACTGTTAGCAACATTAATTTTTCAAGGTATGAACAGTCTATCCATACCATTCTACTCACATCCATCTTGCAACAATGCTTTTTAACTACTTTACCAAGAATTCTTTAGTTGACAACCTTGATGTCCAGTCCAAACTCCGTTGGGAATATGCCACAAAAAGTGGCTATCGTATTGGGATTTATGACAACACACTAACATTGGCCCAACTGAAAATGTTACGAGGATTAACAACACACAAACTTGGTTCGTGGTCTTACAGGATACAGGAAGCTCAATTTGTTAAAGATGGTCAGAACTATTTAAGCACAAACAATATCCCATGGCATAATGAACTTGACTCATTCAAGTTTTCAGAGACAAATGTTGGAAAGAAACTTGAAAAAGTTGTTATGAAATTTGCTGGGAAGGAGTCAATGCACTACTATCTGTACAAAGCTGTTGGACATATTTTGAGGCGAGGAGATTTCCCCAAGGTTAATACTGATGCTTGTTGTGAAGATGATGAGATGACAATGATGATATACCTTAATCCGAAGTGGAGAAAGAATGATTATGGTGATCTGTACTTGTATGTTATTTCAATTCTATTATCATAATTAGGTATATATTGTATATGGAATTGATACTGATTTACAGTTCAACCACTACCTATTATCTTTCCCTTATTGTAACCACTACATGAAATCTACCAACCAACCAGTATCAAAGAATAAGTACAATCAGTACAAGTGTCCCGCCACTATTAATTGTTAACTAGTATCACATACCAGTTTCTAGTATCACATACCAGTTTCTGTATATATACCAATTTACCTGTTACCAGAGTCAACCATATTTCTGACTGATGCTGGATAGGGGAAGCAAGAAGTAGTACTTCCTCCACAATGGCATAACATGTATCCAACTCAAAACATCAAACACTCACTATCTGATCCCTCTAAAGTTCAGCATGTCTGTTTCAGATATGATGATGATGATGAAATTGTTGCTGGTGTTGTTCCTCGCTATGGCAGGGTTGTGGTTTGGCAAAGTTCCATCCCCTATCTGCCAAGACCCCCAAGTGTTGCTTTCAAACCAGGCCAGTTATTCTTACATATCTCCTTCACAAAGAACCAAACCAAAGCAAATGAAATGCATTCAAAGTGGCTTGAAAATGAGGTGTTACTCAAGAGTATACGTAACAAAGGATTTTTCACTCATGCAGAACAGGAAACACCTAATGGCGAAGTCTTGGTTCAGTCGCATCTTGTGTCAGAAGCAAAGACAAAAAATGGCAAAAGAATTGTGGTATTTGATGGGTTGTTTTCAAAGGATGATCTAGATAACCTTCGAAGAGCAATTTTGAATTATGGTGTGTACTACTATGACGATAGCTATGATGAAGAAAGTGATAATGTTCAATGGATTGCAGGCTTTGAAGTTGATGATTATATCAAAAGCAATATGTGGAATACTACACAACAAGTAAGTTGTAAATAAATATAACAATCTTTCCTTTTAATATCTTCTGTACTACTTACCATTTTATAACAATGTAAGAGGAGACACCTGGGACAAGGAAATGGTTAAACACTGGTAAGTTGATTTCTCATCTTTAGGTGGCCAAGTTTGTGTCTGGAGGTCATGTTGACTGGTTCCCTTATGATATTTCTTGTAACTTGATACGTAATGCTGACACCACGCAGATTCATCATGATTGTGAAGTTCATGAAGATGAGTGGACATTCCTTCTGTATTTAAATCCAAATTGGACCATTAATAATTATGGAGAGACAGTATTTTATGAGAGAAATGAAGATGACACTGAAATCGTCACTGAAGTTTTGCCAAAGTATGGACGTGTGGTAATATTTCAAGGTAACACAAAGTTTGTACAGGTGTCATGTGCATGTGTGACCCAGAAGAACTTTTGAATCCAAAATTTTATATGGCAGGTTCTTGGGTTCCAGTCCTTGCAGGTATTGTCTTCATAATTCTTGGTCACATATTTAGGGTTTGCCCTTAAAAGAATGCCTTATTCCCCAAATCCAGAGATTTCTCTGACACTCTTGAGAATAATCTTTCCAAATTAATCCCAATTTTGCTTTCCCATTCTAAATTTTAGGCATTATTCCTCATTCTGCAAGGCCTCCAAGCACAAACTTTAGTGGTGCAAGACTATCATTTGCAGTCAAGTTGTCAAGAAATGAATGGGCTGGCAGAAGAAAAGCATTTCAAGAAGAGTTCCGTCACTTTTCAGCTGTCAAAGCAACACTTGGTGCTTTCAAAAGCATGCTTGTAAATGGAAATGATGAAGGTGCTGAAACTATCACTGGCTTTGGTCCATTTTTTTAGACATTAATGTTGACTTTCCAGGTCCCTTTTGGACACTGTTACTAACTGGCATTTGTGATTGCTTACCAGTCACTGTAGTTAATTCACCCCTCCCAAAGCCTTCAACTGTTCATCCATGAGGAGTCTGCCCCAAACAACTCTAGAAGGCAACACAGTTGTTGAAAAATTCTGAAATTCTGCCATGCCCACTATCTCTAAATATTTTAATGTTTAGTTGCCTTGCTGTGATTTCCTTATCCTTTCCTGATCATTTACCACCCTACAACCCCCTTTCCACCTATCCCTCATTCTCCCCCTCACCTTCTCTGCTTCAGTGCTTTCCCCACCCCCAATCCCCTCTTCATTTCACCCTTTACCCTTCCATCACTCTCTTATCTGCTACTTTACATTTCTCCTATCTTTTCTACCTTACTCCACTCCTACCCCTCTTTTCCTTGAGACTGATGTGACAGTCTTTCACACTTTATTGTCAGAAGCACAATTGTAAGTCTGTTTGTGTTTTAAGAGAACATAAATGACCACCCAGAAACAACAGGAATTAGTACCAGTAAAGACAAGGCTCTGGGAAGCAAATAGTCAATTCTGCAAAATACCATTAATCTTTTTGACTAATACCAATTAACAACTAGTACTTTTCACACAATTTTTGGCACATACAGCATGTTCAGACCAACCTGTAGATTCCTGGAGGTCTTCCACCAAATCAGGGGTCATGCCAGGAATTCCCCAATGCAGGAGCTAATACCCCAACAGGAGGGTTAAACCAGAGGGACCAAGCCAGAGTAGGCAGAACCACACCCCTTTTATAATTTCCTTATTTCAAGGTTGAAAACATGTTATTTTTGGCAAGAATAATCTCAATTGATTAGAAACAGTTTACTTTTAGAGTTGACATTAACAGAAAAGTATTATCTTTTTTGGCTAAATTAATAACAAGTACTCATAGTTTGTACAACGTATGTGTTATCATCAGTGAAAATTCACCAACAGATTAATTTCCCCTGACAGGGGGGCTTTGGTTCCCTGACAAATGGCCTGTAGCCCCTCTGTCCCCCCTAGTGCCACCCCTGCATGAAATGCTCCAGAGGAAAATGCATGTTTGCATATCTGTTTTCGGCTACCAGAAGAGGAAGTTTCAAAATAACAGAATTTAGATATGATCACAGATAGCGTTTGCTGACCTAAGCTGTGTTACAACTCTGCACAACTTCTAATATCCTGATTCAATCAAGTTCACATTCAACACAAGTTTACAATTCATAGCAATCTTGTGATATGATTTATGATTGTGTCTATGCTCACATTTCATAAACAAGACTCTAAAACATTTCAATGTATTTGCAAGGTCCCAATGATGATCGCTTCCTCAGCAGTGAAGCAACACAATCACATGACAAGCGTGGTGAAGAGGAATATATATCTGACCCAGAAATGATGGAGTTCAATGATTCAGACCTTGAGATCATGGAAGGCAGACTTGAGATGTTGTTAAAAAAGGATGGCCGAGATATTAAAGATATGCGTACTCTAGTCAGGGATTTGCGAAAAAGCCATCTTCAAGCGCGTGAGGACATTGGAGAACTTTTTTATCAAGTTCTGTAGAACTTTTCACTATGCCAGTCACGAGAGTTCGACCTGATGCTATCCCTTGAAGGTTCACAAACCATAGATTTAGGGTCACGTTTTTAGATTATAATTATAATTGATAAGTGGAACATTAAGGTATAAAATCTGTGGCTGGCTATTTCAAAATGGAAATGAAAATAAAAGTAATTTGAAGAACATGTAAACCCAAGAAAAAGAAGACTCTAGACGAGTTGTAGGTGATATTCCGACTTCGATAGAATGTTAAGCTGTCATCGTCAAACCTTATTGACAATGATTACAATTAAATGGGGTCATAAACCTTACCAACCTGCAGAGACAATAATTACAAAGTCATTTATTGTTAAACCTACGTTCGTCTGATAATGGCTTTGTAACAGAGTGAATTATTGCATTCAGCTCGTCTATCGACTTTCTTTTTTTGGCTAGTCAAATCTTTAGTTTACAAGTTGTTATTCAGGTTATTGTTACGTTAAAGTACAACCTGTCAATCGTGCACGTTGCGCGTACGTGGCTACAACTGACCCAAATCCTAATTGCAACCTATATTTGCAGTGAGGCATGAACGCACTGGCTTTCATAGTGATCTTCACTATGCGCAAAAAGGATCAAGCGATTTATCATATCCTTAAATATAAAGTCAAAATCAGAGACAGATACCTCCCTTACGTCATGTGTACATACAATCGTTCGACTTGTTGGGATACTATTAGCACGACATCAGTTTAATGGTAACGTTGACATTGAACATGTCTCTGTTAAAGCGTTGGCATGACGCGTGCAGTATAAAAGGTATTTAAATAATAACGGTCTACAACAGCTCTCGGCCTGGTTGAAATAAAAGATTTGAGTTGCAATGGTCTGATGTGTAAATTGTCGTGTACTTAATTCTCTTTCATGCACACGTCTACATTTGACGAGTTAAGTCGTCTGCCGTTTGCCAGTATAAAATAGTCAACATATATGTTTGTGATAGTAGATCGTCCAGGTTACTATAGTCTTGAGAAAGACTGTTGGTGACTCAACATAGCTCTCCTTTGGGGGAAAAAGAATTAATTGAGCTACGTTTATCAAATTATTTTAGACCATTAGGATCACAACATGTGAAATGACTGTTATCTAAAGCCTAGTCCACACCAGCACATTTTCTATGGCAAGTTTTTCAGTGACCATTTTTATTTGCTCGTATACACGAGAAAATTTGCCCGAATTTTATGTGATAAATACATTTGCTGAAAAATTGGCCCGCTAGGTTTTTTGTGGCAAAGAAAAAATGTCATATGCGAAAGTTCATTCGTGTGCATGACCCGTCACAGAAAATTTGCCACATATTCAGAGGCTGGCAGTGGCTTCTTCCGTTTTTTTCTCTACTGTCCATAGTCATTTCTGGCGCATAGTGAAACGAGTTTTCAACACAGCATTTGCTGTCTTTATACACGAGCGAATATCTTTGTGACAGAAAACTTCCACAGAAAATTTGCTCGTGTGCACTAGGCTTAAGAACTGCCTCATCTTTGATCCTTCCCAGAAAAACGAATGCTTGATAGTAAATGCCTATGGCATGGATTTTGTTTCGTAACAACAACGCCAATAAATTAACGAACACCAAGTGATTTAAATTGAGAATCATGACCAAGATAGCTATTAGGTACATTAAAAAAATAACAGAAAACCTATTCAAAGAATATTAAGCATTTACGCTCGATCACGAACGAACTATAACGAACTATTTGACGACAAAAACTATTTGAATTGAAAGTACATTTTCTAATTTCAGAATCGTAAATTTACAGAAGACCCATCCGGACACAAAAAAAGAGAACAACAAGAAAGTATGTGTATATATATATATATATATATATATGTATATATTTGCATTTCAATAAATTTGGCCCATCTTTGACCAGCAAAATAGGTGCATATTTATAGAATATTCATCAACGTATAAATTTAATCTGAAAAGTTTGATTTCGGGTCTAAAATATTACAAAAATACTTGGTTTTACAAATTTGTTTCCCACGATAAATAGCCGGGAGAATAATGAAAGTAGTTAATAACATGATAGGACCAGTTATTCCAAAGGCACTCCACTCTAAATCAGGTTTAGCAGTCGATAAGTTATCGTTCTGTGTCTGTCTGTCGACTTGCTGAATTCAAAATTTAGCAGCCAAAACCTAATTAAATTCCGACAAGGTCTCAGAAAAATATTAAAATGTTTTTCAATAATAAATGCAGACTTTTTTTCTCTCTCATATTCACTAATCCAAGATTCAAGTCAATCGCCTTTTGAAAAACCGGCATCTGGATTTCAACAAACAAGCCATATAGCGCTTGGATTGTATTTTTGCTGAATTCAGTGTAGAAATTTCTCGGAATTTCTACTCGATTGATAGTTACAATTTCTCAGAATTCCTTCAAAATTCTTGAAAGTTGAAAATACCCAGCGTTTCCAATTGTCAAAGCATACATTTCCTGAAAATATTAGCCGTGTGCAGTGAGAAATCAAACTACAAGTTACCTTTCTAAGAACCAAGTAGAAATAGGCCGTTGCCTGAATGTAGAAGTTTTTTAGAAACAGAAAGGCCAGATTCTTACGCTGTTCGTAACCTTTTGTGAACCTCAAAACTCCATCTAAACGTTCAACAATTTGTTTAACCGACCAGAAATGACAAACGAACGTTATTTTGATTACACGCACTAGCTATGCTTCCCACACTTGTTCTTGTAGGTTATAATTTGAAATATGTTCGTAAACATTTACAGTAAAAAGCACTGTATGTAACAGAAATTGGTAAATGTGCTCATACTTTAGAATAAGTACTTCCAAAACATCTCAATATGAGATAAATCGTAGCTTGATTTATTGTGACTTTAATTAAAGACTATATTAAGCAAGTCCTCCAGTGTCCCACGGTATCCCTCGAATACCTATTTCCCCATTAGGTACCTCTGTCCTGGGCCTTGTTTCATAATGTAGCTACCAGGCTTTTCAACATCCCACGTCTGCTCCGTTGTTGTTTCGACACGAGCCTTGCGCGAATGCTTCAAAGTCCTAAAGGAGTTAAATAAGAACTTGTAAAAATCTTACACCGAACTTTGTCGATATCTATGTGTACCATAATGATACTGATTTCTATGATGATAATCATTAACTTGATTATCAAAAGTATCGTCTTCATCATTATCATAGTCCATACCGTCAACGTTCGTGGACTTTCAATGTTGATCACTTATTATCACCACTATTAAATGTGACCTTTACCATTCATTATCCAATATTATCACCATCATTAATATCGTAATCAACATCATTAACATCATCATCATCATCATCATCATTAACGTCTTCATCATTATGATTACCATATCATTAACACCATTACCATCATTATTGACATTCATCATCATTATCATTACCATATCATTAAAATTACCATATCATTAACGTCATCATCATCATTACCATATTAACATCATCATTATCATTAATGTCATCATTATCATTACAATTTAACATCATCATTATCATCATTACCACATTAACACCATCATTATCATCATTAACGTCATTATCATCATTAACGTCATCATCATTATTACCATATTAACATCATCATTAACGTCATCATCATCATTACCACATTAACACCATCATCATCACCAACGTCATCATCATTATCACCACCATATCATTAACATCACCATCATCATCATTAACTTCATCATCATTATCATTACCATATCATTAACATCATCATCACTACCACCATATAATTAACATCATCATCATCATTAACTTCATCGTCATTATCATTACCATATCATTAACATCATCACCACCACCAATCTTATTATTGTCATTACCATCGTCATCATCGTCACTGTTATCACATACCACCCCCATCATCAAAATAAATGCTTCCTAGTAACGCTTCGATTGTGTTCATCAAACTCTTTCCCGACTGGATCAATCTTCTATTATTCTACTCTGGCTAATGCCAGACAATTTTACTCGTCAAGGGAACACATTCTGCTAGAAAAAGATCACAGAGTTGGTTGACTCTAAACAAAGAATCCTGTTCCAGAAGTTGGTACCTACCCCTGTCATTGTTCAATTCCATTTACTTCATTGCTGGCGAATCACATTTATGGTGCCTCCACCTTAAGGTGGTTAATTTACATGCTCTATCTTAAACGACAAGCTAAATTCGCTAATTCATACCTCAATCTGGGAAAGTGCCACAGATAAAGCCTCCTGACTTGTTCTAGACTTCACTGAAGGTCTTACCAGTGGCCTGGTGCTGTCGTACGTCTTGGCTCTCAGCAATGGACTGCTTGGAACTTTAGGTAACCTTCGAGATGAAAATGATTTCGCCTTAGGACGTAGGTCCTCAGAAGGAGACGACAACGATTGTGTCAACCTCGGCTTTTCTGCTTCAGCACGAACCGACATTTTACGAAAGTCTTCCGACGTTCGTGACATGGTAATCAACGAAGTGTCCGACATTTGCCGACGATGTAGTTTGCTTCCATGTTCATTCAAGTTTGATTTTGAGGAATGCGGGCTCATGTCAACTGTTATCCGTAGTTCATGAAGTTCCTTCCTTTTCTTCTCATTCAAATCATCACTTATTTTCTGGTGCTCCTTCAAATTCGTGTCCATATTCTGTTTAATCCCTTCCAATTCCTTGCTGATCTCCGCTAATTGCTTGGTGAGTTCCTCACCATCACCTTTTGTAAGAGACAGTGGTATATCCTTATTGTCTTTTGAGAGCTTTTTCTTCAGCTGTGTCTTGGAACTTTCCCGAGATTTCGCAAGCTTCTTCTCTAAAATATCTTGCCGCAGAATCAACGAATTTCTTCGTTTTTTTAACAAAGTCTCCCTACGTAACATTTTTTGCTTCTCATCTTCTATAACATGATCATATTTCTCGGAAATTTCCCGATACTTTATCCGCGCTGTCTTTTCATCAAGCTCGGGGGCAACATTCTCCCGTTCGTTCACGACAGACGCCGAAGATTTACTAGTTTCCGAGTTTGACGTCAACCGACTTTTTCGTAAAGCCACTAACATTGAATGCTGCCATTTCATTCTGGCTCGGCTTGACGAGCTCATTTCCTTATTTTGCAACTGTTGTTCTAACTGTTTTTCATGAAGGAGCTTCAGAACTTCATCCAGACTAGTTATTCTAGTCTTTCGTCTTGGAGAATGTTGGACACTTAGCGGAACGCGGGAAATCGCGCTGCCATTTTGTTGGGGTGCCGTATGGGAGTCCATCGTCCTTTGCGACGCACCTTTCTGCTGGTCAGCGCTTGCATCAACTGCAGTCTCCCCAGATTTCTTCAGCTCCGTCACGGTCCGTTCATCGCTAAGTTCAGGTTGTCCTCCTGGGAGCACTGCGTTTGAACTTGGTTGGCCGAGGGGCGTTCCTTCATTACTTAGAGAAGAAAAACAATATACATGGTCAAACGGAATGTTTGAGGTGCTCAAGAAGAGGACAAAGAAGCAATTAAAGAACACGTGGGGAAAGCAAGAGAAATAAACAATGGTGCAATAAAAATACATGGTTAAGACAGCGACGACGGATGATAAACCGAGGAATGACAACCCTGATACTCTGGTCTGCAATTTCAGGCAGTTTTAAAAATTACTGGAAGTATTAAGGGATATGAAAACAACCAAATCAAACGTCAGTCATCTCAGTCGTGTTTGCATAACATGGGGATGCCTCAGACGTTATTTTCTCAAACATCTAGACCGGAACCCCACCAATACAAGAGCACGTAATCGGACTATTTTTACTCCAGGTAAGACCTTGAATTGAACATGTTCTGAGACCGTCTTGCCAAGCTGTTTCTGAGACGAGACTTTGCCATCAACCATTTTTCAATTATTAATAGAACGCAGTCCTTAATCGTTTGTGCTTTGGTGGGAGACCGGAAGCGTTTCTTTGTTGATAACTGCAGCCAAAACAAAGTTGTAGTAACTGTTAAGGTTCTGACAGACGGTGGAACATTCTACACTGCCTGAAATGCAGGAAGTATTGTGTCTCCTGACCATATTTTCTCTTTCGGGACCCATCTACACTTACTGTTTCCCGGCGGGATAAGATTTCTACGATATACATACACATACATTCATACACAAACATACATGTATTCATATATACATTCATACATACATACATACATACATACATACATACATACATACATACATACATACATACATACATACATATATATACATAAATATATAAATATAAATAAATGTGATCAAATACAGGTACCCTTTATAACATAAAATCATAATACCAAGCGAACTTTTATGTTTATGTTTCTGCTAAAAGAGCAGAAATAAATATACAATCAAACATAAAAGTTCGCTTGGTATTACGATTTTATTTATATACAGCGGTGGCAGTGAAGATAAAACAGGCCAGGCCTGGTTGTTTAAAGGTCGGTTATTTTATATTTCCCTATGCTGGGTTAGGGAAAATTTCGTAAACAGATTTCACGGATACCACTCAAAAAAGGTGGAATTTTCTTCAACAGAATTCGTGTGTGACCAACAAAGTTTTATACTGTGAAATCTAAACACGATTGATCAACCAAAATATGTTGAACTTAAACAACAGGTGATGTGGTAATCCTAGATTATCTCTAATCGTCTTTTTGACGACCGGCTCCAGCGGACTAACTTATAAGGACGTGACCCGGATGAGAAGGTATCTCTGATCGTTGTTATTGATAAACGATGTTCACTAAAGTTGAATACAACGCACCTTAGTCGCCCTTGCAGTAAAATAATTTCTCACCCAAACAAAGGGTGAAACTATTCAAAGATTTTAGCGCGAGTATTAATGTATACTGTTGTAGCGTGACCTCGGGGAGGTTCTTTAAACGGTTATGAAATTTACTTGAAGATCAAATTTGGATATTTTGCTCGTTTTTAAGCTGAAAGTGCACATGAAGTCAAGGCTGATCGTAATCTTGTTGGGAATTTATTTTTTGTCAGTTTGATACAAAACAAACTTTCGCCCACGATGGGCCTACAACGTTCGCCATAAGATTGAATCCCTTAAAATCTTGGTATGTTAGGATGACGAAACAGCATTTATACCTAAAAGAATGCGGTACCTGTGAGACAGAAATTTGATTTTGTGGTAAAGAACGCGAACAAGTGTATCCTGGTTGTCTAGTACACTCTAGAAGCATTCAGACTCCCAAAAAAGCTTGTTTATTCACGTCGCGGCCAGTGACTTTCTGTAATTCTACTCTTTTGAGATATTTCACGCGTTCAGAGCGAGAACTTACCTATTATTCTCCTTCTCTGGCCCCAAACCAGAGGCGATTTTAAGAACTCTCATCCAGGCGTACATAACATAGGCGCTCTCTCCAGCAAACTCGAAATGTTTGTCCAAAGCTCGGTTGAAAACTTCGAAGGTAAAGTTCTTAGACTGACAAGAAGTGCGTCTCACTTCGCATCCCGTCGCATCGACAGTGAAACAAGCCTCGGCCTCTTGGGGTGAATTGAAGCACAATAAAACCGAACACTGTAACACACACCACTGCTTCACCCAAAGTCCGGTGTTCGCTTTGAAATACAAGCACGACGACTTAGACACATTTTTCTCAACTTCGTCGATTGGTATCATGGGAGCGTTAGACGTGTTCCTCCGCTTGCTGACCTTCGGGGTAAGCTGTGATAAAACACTTGTCATGGAGCGACGGATTTTCGGCCGTTCCCGGTCGTTTTTCTGCATGAAGAGATTAGATAAGAAACACGAAGTAAACTAGCGATTAACCAAGGCCAACCGAAGATATTTATATTGATTTTAGTAATATAAGGCATTGTTTGGGGAGTAGCCAAAGTCGTTTTGAGTCGAGACGATTGTGGACATAAAACCTCCAAGTTTGGTAAACAGCGGTATTGCGTTTGAAAGGTTTGTTTATACAAAACCTCGTTAAGAGACAGGTAGACTATAGAATGTCTTCATGTCGTAAACGAAGGCAACCTTCATCATTTTTTACCCCTTGCTTCAACGAGTGCACAATCATAACGTTCTCGAATGTTTTTACCTATTCTTCGTATGATTATTTCAAGGAAATACCTCGATACGCTTTATGTCGCACTGCTAAAGCTTTCGCTGATATTGCTCAAATTTCAAAGGCAATTTGAAAACTTTTGTTTGATGGAAAAGAAAGCAAAAATATCCAGTCAATTAATACATCGTAAACATCGCGAGGGATATCCAACAGAGTTAACAACTCTGGGTTTGCTTTCTAGTTGAAACATTAGCAAACTTTTTTGACATGGTGGCCTAGGTTAATACCTCTAGGAAAAGCGGATTAGGAGATTTCTACACATATTAAAATGTCAGAAGACGAACGCAAATTCCCGAGAACAAAAGACTGGAAAGTAGTAAAGCGAGTTTCATGCTTGTGCATTACGAGAATACCAATCCCAACTTTATCACCCAAGAAATCTTGGGATGCTTCCAACCCCTTTTCCTTAACATTATTAATCTTCCCCTCTGGGAAGTGCTTTCAATCCATTAAAATCTCCTTGTCATACTTGGTTTCCCATTTAAATATTTAATTAGAATGGCTTAAATTTCAAAGGCAGTTGCCAAGCGTTTATTGCAAAGAGAAGAGGCAGATAACCAGCTGAAAATCACTCAGACAATGGAAACCACAAACCCAAAGTCATAGGAACTAAAGATATCAATTTAAAAAGCTTTGATAAAACTTTAGTATGTTTTCAGTTCGAAAGGTTTCCTGTCAACATGTTTCGGATATTAGTAAAGGAGGAAACGATAAAACGATTTCATTTCCTTAAATAAACCATTTCGGTGAATGTTAGGTTAATATATGTACCTCATTATCCCAAATTATCACAATTAATGTAATCTAGGATTTCAAGGCAGTTACTGTGCTGTAGCGGTTGATGATGATGTTGATGATGATAATCATGTTGATGTTGTTGTTCTCGTTGTTGTTGAAGTTTTTGTAGTTGTTGTTATTGTTGTTGTTGATATCGACGTTGTTGTTGATACTGATGTTGCTGTTGTTTTTTGTTGTTCTTGTTCTTGTACGTGTTATATTTAACGTAGATCTCGCTGTCCACCGGTCCTTGATTAGATAATCTTATTCCACAACCAAATTCTAAATTCTAAATGTTAATGTCAATTAAACTTACATTGGACTCTGCTGTCTCGGCGTAACAATCGCTATCACTTGTCTAAAACGGTCAACAGATGGTATCGTGATTAGAAAAACGTACAAAACAACCGGGAAATAAAAAGTCAGAAACAAAGCGAGGACAGAAATCTTGGTTGACCATGGTAGGTTTATCAGGGTTCGTACCGTATTTATCCCAATAGACGCCCTGGGCGTTTATTAAAAATTTGAGCTCTAAAGGGAGGCGATTATTAGAGAGAGGCGTTCATTAGAGAGGGGCGTTTATTTCAAAATTTAATATTTCAACCTCAAAAATAGAAAATATTCACACGATTTCATGCAAATGTTTATACGATGTCAATTTCACCATCATCATCGTTAGTAATAAAACATAGAATGTTCATTAACTGCGCTCTCAACATCAGAATGAGGGATTAAAAACAAAAAAAATTTTCACACAATTCAGCAATGAAATTTTCACTCGATTTCTATGTCATCGCATCTGACTCAAAAAATGTTCGTCATCTGCGTCCTCAGAATCCGAATCAATGAGGACCTTGAAAGGATCGGGCCAAACGAAATTCTTGCAGAACTGAAAGTTGAGACTGGAGCTCTCGCTCCAGTTTCACACGGCTGTCATTCTCTGAAAAAGTGAATGAAATGATCTTCAGATCCGTCGACTGAAAGGTTAAGCGCGCAGGTTTTGAAAGATTTCACAATTTCACAAACGGGCCCATTTGGTTTACTGGGGCGGGTTTCTTGGAAAGGGGACGTTTATTGGAAAGGGGCGTTTATTTAGTATTTTTATGAGTTGCGGGGGCATTTATTGGAGAGAGGCGTTTATTAGATAGTGGGCGTCTATTGGAATAAATACGGTACGCTATTACAAATTTCAAAATACAGTAATTTCCAGGGCTTTTTATAGTTTTATTCCAGCGCTTTTTCAGGGCTTTTCAGACCAAACATTGTTTTTGGAGAGTTCGTACCTTTAGTAGATTTTAATCTAAATTTTACTACAGTACCTAAACAGCGACCATTGTTATATAGTTCCAAACGGCTTCGGGTATTAGATCTTACTTTTCCAGGGGTTTCCAGGGCCACAAAAAAAATCAAGGCCTTTCCAGGATTTCCACGACGTGTACAACCCTGGTTTATGTCCGATGAACACATGCTCCCTTTTCTCGTCAAATTCTTGAGGCTTGGAAAACATTAATTGTCAAACTTTCCTTGTAAATCAGCGTATAAAGGAGTTCGTTTCTGAAGTCATTTAGGAAAACTCACAATACGTGCTTTTTCGATCTAAAACAATCCGCTGTTGCCTCGTGTTTTAAATCCGATGAATCATTTCTGCTAGTGTTCTAAATATTACTAAATATAAACAAGGTATACAGTTCAAAGGTTGGTAACTGCAGTGACATAAGAACACGTTTCTTCCTCTGACGAAGGACCTTCGCTCAAAACGTTGGATTTCTTTGAAATCATTCACGGAAGTTACCAACCTTTAAACTTTTTACCTTCATTAACACTGTCGACGATTACATTGATTGGCCATAAAAATTTTATTTGCCCGAAATTTTAAGGATGGCCCTGAAATGTTGTATCAATCTTTCCACGTAACTTAACAGACCCAGGAAGGAAATAACCCTGAAGGGAATTTACCTCGGATACTACACCAGAGGAAAAAAATTTCTCACCAGAAAATAACTTAGGGAAATTTCACAATGGAATTTCTCGGAATCTTACCGCTGGGGTTCCGCCAATAGGGAACGAACGTGGCACTGTAAGCAAGTTATCGTCTGACGTTGCAACCTCATCGGCGCTACCATCTGTTGTGTACGTTGTAACACCTTCAGTAGTCCTGTCTGTCCCACTGTAACCAGTTGTGTCCACATTTGACCTCGTTGACACATTAGTGTCCCTGCTCTTCCACGATTTAAAACATTTCACCCACTTGAGAAAATCTAGAAAAAACAAAAACGTTGGAGAGACAGTCATAGCTGTTGTTAAAAAGTCATGCAACTGTTCTTGCAGTTTTGAGAAATGAAACATTTGAAGCTATTTAAAATGGATACCCTTTCTTCTGGTTATTTAAGTAATCCATATTTGAGTTTAAACCTACCCCAATAACTTTAAGAAGTTATGTTAAAAAGCAACAACGGTGAAAAACATTTGACCATAACTCACAGAGACCAGCATCAGTTGCCAACTTACCAGTTTCTGTGTCGACTTCCAAATAAATCGGCTTACGTCCAGGTCTTTTCAATACAAACGAGTGAGACCGCTGGCCATGAGCAGTGTTTTCTTGAATGTCACACAAGGGTACGTGATCACGTTGTAACGGCGTGTCTTTACTTTCACTGCTGTAAATACTCAATACTCCGAGAGTGACTTCCATCTAGTAGAGAAACAAAAGTTTGATGATTATTCTTTCCTTCTTTAACATTGACAATTAGCCAACAACAGAAACATGAACATTCGTCGAAAGGCAACTGTGTTGAAAAAGAAAAGTTCTTTTTCAATAGATGAGTTTAGAAATATTAACAAGTTCTACGATATCTTTTGTACTCGAGAAGACGTTCTAAATTCCCGTAATAGAGATCTTACGATCTACGACGTCAACTTGGACGACAATGTCCTTTAATATATCCGCATTTAAAGAAACCATGGCGTCTTGACCACCATGCTTGATACCTGTGGCTTGTTTTATGACTCCTTAAACGCTTCAATCCTCTTAAAACGAATGCGGGCTCGGATTGAGTCCAATCTTAACTGACAGCTTTCCTCACTCAGCGAGCTGACGTCTTCCATAAGACGTAAACATGGTCCAGGTGAGGTTTGTATGCACAACGACAGTGTTGAGAATGTCTGGAGAATAAAAATTATTCGTTCTCTTTGTTTTGCATGAGGAAGTTTGCATGAGAAAGTCTTTTGTTTAAAGGACGTTGTCATTGAAGTTGACGTTGTAGATCGTAAGGTCCCTACTGTACGTCTCTTGAGGCCGCCGTTTTAAGCCTGGTTCACACGAGCAAGATAAGCATAAGGACAAGATCAATACGAAAACAAAGCAGATATCTCCTCTAGGACTAGCAAAGATAAAACAACCAGATTTTTGTTTTCTTTCATCTTTTGTTCGGTTCTTGGCTTATACTTGGACCATGATCTTATGCTTATGATTACGACGATCCTTATATCGCGGGCTTGACTTTATCCCTTTGTTATTCCTTTTCTTTTGTCCTTATGCTTATGCTTACGCTCACGTGTGAGCCAGGCCTTTGCGTTGGTTCAACAAACTAAAGGCACTGTACATCGGGGATTTCCTTTTCAAATTTGGCAACATTTGAGTGGTTTAACTTGTGTTTCTTGCATGGAATGTCGTCAACACCGAAAGAAAATCTCCGCTGAAAAAAAAGTGAGCTGGGATAATCCTGCATTTACTCTTAAGAACATAAAAAAGATTCCAATCCAATCCGATTTAGTGGGGAAAAAAATAAGCCAAATCTAAAATCAGATCGGAACCCATCCAAACGTGTAAAATTTAATCCGGATGCGACCTAAATTCTTCGAATCGGATACGCATCTGGATGACACCTGCAGTCTTCTGGCGGCTAAGTACAGTGAGATAAAATAAGCGAAATTGATACAAAAAAATCCTCCGCAGACAAAGATTTTTCGTACACAGTCATACAAACAAGGATAGCAAGGAAATTATTAAATTAGTTTGCTCGTCGTCTTAACTTTTGTGCCTTTTTGCAGTTTATTTTTGTGGCTTGTCCTCTCTTTAACGTCTCTTGTCCCACTGACACACATTCACACACATGTATATTTAGTAAAGGTATCCTAACATGTTCCTGAAAGATCATTAACGTCTTCTTACCCAGCAATGTTCCCAAGCTTCCTTGCCCACAAGGTAATACACAAAACCTTCCTCGTTGATACCACGTGACGTAAGCTTCAAGGGGACACTGCTGGTGCTATGCTCATCAGAGGAGTCCTTATCTGTTGTTTCACCGTTGTATGACTCCATTACGTCACAGTCCTTCGAAATGGGAAAGAAGTGAAGGGTCAAACCAAAGATAAAACGAAATATCAAATGAAATGAACGGATGATTCACTGACTGACTAAATAAATTAACGAGTGAGCGACCGAGTGAACGTGTAGCAGAGTGAGTGCATGAGGAAGAAGATGTGCATACCTTATGACCAGCGTTAAGACGCTCTAGCCACTGAGTTGCCGTGACTCAGATGGACAGGGATGATTAACAATGTGCGCAGGGGATCTGGGCTAGGCAAACGTTCGCCTTTTGCCCGTGAAATCGTCAAGCTCCCACATGCATTTCACGTGTAAGGAAATATTTTCCCGGAATTTGTGCGGAAGAAACGTTTGTTTGTCGTCTGCCATAACGCAAGCTCAAACACGAATAGTATTCATTGCAAAATAATATGACATAAGTGGATGAATAAATGATTGGACGAACAAATGACGGAACGGAGAGACGAACAACAAAAAGAGAGAACGAACAGACGATCGAGGGTACAAACGAAAAAACAAACGAAAAGTAACCATGCCAACGAAAACAAAGTAGCGAACGACAACGAACGAACGAACAAACGAAGGAACGAACAAACGAACGAACGAACGAACGAACGAACGAACAAACGAACAAACGAACAAACAAACGAACGAACAAAAACGAATGTAAACGAATAAGCGAGCGAACGAACGAAAACGAACAGACAAAAACGAACGCGCAAATGGAGCTAAGGGTGAGACAGGACTTAAGCATAACCAATTGAATCAAGAAAAAAATTAAATTTTAAAAGATACAAATATACATATATATTGGTAAACATATAGACTTTCGTACTGTATTCGTGTCTTCCGCCGCTGAAGAATCTGCAAATGTTCCCTCGCTGTACAAACTTGTTCCAGTTAAAGACGACGATCGACTTCCGCCCCCTAAACCAAAAAAAAAAATACAGAAAGAAATACAATGAAATTGAGAGTACATAACACTGAATAATAACACTTTTTCATGCATGTATCGTTTTGTATGAACATCCAAATAAATTTAATCTTTCAAATAAATCTCAACCTGAATTACAATTTAAAGTATCACGTATCATGACCATTAAGTCATTATACGTCATAACATGGACCGATACATTATGTTGGTTCTCTTTTCTCGTCTCCAATCCGTCAGTTCGCGGACCACAGTGACATCACCACTGTATCAGTGACTGCTCGGTGACCAGTCCACTGCTGGTTGGCAAAAACTCGGCTCCTACTCGACGACCGTCCTGCAGCTAGACAAAGACTAGTCGGCGACCAACCATGGGGCAGCCGACCCGGCTTAATATCGTTTAACTGAGAAATAGTAACAAAGAATGTCAAGTACTTGCCTGGTGTACAGTTTTGTTTCGAGGTTTCACGCTGAAGAACATCCATCCATCTTTCCAACTCATTGCTGTCCTCGGCAGCCAACATAACTTCTTCTCCTTTTCGTCGAACCAATTTAAAGCTATACGCTCTTCCTGGCTCGTCACAAATCCTCAACGCAATACATTTGCGCAAACTACAGCTGAAATCTTCATTTTCGAGCGAAGAATCGCGAAAAGCGTAAAATGTTTCTTTCGTGACAATGCACCAACGTTTTTTCCAAAGAATGCCTCTCTTGCGGTACAAACAGCCATGGATTGTGGCATGGTCTCGGTCCAGGAAAACGCGGCCACCACTCCGTCTTCCTATTTACGAGGGAAACATTAACCAGTCAAGGATGTAAGATAACGAATGATTTTAATGGCGAAAAATACAAACTCTAAGGAAATGTCCTAGATGCATAACAAAGCCGCACATTGTGCTGCTCAAATTCGTTGCACTATCAACTAAGTCATGAAGCTATTCAACAAATCACTCCACTCTGCACTCTTCATAGTCCAACTCTTTTCACACATTGAGTTTCAAGGGCATCAAACTCACAATGTTTGATACCTCAGTCCAACACAATTACTGATGTTACACCTTCATCCCTTCCACAACCTTTCACCACCCTAGTCGTCTACACAAACATTATTTGTCGACAAAGTTTGCACCTTAAACTCGGTCCTCTGGCGTCGACTTCTTTTTCGCGACTAGCGAACCAACCAGCTCCTTCACATAATCTGATTGGTTGGTAAAAAAATTCGCTGAGAAAAGTTTTTCAAAATCACGTTTTAAATCATCTGCCGCTACGCTTCCCGCAACAAATAAGTCGCCTAGTAAGAAGTGGCATTAGCGTATAAGTGAGAAAGTAAAGTCAAGTGCCTTGATTTATACTGGCTAACTCCATCAGCTACCTAAGCTGTTCTCCCTAGAGGTCCACTAAGGGCCACCCCTCATGGGTCCAGTTTTACTACAGGAGGAAACCAGAGTACCCGGAGAAAACCTGCGATGTTTGGTAGAGCCAAACTGGACAACACTCTTCTCACGTGTGACCAAGGTAACTTTAATCAGATAACTTCACAGTGCCGGAATCGAACCCTAGTAACAGTGATAAGTGACATGTTGCACTGCCACTGTGCCACCAGCACCACACAACAAAAAGAACACACAGTCAAACCATACACACAGTATACAATCAAAGGAATACTGTTATCGACAGTGTAATTACCTTTCCTTTTAAAACCAGTTATGATTGCGTTTTTCACTTGTGAAGCTTTCACGGACATGACACGTGTTAAAGACATGGCAGGTTTGGCGCTCTTCTCTTGTTTGTCAGACGAGAGGTCCGGGGACTCTTGACCAGGAAGGATGAGAAGATCTGGGACAGACTTGGCTACGGTCGATCCTCTAGGGGACGAAGAACTCGTAGTGTCAGCGAGATGTTGTTTGTTGAGACCTTCTGGAAGGGACATCGCGAAGGACATTTCATCTAGAATAGACGAATTCTGGATTGAGGAAAATTTGGAAGACGGTAAAGAAAACAGCAATTTATCACCTAAACTTGGTCATTGGAAGACGAACCGAGCTAGAAAAAAACTGAAAGCAGAATTGTCACAAAATACTTACAAGATAATGAAAAAGACAAGAACTTCTCCAAAAATTCAGAGAGTAAGGGATGCCTATGGTTCACGATCGAATGCTCAGCTTTAAATATTTACTCACGAATAGGCGATTTCACTGGTGAAAATCTTTCATGGCCAAAGGTAGAAATTCTTTTTATGACGTGAAATTATCTAAAACGTACGAAACTTACAGTATGTCCTCGTAAAGAAGCAAGTGGATTTCAGAAGCGCATTCTAGTTTTAAATCTATTGTAAAGTGCCTGAAAATTAGATTTGTTTACGGCTTGTTCTTCCGTTTATATCTCCGGTCACATCTTTTCGTTTCATTGAGACACATGCAACAGAAACAGAACTGCAAGAAAGAACCTTTTTGGTCTTTGTGTTTCAGCTTCAGTTGGTTTACCGTTGTGAGTATGTCTCTGTTTTGGTGATTTTCACCAGGATATAACACCATTTATATTTCGGTTTCCACTTGCATGTTTGTATCAAAAAATGAACTGAAATCTAAGCTAAACTTTTTTCTGACAGGATGTCTCCTCATAAAGAGCTAAATCGTCTCACGTTGGCCAATAGTAAAATAATAGGAGATTGACCCATTACGATAGATTTTACATACCAAACTCAACGCTAGAGCCCCGTAAACGGCTATAGTAGCTCAGTTCATTCATTCCTAGGATGGTGGATTTGATGTCTGCCAAAAAGTCCAAAATTTGTATTATTCGCAACTTGTCTCATTTGGTTTGAAACTGTTTTCAATTATTTAGCCATCGCGGTTTGTCTTTTTCATCCTTGATTATACTAATGACTGTGCTCTCCTCTAAGAAATGCGTGTTACGTAATTTCATTACCTTATTTCTTAGCATGTCTTCATTTGTGGACCCAAAGCGGCGCGTTTTATGCTTGAATAAATTTACGAAAACAAGTATGCGGTAAGGATTTGTCTGAGAGTAGAGACGTCGGTACGTTTTACGGAGACAGTAACAGACAAAACATGAGACACCAAGAAAGAGAATGTTCAGATACTACGTTTGAATGTTGAGGTGAATTCTTCAAAAGTTGCAAGTGAAAGAGACATTCTTTACAAGTAAAAGTTCCGGCCAATTTTGCTCACTGAACAAAGATACGTTCGTCCGGTAGTTGTCGCCTGTTTAAGTACCTTAGCCAAGTGCTAGTGTATTGCTAGGCGGAGGTGCTAAAGTGCTTCCTCAACTATTCCACTCACCTTCACTTGGTAACAAGCGATCCACATTCTCAACTGATTTCCCCAGTTCGGAAATATCTTGCTTTTCAATCTTTACTACACCACTGCTGGTTAAAATCTCAGGAAGACTCTGCAACAAAAACCAGACATGAATGGTCACCCATACATAATACGAAATAACTGCACAAGACATGCGCGCCAGAAAAGCTGAAAGCAGTAAACCGGACGCGAGCGACGCAAGCGCCACGAAAAAAAATTTTGTACGACGAGAATGAAGGAATAAGGATGTTCATAGCGGGACCAAATGACGTAAGCGATAAAACGAGCAATTTCTTTTCAGGGTTCACACGGAACATGGGAAACAAATTCCATGACTTTTCCATGATTTTTTTTTCCGATCTCACTGTCAAGTAAACTGGTGACAATAAGCGGAATGCGCGACAATCTCGTTTATTTTTCGAAATTTATTAATTAACAACCATCTAAAAATCAATTTGGCAAAAATCTGAATTCCGTGACTTTTTTTCCACAAGAAGCCGCTAAAAAAACCCAGGCCGGCCCATCTTAGCTTGTCATCCTAACTCAAAGCGAGCAATTTCAAGTCGCTGTTTGTTGTCATCTATCACGAGGAGCCTGCTAAGTTGCCAAAAATCATGTCAGGACACGTTCCTTTTGAATTACCTTTGGTCACAAAGAGCTGTTGGTCACATTTAATGACTGACTGACAGTGGTAATTTTGAAATATTGCATGAGAAACTGGCAGTTACAGTAAAATGTAGGCCAGCTTTTAATAGGTGACGTGAAGATGAAAAGCAGTAAAATAATGAACATGTCCATCATGTCAGTAACACTAGGAGGGCATAGTCTCTGCGAAACACTCACTGTCTTTAACCAACGTTTCATTTATAGTTTCCGTTATATCTGATGAGAAGATACTGATCACTTTCCTGCCCTTCTGTATCAAATAACTCGTCAGGAAGAACATCCATTAGCTACCGGTTAAACAAGTCAGTCGAACGTTTAGCTTGCAGACTAGATAGCCATCATTTGAAGAAATAAAATTTCACGACGGACAAGATTGTTAGTTCAGTTTGACCGCCAAAAGTACACGATAATTAATGGACAATGAAGTGAAAGTTGAAAGAGCTATTTATCACCAAAGGTCAATGTCACTTGGAGTGAAGAATTTTCACACAGGGTATTACGGTCTCCTTACAAGTCTTAAATCTGTTAATAAGCTGAATAAGATCTGGAAAGATTTTTTCTTGAATGTTAACGTACACCCCAACATTACGCACCACGAACACCCTTCCATTGATTAACGGAACACCAAAACGTTTGTTCTACTACACATCCCGCCTTGACTACCATTGTATTGTTCACCCATTTCCACTGCAATGCACCGGTTATCTATTTGTTTAATTCAAATAACTAGAAAGACCAGATACAGGATGAGTCATGCTCAGCATTCCATCTCTCGCCTTGAAGAAGTATTATCACATCGAAAACTAGCTAGCAAAGGTAAACATTCATTGGCTAACTAACCGGCATGAACTGAGACGTCTTACAAAAGCTTCATAATAAATCGCAATGAGCATGTTATCACAATGACTTCTTAATCAAAGAGTTTGGAAGTTTGCAAGCTCATGTATTGAGCAAAATGTTTCCAGCCAAACGATATCGTGATCAAACGAGGCTAATATCAATGCCAATCTGAAATACTTTTTACCACGTGGTCATCCTCTCAAAGGATTTCTAAAATTACTCTTGTTTTATCGGTTTCATCTTGTATGAGTCCAGAAGTGTCTGCTGGCGAGCATTACAAACATGCTATCATGTTTTGCGTAACTCGTGTAGATCCGCATCACGTTCTTGAAATCATTCCAATATTTCTGGCCGGGACTTCCATCGCCACTCAGAGTCTTATTTTCTAATTGTACCTTACTTCAACAAACAGCAATATAACCGATAAAAACCTCTTTCTTTACTGGTTTTATATTAGTTTTTTTTCCAATTTAGACTCAATTTAAATGCAGCGCGTACTTTAATTAGTTTGGTGTAACGATACATCCTCCGCACAACTTTACATTCTCACTTTGGTCAATTTCGCTCAAAGTGCCACGTTACATTTACTTCATTGTGACAAGCTTCGTAGTGAATCACGACCTCTATGAAATACCAACTCAAGGACTACCTTAAACACAACTAAACAGAGGAGTTTCACTCTTACCGCATTAAGAAGCGCAGTATTTTTACAAAGCTTGATTGAAACATTTTCATGTCTTTCTGACGCCATCAAGCTCTTCAAGGAAGTTACGACCACATTCGCCATCAGGAATTAAACGAAGTATCGAAAAAAGTTTGGTCCGTTACAACTCCGGGTAACTCTTTAACCAGGCGGTGGGAGAATTTGTGGCACACACCACAAAGAAACGTAAACTTGGGTTGGGCAGCGAGGACAGCGAAAAGAATCAAAGTATAATTATGATCCGCTAGTTGGCTTTAACATCCGTGATTTGTCAGGAAAAGCACTTTCCTGAGAGCCTTGTTTACAAATGACTTAGTGCACGAAATTATTACGTATATGCAAAGTTTCAAAATGAATACCAAACATTTTGAACATTCTCTTGCAAGTGAAAAGCGGAAATAGGAACAAGAGCAAACGAGAAAGAAACAGAAAGGGCTTTTATTTACCGGTTAAATAGCTTCAAACCCCCTGGTGCAAGAAAATTTTCCCAGCTAAATAATAGAAATGATTAATTCGAACAAGAACAAAATTTGAACTTACACTAGAGGATTAAAACCAGGTAAAACTAAGAATACAATGTCAATGACTTATAAAAACTTAACAGCAAGCGAAAAAAAGAAAAAGAAAGCATTCTAATACGAAATCATAGCTTAATTACTCCATAATTTAATCTTTTTCGACTTTTGGGGGAAAGAGGTTCCCCTCAGCCTTCCTGACGACGTCTCAACCTTTTCCGGTCCTTACCCGACTTTTAAAGTTTACTCTGGCTAAAGCCAGACGATTTTACTCGACAAGCGGAGACAAATCAATCAAATACAATTGAAACACTGCACATCCTCTCATGGATAAGCGTTAAGTTGTCGCGGGAATATCTCGTGCACTTAAGTTGGATAAAAACTCGCCTCCAATCCCTGCGGACTCGATAGCTTGAAAGACAGAGCGGCGGACCGGTATCCCGATTTGAAGATGCGAGTTCAAATCCCGCTCGAGTTAACATTTTTCAGTTGACTTCGGCAGTGTCAGATTATCATGAAAAATTTATTTTCCTATCCACAAGGTTTCTTCAGGAGTTATTAACCTCTTGCGTAATATCAATCACGGCAATTTGTAACGATTGTTTGAAGAAATGATTTATGACATAAGGAGATATTACCCATCAGCGATTACGCCCGAAATTAGTGTTTTATAATCGATATGAAAAAAGGTATGAGTGTAGGCAGAGTGTTACGAAATACGGGCAAGTTTAACTGCTAAGATCAGAAGAGGAAATATTAGCGAGAGAAGACCGTTCATCAGGGTGCATCGTCATTTTTTAATATTTGGATATTTACCATCTCTCACCATGGAGCCAATAGCAGCGTCCAAATTAAGCAATAAGAGAGAAAGGTGAAATATCTTCGTCGAATGACCAAGATTGTGAAGGTGCACTGATCTCCTGTGATTGAAGTTTAGATTTTGTCGTCCAAGGGGACAATCACTTTCTACATAACGATGTAAACTTTAGCGGATTAGAGGCAGGAAAGGCACCAGGGCCCTTCACGGGCAAGAAAGAGCAAGTCCCCAAGGTAATCATTCGCCAACGTTATCAGAAATCCTGCCGTAATTACCGGAACACTGAAGTTGTAGTTCAACTTAAAAACACTTTAAGCTGTGGTTCAGCACGAAGCTAAAAGCAATGCCAACTACTGGCAGACTTCAACAGTTCAGTCACACAAAATCTATACTCCAAGCAACAGCCTCGTCCACATTCCATGCACAACATTGCATGATATCCTCGTTCAAAAACCGAGTTCTACACGCGATGGACTGACTTTAAAGATTACTTACCTGCAGGCTTTCATATCGTAGACCTAGCTCCAACATTCTGCCAATTAAACTGCCAGGTTATCAACTGACAACTTTTAGTATTCTAGTCTAATACTGGGCCAGCTGAAGGACAAGGCAATCCACCTTTCGTGTTTATATTCTGTCATAAGTTAATAATTGGGCTCTTCGGTGGACCTAGACTTGGACTTTGAGGGGGTAAAACGCATCAAAAGTTCTAAATGGCCTCGGATCCACCCGTGACTGGGTTCAATTCAACGGTAAGCCTACCTTATCGGGTTGGTTCATCTCCGCCTCGTTCTGATCGTCTTTTCCCGACGGCAAACCGCAACCATTCGACAGGGAACCAGGTTTCCGAAAACCCTCGACCACAGCGATATGATTCGGAAACGATCCGGCACTCCACGTCTTCCTCCGGTTTAACTTACTCTCGGCCTTCTTGGAAACCAACGAAGTTTTCAGCTTCTTAAGAACGTCCAGTTCCTTGAAACTATACGAGCTGCGTTTGGGCAAAATATGCGCGCTCTTGCTTCTTTCTATGTACTCCAGCGCCTCTAGTAAATCACTCCGGAACGCATCCTTTTCTATGAAATTGGCGCGTCCCAAATCCCACGTGGTTTTGTTATTTTTCTGTTGATTTAATGAAACCTCACGGAGAATATCGTCCTGAAGTTGAACTCCGGCTGAGCTAAATTTCATCATCCAGGAAGCGCAGACTTCGGCTTTAGGCGAAGCAAAAAGGTGGCTTGTTGGACCCTTGGCACATGAGAGCCTTATCGCGAACATTTTCCCTACACGTCCCTGGATGGCGGAGAAACTCCACTCGCAAAAGTTCACTTCGAAAGCTAGATGCTGATTCTGTCGTTTATAACATTTTAGTACTTGACCATCCAGCACACACCATCTCCGGCGTAATCCATCGGTTTCTTTGTGAAATAAATAGCCGCTATTAACTGTATCCCCTCCGGACTTGGCAAGCTTTTTCGTAGAAAGATCCTCCTCTGACTTGGTAAATTCTACGAAGTTTTCGTTGCCCGCTATTTGGCAGTCCTCGTCTGAAGTATAACCGGCCGTTGACTCTGATTCCATTTTGTTTTTCTGTCCTTGTTTTCCTTGGTTTTGGTTTATCTGAAACTAAAGAGAAAGCGAAGGTCACGAAAAGCTACAGACTTACCAAAACGTACACTCAATAAACGGCAAGATAGCAAACGCAATAACGAATAATGAACCAGTCCTACGGATCCAAAATCTACGGGCTTTATTTTTGGTTCAAAAAGGGTAAGACAAGTGTCATAAAGTCTTGTTTTGTTGAGTACGTCTCGACATCGGCAATGGCATTCCTTTCATCTCCACCCCACTATTTTCTTTAGCAACCATTTATTATATTTCCTCACAAATGACCTAAGCAAGAGGTAGCGAGCCCACAATCAAAATACGTTGTTTAGATCACGCGAGTCTTTCTTTACACAGCATACCATGTGATGGCGTGCAGCGCAGCCAAACGATTGTTCTGGTCTCTCACATATCATAAAGAGTCCTCAAAGTTATATGCGACCGTGACAGCTCTTCATCCTAGGGCAACCATGCTGCAGTTATCACTGAAAATAGTTGGCAATGATAAGTAGGATGAGAAAAAGTCCTTTCGTCATTTCATTCTTCACTGACAAACCTATTTACTTTTTACGTATACTAATAATCTTGTCCATGTCTCACAAATCATTACTTCACCTCAATCTTCGCTGCTGCGTTGTCTACACCAAATATCTTCCATTTATGAGTCGTAATATGAACTCAAATCGTTTCATCTGCTTCAAACGGATCCGGATTACATTACAAGAATTTTTGGTACGGCACCAAAACATTTCCCGCACGTCCATAAAGATTAACGTCTTGAAAACTGAATGTGCAATATCCATCAATCAGGGAGATCTAGGATTCATTATCATCTAAACCTTGGAATGTGGGTGAACCCATATCACAGTCATCCCTTCCCTAGCTTTTTGCATAGCTTCGTGGCATCACTGGAAGAGAGCCGAGCCAACGCTTTAGTCTCAGTGTACCGTCCAGTCTCAATCACATTTGCATGCTCAACAAGTTTTGTCAGAAAAAATGTGTGCAATGCATGTCAACTGAATACTTTAAGTTCGCCTTTCTGCCAAAGATATTTGCCCACCCACCACCTGCCCACACACAAACACATACGCACACGCACACACAAAGTTCTCGACACCGTTTTTACGTGCAATCAGTTGGCAAAGCGTCACTACACCTAGAGACGGGCATACTGTATAAAAATGACGACCACTTGAATCGGGTTTCATCGAAGAAAACAGCCTGATATATTGACAACAGGTGAAAGATACATCCCTCACCGGGAGTAAGGCCTTCCTTCATTCAGGCGTCCCTGAACGATCTGTTTCCCTCCAGAACGTGAGTGTCAAACCTTGTCCAAGATTTAAGTGTCAAGCTTTCTTGTTCAAGGTACAGGTGCATACGAAGAAACGTCTCGCGTGGTGTCATAGTGTGGTGTAAACTTCCTACCCGGGACTCGTGCGACAGCTACTGTTTGGGGACTTGGACAGAATGCGAACAGAAGAGAAATAAACATGAGTCGACTCATGTGGTTTTGTAACTGACTTTTTATGAATTATCAAACCGATGGGGTGAAAGTTTTTAATCAGTCATGAACGATAAACTTTCACCTAAATAAGTCACACCGTTCCTCTAGTGCAGTCATTCTTCATTCCTTGTGTTATCTAGTCAAGGGGAATTCAACCCTCGGCACGTCACTGAGAGACAGGAATACCAACGAAAAGGAAAAAAACACATTCCTGGGGCTGTACTTTAGTGGTTTCGAAACGCGATATCATCAATTTACTGCGCCATAGTATCAAAACACCCGTAGTGAAAATACCGTTTGAATGACAGGCGTTTTAAAAGTTATCAGTAAGGAAACTAGGCTAACATAATGAAATTTAAATCAACTACGAGCAGTTATTTCAGCGAGAACAAAGCCGGAAGGATTCTTGTGATGATTTGATCGATTACTACGTTCTTGAGATCAAACTGAACGATAAAATAGACAATGAGGCGTATTCATTTCAGCAGCTAAAAATTCCATGAGCCATACCAACACAACAGTGATGTTTACTTCTTAGTGTGTGGTATTACACGGAGTTAATGACAAATCCTTTCAAATATTCCGTTCTATTTGAAGAATTTATTTCCGTATTTTCTTTCGTGCGAAAACTAACTAGGCCAGTGGTTCGCTACGTAAGTAGTACACTTCCTGGAAGCCGGAGAGAATATTGTAAAATACTGGAATGAGAGAATGACAGGAGGAAATTAAAACTCAATGCTGTCGGCAGAACCGCAAGTCACTCAAACCGCTGTGACAGACAACAAATGAGAAAATCAATAGGTCCCAGGTAATACCAATGTAAGTTTCGGTAGAATTTCTACAAAATTCCTTTCAACACTGGCTATGCACTCAGTGATTTAGCATTTACTAACAATACCATTTCGCCTCAACGAAAAAAGAGGTGAAACGGATTACGCTCAAAGCTGAGCAGACCTGAACTTTGCATGACCAAACTACGCACGTTGGCGCTGCGAGAACAGAAATATACCCCGTAAACCTAGAAAAATATACATACAAACAAACCTACACCACCAAGAATAAAGGACTGTGGAGTTCAGATAGCAATAACAAAATAAGTGTATCGATGTGAAAACAGTACAGCTGTGCAGACAAGTCCTTCATTACTTATCAGTTAATTACAATTTTGTTTGCCTGTTACGGTATTGTCAATGGTTAGCACTTCCCAGCTACATAAAGCTATTGTACCTAAGTTCTTTATTCATCGGTGACAAATGACCAAGCATAGGTTTGCAATTGCAACGGATTGCATTGAACCTACCGCCTCAAACTCTTTGCCACTCAGCTGGTGAGGCAACTGAAGGCAAGATCAGCCTGTTGGTCAGACCAAGAGGTTAAAAACCAAAGTAGCTGTGACTTTTCGATACATATAAATAACCTAGTTCCAATCACTTCCTATATATACCATCATTAACCAACCACTAGCCTTGCTTTTCAAAATATTTTTTATTATCTAAACGACGAGGACCACCTTACATGTCTTATTATACTACCAAGGTGAGATAGAAACTGACGAGAACTGAGATAGAATATTATCGGCCACAACACTTTATCTTAATTTGCTTTGTCCTTCACAATAAAATCTTGTTCCACTACCAATGGAGCCCATAACTTGCACTGCTACCGCACTGTATGAACTGATGAGCACTAGGACACTAGCACTGGTGCTTTGTTTTTTCCACTAACAAGTATTTGAAAAAAAAACACCGCGTCACTCAGTTTGTAATACACTCGACTTACGTTAGTAGTAGCCGCTGGTAAAATTTGCTTCAAAACAAGACGGTACGAAGACGTCAAACGACGACCGTCGGTGGAACGCTGGAGATGAACCACTCGAGACTGATATTTTTACACCTCCCAGAGTCCCTGCTTGTTTTCACCTTAACTAAACATTTATCTTAAGGCATCAAGGACGTTCGTATCACATGCCACTCGTGATTTTGGACGAGATAACGACGGTATGAGGAACAAACAAACGGGCCCAGACTGACTGCACATGGTACAAGTGATAAGACAGCAACTCAGAGTTCATCATCACGTTAAACGACATGCCGCTTTTCAAATTCATTTACGGTGGCAACCAGTAATTTTGAAAAAACAATACGAGCACGCCTTGCTTTTGTATTATCAACACTGTGCCCATTTTCAAGGTTCTTGCACGCTGAGCAGTGCTTATTAAACACAGTTCAACTCACAGTTTGTGTACAGAGAACGGCTTGGTCTGAACTAAAACTGAAGAGCATTTTAATTAGAAAGGTTTCGTCGGTAATTCTAGAGAATACATATTAAATGCCTGTTTTTTGGTTGAATAGACCTGTCAAAATGTCAGTGACTAACACTGTTTAAACACGACGCTCGGTTTTACTCGGTATAGGATCACAGAAAGGGCTAACAAATAAACAGCACAATTCGATGCAAAAAAGTTTTTAAAAAGTAATAAATAAATAAACAAATAATTTAATTAATAAATAAATAAACAAGCAATAAATAAAATGAGGTTGTATGGTATTTAGAAAGAGGATGGCGATTACTTGCTCAGCAAAGTCTACGAACTGCTTTTAAAAATGACGATTTTCGAAGTGAATTAGTGAATCATTGTCACCTGAAATTTTGCATGACAACCTGATACTGTCGAAGTCAACTGAAAAACGTTGATTTGAGCGGGATTTAAACTAGCACCTTCGGGATACCGGTCCGCCGCTCTGCCTGTTAAGCTATCGACTTCACAGGGATTGGAGGCGAGTTTTTATCCACGTTAAGTTGTCACGAGATATTCTCGTGACAACTTAACGCTTATCCATCAGAGGATGTGTAGCGTTTCAATTCTATTTCAGAATCATGCTCAGAGATCTACTCTTCATGTATATCTCTGAAGATGATTCTGAAATACAATTGTAAACTGTTTTAGCCGTTTCAATAAATCTTCATCTCGCGGGTGAGACTTCAGCGCAGCATATTGTTGATCGCTGTGATTATTTTTGGTCGCTGCAGATCTTTTTCACCATCAAAAAAACTCTTTCCGTAGCTGCATTTGAGTGGGGATAACCAACAATACCTTCAATTGTCCCTGGTGTTTCATTAGTTTCGGGAGATAAAAGCCTGCTCTCGTGAAATCGGGAGAAGTGGCCAAATTCAGGGAGACTCCCAAACAGTCTGGGAGGCGAGACATGTATGGTATCTTTTGATACTGATCTTGAATACAAAATATTGTCTTCTTAATGCTCAGTGGCGGGTCCAGGGGGTTCAAGCGGTTTAACCCCCCTGAGCCACCCAACAACGTTAGGATTGCTTGCCATATATGCTTGGTGGAAATATAACCTGAAACGTTTTCTCGTCTTGTTTATTAACTCATATCCTGGTTTTGCAAGATGCTAATGTTCGGAGTTGTCTTCTTTTTATATAAGTTTAAGGTGGTCAATATAAGGTCGGAAGTCAACGTTTTCCGGAGGGAAGGTCCTGAGTTTGGGCGGAGGTTTCTCAGATGAGGAAATAAGGACGCTTTTTCGTCATGATCGCTTGCGTAGTCGAGTACTTGGTGTCTAAGTTGCCCAGTTCCTTAGATGGGAAAGGCACATTGACTATATAGCTTAAAACATCTATGTTCTAGCGTGCTATATAACGCCTAGCGTTATATACGTAGCGTAATGTAACGCTTTGTTAAGACCATATTTTGAACACTGCAGCGTTGTAGGGTTTCACCAGGTAATGTACTCTTTGAAGGGCTGCAGAAAATTAAAACTAAGGCCACAAGAATTACTACGAAGGCACGAAGCAAGGCAATGAAGAACGGGTAACCGGAAAATGGCCAAAATTCGCTTGGATGGTCGAGGCTACACGACTAGAAAGTGCACAGAAAGTCCAAAATAACGTACCAAGTCTTTCATGGTCTTGCGCTGAGCCAAATTTCCCGATTATTTCAACCCTTAAGCGATACCAGTCATTGGAATTATAATTCACGAGATCTTTCTACAAAGTCGGTTTGGCCAAAACTGAAAACTGAGATCCTAAAACAATGCTGGAGCTATGACGGCACAAGGACTTGGCATACATTGCCAAATAACGTAAGAAAAAGCTCTTCTTTTCCTCACTTTTACGACTAAATAGTCTCTTTTATTATAAACCGCTAACCTCCTCCGTTATTAGCTTTTTCAAAGACTTTAGTATAGGACATAGTTAGACTGTAGTAGTAAAATAGTAAGTAGTAACAGTAACATAATGACATTGTTTTTGTTTTTCTTACATTTCCCACGGCAAGCTGTTGAGCTTAGCGTGGTCTAACCTTTTCCTGGTAGACCTGGCTTTGCTAATTTAACAACGTTTCTTTCCATTATAAGGTCTATACATAACCTATCAATTTAGGAAGCTGCAAGAATACTGCAAATATACCGACCTAATAACTATAAGCGGACGTTACTACCCTGAATATGTGGGTAGTTTCGTAGGATTGTATTACTTGTAATACTGAAAAACATAAACACCGGATATAAAAGTGAGGTGACAGGCTAAACTGTGGAAGAAAATCAGAAAGAAGAAAGTGGAGCAAGGTTGATATTAAGAGGCACTGAGATGGGGAAAAAAACGCTCTGATCCTTCGCCTTTCAACGTCTTGGTTCATCGTTCTTTATTCTGAAATCGGTTACACGGCTTCAGTAAACTATTTCCTCATCTCACCGTTTCACACCAAATCTCCCTATATGTTTATCCAAAATGTCTTCCTATTCGCAAACTAAACCCCTCTGCCAATGCCCATCATAGTCAAGTATTCAAATCAATCATTTAATTAATGATATAAAAACTGCAGCACAAAGCGGAGGGAATCTTAGTTCCCTCATCTTGTTTGCACTAGCAGTACGCTGCTCGAATAGAAAAAAAGAGTGAATTTCGTTGGTTTAATCATGAACCTTTGAACAGAGTGAAACTCAATAGAGGCCATTTCCGGCCCGACATCTTTCCCCTTGACGAGGGGAATCGTCGCACGTTAGCCAGAGCAACAGTTTGACGTTAGTAGGAGTACAATAATAAAAGTTGCCGTCAAATTAAAGACTTAAACTGTGAATTCGGCAGTTGAGGTCTGCTTAAAACTCTCCACTATTCCACCTATCACGCGAGCCAGCAAATCTTAGAGCAGACTGCTGAAATAAACTGCCAATAAACTGAAACATTCCTGAGAAGGAAGAGGCGTGAATTTTGGTTGTATCTTGCGTTAAATATTGAAGTACTATAGTTTCACTCTTCATATTTATTGGAAATGTTTCAAACTACTCAAGGTGCAGGCTTCACTCTTTTAAAGAATTTCATGAATGTTCAGAATAAAACTAATTAAAAACTACGTTGAGCCTTTATAATTGAGTTCTCCATAAGTGTTGTCTATATGTAAGGTAAAAAATGTTAAAAGATTCAAGTTAAAACTCACGAAATGGAATATTTTTGATCAACGTGATCACGTCCATATATACACCTCAATTTTAGCCTTTTTAATGTTGCGTATAGATAAGGTTTGCATTCATTTAATGTATGCACGTCAAAAAGTCAATTTACAATTGCTTCAAGGTTATTATGTCACAGGATTGACCTTGTTCAGTTCAGGCATTTTCAAAATTTCAGCCTCTCAATTCTGTAGGATTAAAACTTGAAGATTAGCTGATGTAAAAATAAACAAAAGGTATATTTATGATGTTAAAGGCTCATTGAAATACATTCTTAATGACACCAAAGGCATTTTTTAATATGAATGGGTGAACTTCAAGACAACAACACATGGCAACAATTGTGCCACCTAAACTGTACCACAGAACAGTACAGATATATTCAAATTCTTCTTCTGCTTCTCAAATTTTAAGTACACTTATGGAAGATTAATTATTAGGGATTATGAGATGACCCTGAGACCACAATACAACAGATTTGGAAAAAACAAGAGACTTAAAATGAAAACAGATTGGTTTAAAGATCACACACACAGAGCTAAAATTCAAACTTAAGTAAATAAACCTGGTAATGAAGCCAATGCAATGAATTCAGTCTAGCATTAACAATTCACTGAATGATGACGACAAGTTCACATCAAGTTTTACTCCAATTTGGGTTGGAGAACAAGGAAAAAACAAAACAAATGCTCAGACACATTTTCATGTGTCTGGTAATCTAGCTCATCTGAATAACAGGAAATTTACTCATCTAATTCTTAAAAAAACAACCAGTACCAAACAGGTGAACAGCTTTTAAAACATAACTTAGTAATTTGTTACTTGAACTTCATATAACCTTGAGAAATGCTTTCAGAGCATAAGATTCCCACGAGAATATCATCAAATGATCTAGATTCTTTCAACAAAGTATCAACTCAGTATTTGTCTTGGCAAATAGCTGGAAAAAAGGTGTTGATATAACTTAATAGCCAAAGATGAGTCTTAAATAAATCCTATTACATTCAAACTTTTGTGATGGCTCAACCAGTCATACTGACAAATTGATTACCAAGTCATAACTAGGTAAGAATTGTCACTTAAACTAACCAGATTCTTGAAACCAATTGCAGAAAAATTACCTGGACAGGAGTTTAATCTAAACAAATTTTTTTGAATGGAATAATGAACAAAGTGCATAAGTGCATTCCACAGCAACATGCATTTCAAAAGGTTAATACCATTTAATTTATGCAAATTACAAAAATTTGGTGAATGAGACCAATTCTTTAATGCCACTACAAAATTTGACGATTTCAAACACTTGTGTTAGTACAGATTATTGGACCTTTAGAGCAGTTCTTATTTTCATTCTTTAAGGCTATGTATTTCACTTGCAATAAATAGTTGGTGTAATGAAAATATGGTTGGTATGCAATATCTCTACATGAATATTGAAGCATTTGCTCCAGCTTTCCCATTAATTATTATATACACTGAAGATTATTACCTTGAATGAACAAATGAATTCAAAGGTCAGCAGTAGGCAATTGTCAGTGTATTCTCAAGATTATCAAACGATATTTTTCACAAATTACTTCTTTTCTTTGAGAAGAAACACAAATATAATAGCATAACAGAAGGTCATGCTATCTTAGTATTTTACTCACTGGAAGGACTGAAATCCCAGTGGTAAACGGTGAAATTATGGTTTAATCGGTAAAGTCAAATTGGAATAATTTCCTCAACGCTTTTTTTTTTCTTCTTTTGGATAAAGAACTCCGTACAGGGTTCACGCAAGTTTATTCATATAGATTGCCTGGTGTATACTCAAGCGTCTAAAACAAATTATTTCATTCAAGCGTTTAAAATATATTGCGTTTTAGGTTTGAATTTAGTCACGAAATTAAGCAATTAACAGGTGGCTTCGTTACTTGACGCGATCAGCCACGGGAGAAAATCTGTAATTTTTAAAATCTTTGCAGGTTTTGAGAAGACCGGAGGTGACATGGAGACATAATCGCTGTGCTATCTTTAGAGAAAGACAAGGAAACCACCAGGGGTGATCTAGCATTCACTTTAGCTATGGTTGGTATTTGCACAGTTGCTGTGATATAACAAGGAAAGAGTTGATTAAAATTAAGCCAAAGAAAGTGCCTTCAATCTAAACATGTTTTGTTCGCCGCCAAACTGATTTGTTTAACAGTTTAGCTTGACAGAACTTAGGGCTATTGATATGGTGAAATGTAACACTTGTCCCAGAAAGACATGTTATGTTAGAGCATAATCTCAGGAAGTAATAACTTTAATACTAAAGACAGAAGAAACAGTAACATCTTCATTCGCATATTTGATGCTTGAATAAATACTTTTAAATACATTTTTGACCAATCTGACCTTTGGCAACTCACAGGAACGGGCAACATCGCGGTGACTGGGGAGTTGAACGCAAAGTTCCTGTTTTCAGCGCTCAAATGACCTGTCAGTTTGTTTCAGACAAAAAAAAAATTACCGCTTCTGTAATCCCTAATCTGTTTGTTATGTTTTAGTGAACTACAACTCGTAACTTACCTGTCTGATGCTAATCAACCGTTTCTCTTCGACTTGCCCAAGCTTGCTCGTTTTACACGGTGCTTCATGTTTCACAACGGGCGATTGGTTAAGGTCTCTCACGCGTTTTCTTAAATTTTCCCTCGATTCTTGGTTTGAACAATTCAACAAGGAAACATAACCAGCTCTGATGCTCTCCGCATCCTCAGAAAGGTTCTCTTTGGCAAGGATGTCTTCCAGAAATGTACGAATCCCAGGCAAGATAACGTCTGCGACTAGATAAGTAAAATGGTCATTACTTTACCTGTTGGTCGAATACAACACAAGCATTCAATGACACCGAAAACAAAACTCACAAATAATGTACTTCCTCTTGTCTTCGAATATACAGAATATATGCCGTCCGGACCACTTCGTGAGCAAGAATTAGCATTTGTATTGCCACGGACAATAAGAGCTAGCGACATGACAAAACTTGGTATAATCGCAAAGTGCCAATACATACCTTTACTTTTTTGAAGTTCACTCAAGGAATCCACCAAGTTCACCTTTTCGCCCATTAGAAAAATTAATGTTACGCAAAGATGCCCATTTATTTGATCTTTGAAATTAACGCTTTAAGAATAGTTACGTCCGTATGATATGTTTTGACGCGTGAATTGACGGCTAATATGCAGGTATTGTGGTATCGAATGATTGCGCACAAGTTAAGCACGAATGCTACAAGAATTTTTTGCCCAAAAATGCACTTGAGTGAGCCAGATCAATAAAAGATGATGAAGACTCAACGAGCGTCTAACAATTTCACTGAATATGACGCGTTGTGATGATGACAACGTTCCCCCAAAGGAAAAGACCAACAATTATGACCTCGTCATATCGCAAATTATACTTCCTATATGGCTGCCCAACGCTAATCTCATTGGTGGAAATAAACAGGCCACAAATTCCGCTGGAATGAATCATTTTAAAATAACAATTCCCTTTCGGTCATTAAACCCAAAATGCGCTTTTTGCTCACACACAGACTAAATTTACGATTTGAAGAACAAACTGCTTCACGAGTCTGAGCAGTTTTTTTTATTATTTCTTTTTTTTTTTTTTTGGTCGCTCAATGTTTGTGTTTATACCGCACAAATTTCGATAGATAATGTAACGGAAATACCTGTTCCACGATAAGAAAAACGTGCGCTTTACCGACAAATCATTTGAAAAGATTTATCACGTTATTCTGTCCCACGCAAAACAGCATTTCTGCCTTTCCTGGGCACTGTACGGAAAGCGTGGCAATAGCTTTGTCGATCGCAAGCCCATCAGTGCGCGATGACAATTTTGGATTCAACACTAAATTTTGAGCTTGAATTAATTTGCAAGGTGATTTTTACAAACTTGAAAGATGAGTCTGAAAGTAAACAGATTAATTTCTTATTCAACTTGTGGTTTTTCCGGTCAAAATTCATTGCGTTGAGTATTGCTTGCATGGGCTTTCTCGCTTATAACGTTTGTTGATCGATATACATGTAAGATAATCCTACGACTTATAATATTTGTTGATCAAGATATATATATTGCATTTAACATAGAATATATAACATTTGTTGATCAAGATATATACCTGAATAAAACTTGATACAGTTGTTTATCAATATATATTACATATTTATGTAACTTATAACATTTGAAACAATATTTGAAAAGAGCAGAAACCATCTTATTTCGTTCAAAATCGTCCAATATTTCTTGTTAACAAATGTTTAACATTATGTCCTGATCCTCTGCTGGTGACCAAATCTTCCAAATGCAATCGTTTTTCTTAACGAATGAAACCATTTATTAAATATAATCGCTAGTTCAGTAAGTCGAAATATTGTGTCAAGATTATATTGAGGCTTTTAACACAAACGTCTTTTTCGAGCTTTGAGACCATCTGTTTCACGTATAGTGGTTGGTGAAATGAAATAATGGTTGGAATGCTCAGATCTCCACGTAATAGTTAAAATATGAGCGGGAGATCTTTATGGCGATATACAATGGCGAGCCCGAAGGCGAGCCATTGTTAATCGCCATAAAGATCGATCGCGAATATTTTAACTTACTTATCAAATTCTGAGACAATATGATGAATAATTTGTTTGGAACTCGTGGAAAAGGTAAAAACACATAATTTTTATGCAGAAACAGCTCATTTTGAGCTACCTCTGTCTGTTAACTTTGATAAAACATTAATGTTTTATTAATCAATGCTTTATCCGCATTTACAAATGTTGATCAAATATTCATTTCTTTTGAATTTTCGCCATGAATTATTAATGAATTTGATAAATGAATATAGAAACTTTTTCAGACATGTCTTTTATTAGTCTATGATTATAAACGCTGATAAATCCAGCCCTAAATAGACGTCTGAATTATGAAAAATGGTTGGAAAAGAATTAGAGGTACCGACTATAGATTGTCAAAAGATCTTTTCCTTTGAGAACAAAACACAAATAGAATTGAGGAAATTGTCGAATAATGACGTCACGACAAGAAATGCTTAAGTTGCTTCTTCGTGTTATTAAATGGTTTGAAATAGACGAAGACCAGGTTATGATAATTGTTGCACCATCAAGACTGCATTGGCTCTGTGACAGAGCTCGTGTGTAGTCTTGGCAGGTAATTTACTTGTCCAGACTACACACAAGAATGCAAGTCAAATATGTATACCGACCACCTAGTCGTGGTCAACCACGTCCGAATGCACCAGACCTCTTTCAGGCGCAGCAGGAGCTATTTTTTTTTTCTTTCTTTCGGTAAATCCATTTACGGTGTCCACGCCAGGCGTGTCAACAAGGCCGGCGAAAGGTGGGACGTTAATGCCTCCACTCAGACGATATAATGGTTGCATACGATTCTTCACTCTAGCGTATGTTGTTATTCCTTGACAGCACAATTACTGTTAGCGATTCGTTCGCGAATACGTTCAAATACATCCTTCAGACGCTTGTCATGAAATTCCATACATCAGGAGCTGCAATCGTATGTGACAATCACACGGTGTAGACCAGGCGTCCAGGCTGTTTCGGTATTCAATGAATCAGGTTGGTGCACAACAGTTACTAGCATGAGATACATATTTTTGGAAATGTGGGAGCTTGGAGATATCTTGAATGATGGATGAACACTCGTCAAGCTTCATCCTCAGAAAAACGATTTCTGAGCCCCAGACCGGGATTGACGGACGTTCATCTATCACTCAATTACTAGCATAATTGATTGGCAAAACGGCATAGATGAATGGTCTATTATGTTGATAGTCAACGTATCAGTTAAGTGTGCAAACGTCATTGGCATATAAGATTGAGTGCCGTGTGAATCGAGTTGGTGCGCAAACAGGCATATGTCACTGGCATATCAGGTGAAGTGTCAGGCGTATGACTTCAGTGCGCAAACATCATTGGCATATTGGATTGAGTGCCAGGCATGTGTCTTTAGTGTGCGAACATCATTAGCATATAGCATCGAGTATCACGTAAATCGGAGAGGTGTCCAAACCAGCATGCGTCACTGGCATATCAGGTGAAGTGTCAGGCGTATGACTTGAGTGCGCAAACATCATTTGCCTACAAGATTGAGGGCCGGGTGTATGGAGTTGGTACGCAAACCAGTGCACATCACTGGCATATCAGATTGACCAACAGGTATCACTTTAGTGCGCAAATGTCATTGGCGTATTAAATTGAGTGCATGCCAGGTGTATCGAGTTGGTGCGCAAACCTGCATTAATTACTGTAATATTAGGTCGGGTGTCAGCTGAATCAGGTGAGTACGAAAACGTGGATACATCTCTGGCATATCAGGTTGGGTGTCAGGGGTATCACTGTAGTGTGCAAACGTCATTGGCATATTAAATTGAGTCTCAGGTGAATCGAGTTTGTGCGCAATCAGCAAAAACTCCGCAGGCTTATCAGGTTGCGACCGAAGACCAATACCAGCCGACAGTTTCAAAAAATATAAAACAAAACACGATCCGACTAGCCTCTTGAAAACTGAAGAAGCTAGTTAAATCAAGACGATGGTCAGTTAACTATATTTCGACTTAGTCGCAAAGGGATCATCAGACTGATATATAACAAATAAACGACTTTGCAATAAAGCCGAAATATATTACTCATTCGCTTCATCATCTTAATTTAACTCGAATCTCCAATTTTCAAGGTAGTATCATTCAATTCCATATATATAACATCAACAACAACTGAAAACAAATCGGAGGTGAATGTAATGACACTGTAGCCCCAGTTGCATGAACTGCACTGCGTGGGTGCGACCCGCATTAGGATTGAGCAATCCGTGCAGTGCAGGCAGAAGGGATTGGGATTTCAACATATACCTGAGCCTACCAAGAACTCTCTTTTTCCAAGTGTTTCACTAAATAAAATACAGAGCCTTTTTTGTCGAGTATTTAAAGCTAAGTCGAATGATAGATCTTTCGTTTCCATTTAGAAGGATGTCAACGGAGAAGTATTTACATCGGAGTTCTATAGCAGCTTTCTCTTCTAGATATGGTACGAGTCATAACGGATGAGTTACCAACGTTTCAATTACACGTGGGAACAATACATCCGAGTGAATTGCACGTGCAGTTCACAACCTTAAATGTGGACTCCGGCGTAACTGTGGAGTTTGAGGATCTTGAAAGCGTACGGGCAGAATTGCAAATTAGATAGCAAGAATCAGTGACTGGAATTGAAGTTTATTCAGCATCGAGCACGCGGAATAGCAATAATAAAGACAGGAATGGGAAATTCATTCATTGACAAGCTATTGTAATCCTTCTTTTCTTAATACTATTATCTTCACTCTTTATCATGTAAGGCCTTGCGAACCGCAGTGGATATCCTCGTGGGACCAAGGTTGGTCAGCAGATATAATTGGACACCTTTTCCGTAACAGAGCTGTCTGTTGTAATATCCCGTGTTTCTGATGAATTACTCCCTCATTTCCTCATTTAATCTGATTTTTCTTTCTTCCCACACCACTCCTTTCTCGTAATCATACTTTGTCAGTAATGAGTCTTCTTAGGTCTGATCAACATGGTACGTTTGTCGCGTTCGATTGTTCATTCTGATGTGTACAATTTAATCAGACGAGGCTTCAGAACGTATTGGAACATTCGTGAGCGAATAGTTAGTGGGAACAGAGTTCTTACGGGACAATTGCATACGCCAGGGTGAGAAATGGTAAAGACAGCAGTACCGTAGCATCTTGTTGATGGGCTCATAAATGCCCATACATTTTTAATCGCGTTATTTCGATTTTCGATCAACTTTCGGTAAGGCATTTCGGTTAATCACGTCTATCAAGCAATGCAGATACATGATAAAGGAGAGTGGATTGAGGAACCTCAAGAGTATTTGAATTTCAGTCGGGAGATCACAAGGAACCACTAGCTATAGGTGTAAAAGGTTTCAACTCCACATATTGAAGAGACAAAGAATGCGAGTATGAGGTGCGTAGGGAGCTCTCATTGGTACATTGACGAACAAATTGAAAAGAGCAAGAGCAATATAGATCAATAATAATAATACTTTCAGGGACTTTAAAGGGCTGTACATCCCTTACTCCTTCCTGACTGGATAAGTTGGGCGAGTAAGGGCTGGCCCCCTGAGTGTTTCCTAAAATCCATTTTAATGGTAAAATTTCCTTTCCCCACAAGTTCCCTGAAATGTGCAATGTCTGTTGCGGCCTTACCTGGTGGGATGCTGGGAGCCCGTAGCAGGTTGAGACCCCTTCCACTGTTCTTAGTTGGGTGGTGTGCGAGTTGTAATATTAATAATAATTATAATAATTCACCTTTTGCTGTTCATCACCAGGAAATATAGTATCATTAACGCCAACCTCAAACTCATTAACGCAAAAATACATTTATTTTATTCAATTGACATTCATTAGTGTAGAATGCATCAAAGGGCATTCTATAGCGCCAACAGACGACCATCAACACCATTCTTTTTACATTAGGGATAATAAAATATCAATTACCCAAGAGAAATATCTTTCCTAATAAAATGAATGTAGTTTTTCGTTAGTGACTTCGAGGTTGGCGTTAATGACTACTGTATATTTTCTGGTAATTAACAGCAAAAGGTGTAATAATAATAATAATTGAGTATTGTTAAGGTCAAACTAGATATGCGCATCGGAGAGTGTTTTCAGGGACGTTAGAAGGCTGTACGTCCCTTACTTCTTCCTGACTGGATAAGTTGGGCGAGTAAGGGCTGGCTCTGTAGGTATTTCATAAAATGCATTCTAATGGTAAGATTTCCTTTTCCCACAAGTTCCCTGAAATGTACAATGTCTGTTGCGGCCTTACCTGGTGGGATGCTGGGAGCCCGTAGCAGGCTGAGACCCCTTCCACTGTCCTTAATTGGGTGGTGTGCGAGTTGTAATAATAATAATAATAATAATGATAATGATAATTCTCTACGGAGCAAACCGATGCATAGACTGAGAAAAAAAAGAGGAAGCGAAGACATATCCGCAAGAACTAAGACGATGACGCTCAGAAGAACAAACGACATATTTTACGGAAAACCAAAGATTCAGAACGACGACAGAGGAAGTGAAAAGAAGAAAAGGAAGAAATAAGCGCGGTTGTTATAGACATTACGGAAGAATAAGAAAGACCGCAAAGATGATCCTGTTAGGAAGGTGATTGAGAGGGAGTTAAAGGACAGAGGAAAGAGGGGTAGGACAAAGTTTCGGGAAGGATATGGAAGTAACTGGAGTTGATGATCAGTTGATACAAAATTGGTGGCACAAATGGAGAGGGATTTGAGTGGTTAAGCCTATAAGGATTTTAAGCCGTAAAGATTACGATGGTGATGACGATAGTCGTGAAATTGACGGGTTGTTTTCCTAGAAATTTAAATTTAAAAATGTTGGATTATAATACACCCATGCTGGGTACCATTGAAGTTAAGACATATTAAAACTGTCGGATGGGCAGTTTATAAGAGTGATTTCTGTTTGTATGTAAGTCTTGTGACAGGTAATAGTAAATCTAATATTTATAAGTGAATTGAAATTCAGATGTATTAAATCTAACATTAAATTGCAGATCATCCAGCGCTGGTAAACTGAATTTTTCTGTTGGGCTATTCCGCCTGCGAAATCGTGACAAACAAGAAATTCTACGTTAAATCATAATTGTCGGAACTATTACCAATTCAACTGTACTTCGCACTAAGTTTGACATTCTGTTTACAGTGGGAAGACGGATCTCGTGAATTTAATATAAAACCGCTGAATTTTAAGCCCTCCACCACAAGGACTTCATGTAGTAGACATCTCAAACAAGAGAGAGTGTTTCATCCAATATCCAAACACCAAGAAGTGTGTTGAAAAGAGGAGCGAAATGTTTTGACGAACTTAGTACGTAGTGAGTGAACTTCATTCAATTGTTTTAGTCTCAAACAAATACACCTTTTGCTGTTCATTACCAGAAAATATATTATCATTAACGCCAACTTCAAACTCATTAACGCATAAATACATTCATTTTGTTCAATCGACATTCATTAGCGTAGATACGCAACCATTTACATCAAAGGGCACTCTCTAGCGCCAACAGAAGACCGTTAAAACAATTCTACTATACATTAGAGATAAAATTTCAATTGGGCAAGATATTTCTCTTGCGTAATTGAAAGTTTGATATCCCTAATATATAATAGAATGGTTTTATTGGTCGTCTGTTGGCGCTATGGAATGCCCTTTGATGCAAATGGTTGTGTATCTACGCTAATGAATGTCTATTGAATAAAATGTACGTATCTTTGCGTTAATGAGCTTGAGGTTGGCGTTAATGGTAGCATATTTTGTGGTAATGAACAGCAAAAGGTGTAGTGGAAGATAATCCCGGAAATGTGTCCATTTCATTGACTCATCATGTTGCGCTTATAACATTTGTAGTGGTCTTCGCTTCATCTCCAATTTTGTTTTTCTGGTTATTTCAAGAAATGTAACTGTGAACAGCTCGCATACATTTGCAGATTTCCTCTTTATTCGCTCTCACCCGATCCCTAATCCTCAAGTCCAAGAACACCTGATATTTGTCACTGCTAATATTGGGCGTGGTATTTCACAAAAGGAATGAGGAACTTTCGTTTAAAGTTCAGACTTCCAATGAAAAAGCCGAACCTATTAAGGATGAAGTCTGTCGGAGATCAATAATGTGGAACTCTTATTCCAAACTCAGCCTTCTACTGAATAAGTCGGACCTTAGAAGAATGTGAACTGCTAAAAGTCACCGTTTAAAACTCCACAGCCTGCGCCGCACACCGTCTGAACCCTGGTTAAGAGTGATTTAACTAGGGGTTAGCCATTCTGTGGCACAAGATAAAAACTCCGCTGATAAACTTAAAATAAATAGCCTGTTAGTATCACGGAGTGAGTACAGCAAGTAAGATGCTGATGACATAAGTCGCACTGATTATTGTTGAGAAAATCTTTCTGCGCAACGATTTACATTAACTTTGAGCTTTTCTTACAGACGATCTAAACCAAGTCTACTTTTCATTTAAAGCTTCCAAAAGTTCTTGGTGAAACACGTCATCATGGCTAAATGGGTCACTTAGGGCAAGTATAGACTGACCGTACGTGCGACCGCAAAGTGCTTTTGAAATAAGGAACTGAAACACAAGAGGATGTTTACGCAAGCTGCGACCACAAGAGTAATAAAAATAGTAACTAATACCTAAGGATAGGAAGGAAATCACGCATCATTGACGTGATACGAAACTCTTCAAATTCGTACTTCTTCCTCTTAAAGTTTTTAAGGAACTTCAGTCCTTAAGTTAAGTTTACCCGATGAAAAATAACAAACGTTTTCTACACCCCAAGTACTGATGTCTTCATAAAAACGTGGGAATGCCTGCCACTCACATCACGCCCTGAGACGTGTTGACGTTTCTCCTTGTTGCTTGCTCCGGGAATTCTCTAGTTTTTGTACTCTTGGCAAATTAAGATAAACTGAACTAAAGTATTATCAGGACGACGTGGAGAACTCTCTCGCGACAAAAAAATATGCATTCTCATTCTTTTGAAACATGAATTGTTTTGAAAAGAAACGTCGCTCCAGATGTTGTCGTCGTGGATGGGATGAGATACATCTTGACCCATCGCCAACTAATACTCCATGACCCACTAATAATATTTCTGACATTTATGTTGAAGTGGATAATTACATAACACTTTTTTAATATCCACACCTAAGAAAACGAAAACAATGTTGTTTTCGGTGCTTGGATTAACCATTTTGTTTTCATCAACCGTTTCCTCGTTCAATAAAGTATAAGAAAATAAACCTATCCCATGCAGCGACACCAAACCAAGTGCTATCAAGTGTACTATACGATGAAGCCGAATATTCCTCATGCAGACCTCGTGATCGAGTTTTCATCGCCGATATAGATCCGACAATATGCCAAATGCTAGCCAATATTTCAAAAAGTGAAAAAACAATAAAAATAAAGTCTAAAGAACTGGTTTAAATCCAATATTTGAGATGAAGACGGCAGACGATTTCTAGGCAATATTTCGACTCACTTAAGAGACCAATGTCAAACCTGTAAGTTATCCTTACATAGCATGTACAATGACACTGCCTTACGTATACCACCAATACAATAGTTGTAATTTTTGAATCGGTTGGAAAGTAACTGTAATGAAGACGAAGAATAACTCGTCGGTCATCTCGGTTTTTTACTAAACCTTGGGCTTCCAAGATACTGCTCTCCGGAATTTTTTTTTTATATTGTTTAGATCGGGCTGTTTGGTATGAAGGGCCAGGCGTTTCATATCATTGTTTGAACAAGACTAGACAGTACGCAGCAAGAAGTATGCGGCGTACTAAAAGGATATATGGCATATGAAATAGCGATATGTCGCATTTTTAACTTGCGTGCACTCGATACTTCGTAAAACCATTTTTATTGATTCCATTTTGTGTTCCTTATGTTTTCTCACACTACAGTAACACACAGTCTTTCACTTGGACAAGACACTCCTCAGAGGTTGGTTACCTCAACTTGTGCTATTCCCTCAGTCTTCTCACCCTACAGTAACACTCAGTCTTTCACCTAGATAGGACACTCCTCAGAGGTTAGTTACCTCTACTTATGTTGTTTCCTAAGTCTTCTCACACTACAATAACACAAAGACTTTCACCTGGACAAGACACTCCTCAGAGGTTGGTTACTTCAACTTATGTTATTCCCTAAATCTTCTCACACTAAATCTCACACTAAAGATCCACCATAACTAAGACGTTACCGAGACTGAACTGAAAGCACACCCAAACTTACGACCCTCAAAAAAATAAACTCTATAATTCGTTTTACTATATTTCATTTAATAACTTCACTGCCTGTTTGTTTTTAAATACTTTCCCTGTTTCCAGAGAATACTGCAGCCCAACATCACACCGACTCACACGCATGACTGGGCTCGAGCCCTCCTACAGACAAATGCGCCGGAAACGTCGTGTTGTTCTCCTAAGACCCGAAAGCTCAACACGTTTATCTCATAATACAACCACAAAAATATCAAGGTCTACAATCTCAATATAACACAACCACAAAAATATCAAGGTCTACAATCTCAATATAACACAACCACAAAAATATCAAGCTCTACAATCTCAATATAACACAACCACAAAAATATCAAGCTCTACAATCTCAATATAACACAACCACAAAAATATCAAGGTCTACAATCTCAACATGACTTCATAGACCATACTCCGACATGTTTTAAATTTACGCATTCGTAATTCTCGAATACTAATTTCAAAAATAGTCGTGGATATCCGGAACTCGCTCGTTCTGTTCTGACAAAAAAACAAAACTATTGAAACGTCTGTCCGCGGTGTTCGTCCGGCAAGAGACGAGAAAGCGGACACAAGCTGGAATGCACGGTGCATACAACAAGCTAAAATTTGCCGCCGTAAAGTAAAGTAAAGTGAAGTGAAGTAAAGTAAAGTAAAGTAAAGTAAAGTAAAGTAAAGTGAAGTGAAGTAAAGTAAAGTAAGGTAAGGTAAGGTAAGATAAGATAAGATAAGGTAAAGTAAAATAAAATAAAATAAAATAAAGTAAAGTGAAGTGAAGTAAAATAAAAAGTAAAAAGTAAAAAGTAAAAAGTAAAGTGTCTTCATTCATACACTGGATAACCCCGTCAGCTACATAAGCTGTTCTCCCTAGAGGTCCAGTAAGGACCACCCCTCATGGGTTTCAGTGTTACTACAGGAGGAAACTGGAGTACCCGGAGAAAACCTGCAATGCTTGGTAGAGTAAAACTGGACAACACTCTGCTCACATGTGACCAAGGAAATTTTAATCAGATAACTGCACGGAGCTGGAATCCAACCCTAGTCACTGTGGTGAGAGACATGTGCACTACCACTGTGCCACCAGCACTCCTACTAGTCACAGTGGTGAGAGACACGTGCACTACCACTGTGCCACCAGCACTCCTACTAGTCACAGTGGTGAGAGACACGTGCACTACCACTGTGCCACCAGCACTCCTACTAGTCACAGTGGTGAGAGACACGTGCACTACCACTGTGCCACCAGCACTCCTACTAGTCACAGTGGTGAGAGACACGTGCATTACCACTGTACCACTAGCACTCCTACTATTCACAGTGGTGAGAGACACGTGCACTACCATTGTGCCACCAACACTCCTACTAGTCACAGTGGTGAGGAGACACGTGCACTACCACTGTGCCACCAGCACTCCTATACGAGTTGCCGTGTTACCCAGAACCCATTGTTTCACTTGAAAAATATAAATTTGAAATATAAAAACACGAGTAGTGATACCTCGATCTAGCAATTACCGTACCACAGGCATGGTTGTCATTAGAGTGAACTCCAGTCTCCGATGGGGATTATCAATCCGTATACAGATCACTCTTCCATAGGGGTTAATGACCTTGGGTCAATCGTCCGGGCGGGTCATACACTCCTGTGGCACTGGCACTGTGTTTAGTGATATAAGATGAACATAATCCCAGTGGATTAACGACAATTGCGATTTAATACATTTAAATATTAAAAATTCCCGCCAAATTATTTTTCCAAATAATCATACACTATTTGAACAAGTGCTTGTCTCAATTTCAATACTACAGAACTTCGCAACAGGTGCCATCTTCTAACATAAAGCATTCATACAGACTTCTACTGGGTGTAAAGAATTGTCCGGAGGACATCGTTCTTCAATTTGATCGGTTGATATTTGCTGACATAACATGTCGTGTGGAAAAAGTTGATGCGAATTCACCTTTTTAGCGTGACTTGTACAACTACTGGATGACGGTCTTCGCAAGAGGTCGAGAAAATTAATTGCAGAGTTTTGTACTGATACATTTTAACATTGTTTTTATGTTAGAGTATGACACCTGGAACCAAGTTTTCTTTTAGGCTTCTTTAATTCATTAAGGTAAGTCTACCTAATATTTAAACTACGATTATGCCCCCAGGATCAACCCGGAATTAAGTTAGAGAAACGACTCTCTGTTTGTAAATCATATGATATTGGATACCACGGTGTCGCCGAACAGTGGCGTAACTAGCTCATGGCCTCCCTCTCAAGTGTGTGTGCGTGTGTGTGTGTGTGTGGGCTTGAGGAGCCCTCAGTAAATTCGAGTGGAGCAACATCATGTGCAGATTTTAGGGAGTGCCTGTCAAACACTCAAATATGTCATCTTGTACACCTAGAATTGTAGAAATGTCCAACTTTATAGAGGATGATGATTATATAAATTACAAACTGGGGCAGCCCAGTAAATTTTTAGGAGGAGGCAGGTCCCCCCTCAAGGCCACCCCTGGTAGTTACGTCAATGTTGCCGTATACGTCCATTACGAAGGTTAGGCAATTTACATGTTATCTGGGACGAAACGGGTTGCATTGTATGACATAAAATGTATGCACGCTTGTAAATAATATGTATACGATGAGAATATTCGTGTCGTTAAACAATCATCACGTAGCCATTAAGGCCCCAGTGCACCACCGATTTTACTGCAATTTATATGACACCCTTACTGACTACGACTTCAGTTCGCTTGAGTAAACTATGTGTAGTTCTACGGAAATTGCCTGACTGTTTTATTCCGATTTCTGTGGAACATGTTCTCATTCTCTTGCAGTTTTCTTCAGAAATCTGTCTCAAAGTTTTTATTTGCCGACGCCTAAAAGGCTCTAATCATGCTCTGACACGGAAAAAAAATTACACAAAAGTCAAAAAATGAAAATCTTTCAGTGCAAACACAACAGGGAGTTTTTTTTTTTTTGGCTTGGTTGACGAAATCGCGGATAAAATGGCGACTAAAGTCATGGCCCAAATCCCAACAACAATGACGACAATCGCCCAAATCTCAGCGAAATCTCCAGTAGTTTACACAAACAACTCCAAATCACAGTCAGGCCGGCGATAAAAATTGCAGCGAAATAGCCGTCCAAATGGTGGCAAAAAATCGCTAGCTTTCAAACGGCCTTTTGCCAAAACCTACTCTAATTATCTTCGGCAATGTCTATTTTGTTCAGAAGAGCAGTATTTCAGCTCACTTCAAACCTAACCGGAGGGGAAAGAAGGCAACTCAGACCAATTGCTTGCCTAAAACTACAAGGTCTTATATTTACAGAAGGTTTCTTGATATTTCAAGCAGCAACCTTGGCCAATCATTTTTACATATCAAGGTGATTTTTCCAACGCCTTCTGCTTTTGTCTTATGTTCCAATGAAGGCATTCCCCTAGACTGGCAAACCAGTCGTTAATTTGATCCTCTTTGGTGAGGCAAGGTACTGGATACACTGACGTAGTAACGCAGATACTGCAAGTAAATATCAAGAACACAGTTAAGTTTATGAATTACAGTCTACCTCCATATAAGTAAGCACACTTACAAGAACGCGGCATCATGGGTAATCGAGACATTACCCATGATACCCCTGTTCAGTATTGACCAGTGATACTTTGTCTTCCCGTAAAAATAAGATCATAATTGAGAAATATTACACACGTTAAAAGGAAAAAATCGCACACGAAATGAATCTTAGGCGGTTACTGTTGCGAGTTATATAAATTGATAATTCTAAAACGCTCGAGTTTTAGTTCATGGCATTGTTTAGCTGAAACTGAAACTGTTGACTTAGTTTACGTTCCAAGCCCCTCGCCCCAGACCCCTGATTGTACAAGGCAATTATTGTTGAGAGAGCAAAAAAATCGACACCGCAACGCAATTTCTTGAACATTTCTGCACTTAATTTAGGAAATAAACTTTCTTAATGTAACACTCCGTGATCGAACTACCGGTAAACAAAAATGAAATTGACTGTGAGGATGAAGTCTGTTTTTTCGGTTCAGTTCGGATTGCCCATGATGTGCCGTTCCATTGCTATTTCTAGGAAACTCTAATACAAGTGAGAAACTTGGGTAGAGTTTCCAGGCCAGGAAATAATCTGAGTGTTACTGTCGTATAATAATTCTTAGGAAAGCAACATAAGATGAGGTAACCAACCTCCGAGGAGCGTCCTGGCAAGTGTTGATAATGAGACTACACTTCCTTCTTAATTATTCTTAAGATCCTGAGTAGCGTTAGGTTTGAGGTTGGAACCCGGATCTCCAAGCTCAGGAATTAACTGCGGTTAATTCATGATAATGTATCACATGAACCAATGCCATACCGAACCTTTACTCTGCCATCTGCGTCCGTGTATTTCAATGGTTAGAGTATCTCAACGGGGATTACAAGGTTACGAGTTATGTTTCCGTAATGGGATCAGAAGCTTTGCTGAGTCTGAGGTTGAGGATCACGAATAATTGAGATTTGAACTCAGTGATTTGTATAGAAACCTGTCAGACTAGCTTTAGAGAGAGCAGTACACATTCGAAACTGCAGTTAGCAATACACATGTTGATAACAAGCTAGTAAAATAAGTAACCGTCTCTCTGCCATCTCAGTCCGTGTAGGTCAATGGTTCGAGCATCTAACCGGCGATCACGAGGTTACAGGTCTGACTTTTGTCGGGATCTCAGCAAAGTTTTTCTAAGCAAAATAGCTTGAGTAAATGCGTACTAACCCCCCCCCCCCCCCCAACTTCTTATGTTAATAGCTAGAGGTACATACCCATCTCCACTATGAAGTTCTTGTCGGTTCCTTCCATCAAACGAAGCAAAAGCTCCAGAACGACTATCTTGAGACAACATAATCTAACGAGGAAATTATAATTAACTCGAATGATAATGATCGTAATTTCCCGCCAAGATATTGTAAATTAGCATAATACTGATATTACAATTTATATTTTTTAAATTTATGACCATTATGACGCCACAGTTTATGACGATTTATAACCGATATCAACGCCCATCATTTCACAAGGAGGAATAACAATGCCCATGTTATTATTAGTAATTTTAAGCAGATGAAAACAAAAGGCAAAATTTTTTTAATGCAACTTAGTTGTGCCAAGATTCATGATTATTACTGCAACCATAGCAGATAATAAAATTTATCACGGAATCTTTAAACGTAGTCGAATAACCAGGGAAATGAAATATTTAAAACATCAACCAGTCGACTTCTTGGCAAGTTTTACCTTTAGTTCCACGCCAGCAGGAACAATAACAGGTCGGGATGAAAGAGTGTGGGGACAAATAGGAGTGAGCAGGATTCCGGGGACATTGGGGTGCACCATGGAGCCGCCTGCGGCCGCAGCGTAAGCAGTGCTTCCCGTCGGGGTGGACACGATAAGACCTGAAATAATAAAAAGAAAAGAAGATTGAGAAAAAATAAGCAATGAATTTAGTGATGAGTAATGAAAGGGCGAGATATCACCGTCTTTACTTGGTCTCAGAAGATCTTGAGTTGATGTCTAACGATTATTCGCCCCTGGCTCAGTGGATAATGTTGACTTTGTCTCGAGGATTACTCGACAATATTCACTGAGTCTGGGGTGAATAACTGTTTTAGTATAATCTAACGGGGGATTATTTGAAAGAAATTAGTTAACAAGTTGCTTTAAATATACATACATATAGGTGGTGTGCACGTGAAGTCATGGCAGCCATCTTGGATGAACTTTCACAAAAGAATCTCATTAACTTCTATTGTACGTGGAACCAACATGGCTGCAGTATCATTGTCTTTTCAATCCTAAGGGATTGGTTACAACCCACCTATACATCGATACTCCTTTGATTAGATGGTTTGCTCTATAATAGTACAATCTTACCGTCTCCTTGGACTACCGTAATGAGACGATCATTACAGTATACTTCAAGGTTGGACAAAAACGAAGCAGTTCCTCGGTCAATTACCAGTTCATTCAGCACCTGCGAATGATGAAAAAGAAACGTTTTGCTATAAAAAGAACTTCAGTTTAAAGCTCTCCGGTCTGTAAGGAAGTTTGATCAAACACTACTGGACCGTCAATGACAACTTGTTCTTGCAATAGAATTTTTCATTCAAAATAAAGATATTAAATAATTTTCAACATAGTTTTTACAGCATGTGGTAGTTTGGCGTGTGCCAATTCTAACTGCGCACGCTCCTCAAGCTAGGCTGCTGGTGGCACTCACCGCAGTGTTTGGAGTTAAATTCTGGTACCGTGTAGTTATCTTAGTAAAGCATTTTTACTCGCACGAGCTGACGCTAAGAAATAATAAAAAATAAAAATTATTTCTGTTACATACGGTGTAGCACTTTGCTTCATCTTTGTTTTTGTTGCTGTCCTCAACTGTCGAGGCTGGCATGAGCAAACAGTCCAATCTTTTACGAAGAATAAGTTTTCCGCTACCTGAAAGGAATAACAAGAATGAAGAAGAGAGGATGGAAGGAAAGGAGAGGATGGAAGGAAGGAAGGCAGGCTAGGAAGACAAGTGAAAGAATGGAAGAAAGTGAAGAAATGGAAGGAAAAGCAAAGCAGAGAATAGAGAGAGAAGAAAGAAGGGAAGAGAAGGGACAAGGAAGGAAGAGAAGGGAAAGAAGGGAAGGGAAGTGGAAAGATGAAAAGAGAAGGGAGAAAAGAGGAAGGGATGGTCAGAAGAGAAAACGGAGGAGGGAGGGGTTAGGAGGGAAGAGAAGGGAGAAGGAAGGAAGGGAAGGGAAAGAAGGGGATTGGAAAGATGGGAAGAGGAGGAGAAAAGGGGAAAGAAGGGAAAAGAAGGGAAGAGAAGGGAGAAGGGAGAAAGAGAAGGGAAAGAAGGGGAGAGATAGAAGGTAAGGGAATAAAGGAATAGAAAGGAAGAAAGGGATACAGGGAGAAGAGGAAGGGGAGGGATAAAAGAGATGGAAGGAAAGGAAGGGTGTAAACCTGAGAACAAACGAACAAGTAAACAAATGGAAAGAAAGGTAAAAGGAGAAAATTTTCCTATTTACCTTCCATTATAGCAATTAGGTCTTGTTTGTAATTTGGAAATTTAAAACATGTTAAAAATCCCAAGGAACCAACGTGATAAGCAATAACGGGAGGGCAATTTGACTGTAAAATAAAAAGTGATTGTAAAAAATTCTATTTTTGCCTTACCATGAAACTAAAAAACACTACAATCAGTCTGTGAATAATTTGAAGTACAAACCCACACACAAACAAACACTGAATTATGATCAAATATACTCTAAGTGGTAGTTACTGAGTGCTGGTTACAGGCTGAGTTTTAATATATATGATTCTAACAGAGGTCACATAGGCAAATTGTATATACTGTGTGAAATATTGACATGCTTACCTGGAACAATGAGGCAGCATACAGTAAAGTACCATCTCCACCCAAAGATACAATAAAATCAATGGTGTTCTCCAGAGCTCCACCTAAACAAAATCAGCACTACGTCTAATCATCCACTGACATATTTGTTAATTCATTCATTAGTTTGTTTAAAATACAGCATGTCATTTAACACTTGTTCCTTTATTTGTTAACCTTTTCACTTTGATAATTTTTCTAGCTCTGTCAAACCTACTAGCCTTCCCCTTGATACTCTTAACAACCCATCAACTCACCCCACCTACACTTTAATTTTTCCCCATTACTCCACAGTTTGATTCTCTCATCCTCTGCTTCTTATTGATCATCTACCAATTGATATAATTATTTTATCAGTCATTAATTTATTACCAGTTTTATAATTGATTAAACAGTTGATTCTTTCCTCATTTATTCTCACATTCTGTCCTTTATTCATTTATCCATTCCTTACAATTAATAATTTACTTGTTTATTAATAAATCAACAATTCGTTTATTTATCCATCCACTGATCAATTCCTTCATTACATTGCAAGTTTATTCAACGTTTCATACCTTCTTCTAAAACATAAATAGTTTTCTTTATAGCCTCAATCTTTCCATCTTTCATTAATTTGATGTCCTGATATGTTGATTTCTCAACATACAAAACCAGATTCATATCCTATATTCATAAACAAAAATATAATTTACCACTTGGTCCTGCAAATTAAATTTCTCTGAACAAAGTATAACCATTACTAGCCAGTTACTATAATAATCACAAATTTAATATCAACTGCACTTTGTATTCATAAAAAACATACAAAAAACTCTTATGAAATACGGGATCACCACCATCATTATCAGCATCACCAACATGATCATCATCACAATAATGATTATCATCACCATCACAATTATCACCATATATCACAATTGTCACCATCATTGTGACCAATATCACCTCCACTATAATCACTGGCACCACAAGGATCATCACCAATATAATCTCAATTATTATGTTCACTATGATTTTCAACATTATTATTACGGTATTACCATCATCACCATCATTTACAGTATGATTTTGATCATCATCACTAGTTAATATCTTTAATACCATCACAATCACCAGCATCTCCATCCCTATCACCACAACTCGCCACCATCTTCATCTTACCACAACTCACCACCATCTCCATCTTATCACCACAACTCACCACCATCTTCATCTTATCACCACAACTCACCACCATCTCCATCTTATCACCACAACTCACCAGCATCTCCATCCCTATCACCACAACTCACCACCATCTTCATCCCTACCACAACAACTCATCACCATCTCCATCCCTATCACCACAACTCACCAACAACTCCATCCCTATCACCACCACCCACAACCAACCCCATCTCTATCACCACAACTCACCACCATTTCCATCCCTATCACCACAACTCACCACCAACTCCATCCCTATCACCACAACTCACCACCAACTCCATCCCTATCACCACCACCAACAACTCCATCCCTATCACCACCACCAACAACCATGATCATCACTAACAGCTTTATCACTGTAATGTTCATCATCATCTGTCATCACTTTCACTGTCACAATCTTGTCTACAATCATCAATTCATCAACTGCATCATAAACATCACTGGCATTACCATCTCCATCATCACTACCATGGTCATAATCATTACCTACACCATTGTCAAAACAGTATCACCATGACTACTGTATAAGAATCAACAATTCTGTTTATTACTGACCATAATTCATTTCATACATATTTACTGCATGATCGTTATCACCATCACCATCATGATAATGATCGGTATCACCTATATTATCATCATTACCACCCCCAACCCACCAACCTACACTAACCCCACCACTGCCACTAACCCCACCACTGCCACCAACCATGTTTATGAAATGTTAAACTCAAAAAACTGATGCAATGCTTACCTTAACAAGCCAATGTGCCAATTCCTTAAAGCATTCATTGACATCTTCATCTCCTGGTTTCCTGACAACAAGTACTCGTTTTGGATGACTTTTCCATCCAAGAATCATATTTGATGGATCACATGTAGTGCTTATGAAAAAAGTAAGATCATATCTTACAATGCTGAAGCAGAACTCTGACTTATTTGATATTTACACACTAATTATGTTCCCTGAGTTCCTACTTCTTGACTGATGATTAATAAAGCAAAGTGTGTTTGGTGATGCCCTTGGTATGATTATCATAATCAGAATCAAGTAAGAATTTAACATGGTCATTTATATGAGTGAAATAAGCAGCAGGGCAAATAAAATTTAAGGACTTTTCATGAATTTGCAAGGGTTTTTAGAAAATTTTAAGACTTTTGAGTACCAAATTTTGAAACAAGAAAATTTAAGGACTTTCATGGTTCAAGAGGACCTGTATGAGCCCTGACTCCATGTGCAGCAAAACTGTCAGTGTGGTTCAAATCACAAGGCCTTACTGATAATATACCATAGTTGAAAGGAAAAAGAGTTTAACTCTTTCATCCCTCAAACTGACAAAAATCTGTCCTTGATCAGAAAACACATCTGGCATTAGCCAGATTAAAATTACAAAAAGGCCATGCAAGCCATTAGTAAGCAACAACAGAAATGACTTTTAACCATTTAACCCACTAGCCAGTCATGGTGTCTCCCCTAGACGAGTTATAGCATTCAATGTTTTGCTACAGCAAACTTTCAAAAGACTGTTTTGGGGATTGGTGGATTAAGTTATTGGAATATTCTCGGTTGTAAAGCACTGATTGTTGGTTTTTCACACTAACAGTCTGGTTGAAGACAATATGTTTGTGATAAAATAAGCAAAGAAAAGTATGTGTTCATGTATCTTGATTTGCTTCAAAAAGGCTTCTCAAGAATGTAAATTAGGTAAGGTACTGTATTTGTAGTTTCAGTCATTAGCTTATGTCTAACCATAAATCTACCATTGCACGGCACAGTATGTGTGATAAGAAAAATGTTTCTTTACCTCATCCCATTATCGACTGATTTATCATCAACAAGTTGAGCTTTTGGGCCAAATTTAGTTACTGGCCTTGGCCCATGGCAGGATCGTCGTCTATTGAATATCCTAGAAGGCAAATAGCACATAATTAGAGAAAAATATCTCACCAAAGAACAAACAGGAAGTTGCACTAACTCACTTCCATTCTTGAAATGTGAACTGTTTATTACCCTAGCATGTTTAAGTGTTTTATCTTTCTAAAATTGCTCAAACTATTCTACATTCTGTACACATGGGACTTTTACTATCAGGGATAAAAACTTTTATGGCTTCTGTTAGCATCTTACCAAATCCAGGAAGTAAACCACTTGACCTGCTTTCAATGTGAAGGGTCAGCATACCCATTTACACTCAACGTTAACAGAGAAGCTACTACATTTCATGACAGTGAGATGAACATTCCAACAAAAAGACAAAATTCAAATGTGATTTAGACATGATCTTCTGCCTAGAGTTTTATAATATGGTCTGGCTTATGTAATGTGACACATTTTCAAAGTTGTTTGTGAAAGTTTTGTTTGGACTAATTTCTACATCTTCTGTTGTCTATCATAGTTCAACATACTCAGAACAATTCATTTACTCCATATAACCTTATTTATTACTTCCTGACTTGAACCACAGTAAGCTTAGTAATTAAAGTCTTTAAATATCAAACTCCACTACATAAAACAAGTATTATAATATCTAACATACAGTAAAACAAGGAATGTATGTTAATTCACAAAACAACTTCTGCTTATCTTGTACCAGTAGGTCATGCAGTTCTTTACTAGAATATGTTCACTTGGCATAATCATGTTTTACTGACAGTATCTTGGTGAAAGAGATAACTTGCATGTCTTTGTGTCTACATTTAATATATCATAATCCAAAATAATATCTCAAACTATCAGTTCCACACACAGTCATTGGTGTTATAATAACAACTTCACCTTACCCCAGACAAAACCTGACCTTAGATCTACTAACTCCCAGATTTATGGTATGATGAACTTTAACACCAGTCAACCAGAAAGATAAATTGTTCACTAAATGTCATAAAAGACTTACCATTTAGACTTACGAGGACTTCAAAAAATTCACAAAGGAAAGGAATTGTTTGATTTGAATTTATTCGCATCAAAATATTGATATTTATTATGGCTACTGCATGTGTTACCTAACCCATCCAATTAAAAACTGACAATAGTAACCTTAAGAAGAAAAAGAAGCTTTTCACAAAAATAGAAGCCAGACCAACATGGTATTCAAGATTAATGGGAACAGGAAGTAGAACTCACACCTAATTGCACCACCTGCTGACAAACACATCCTCAAAATACAGCTTCAGAGAAAAACAAAAACTAAATTTAGAGCATGCATCATCTCAAGTTCCAGGAAAAAAAATCACATAAACTTCAGACTCCTTGAAAAGATTTATGAATAAACCTTTACTCTTTATCAATAATGACAGCATTACATATGAGATGATATGATAAACTATATTGGAAAATGATCCAACTTTATTAAGGAAGAAATCATATACTGATAAGTTGATCTATCACTATGTAATCAACACTTTAACCCTTTGCCTGTCCTGTGCATCACATGACACACACTGACGTCTGAGTGATAACATCAAACAAAGGCTACACAAGCAAAGGGTTAAAGAAAGATTTCAGCATTTAAATATCCAAGATTACAATATGTATTGATTGATGCAATGTTACAATGTTGTTTCAACAGAGAACAAATACATACATATATATATATATATATATATATATATATATAGGAGTAAAATAGACAAAATTTTTGCTGACGCTACTCTGAGTTTCATACGCTCAGGCGATCATCAGGCAACTGACAGATGATTGCCTGAGTTGATTGCCTGATGATCGCCTGAGTGCGTGAAACTCAGAGTAGTGACAGCAAAAATTTTGTCTATTTTACTCCTTTATTTGCTCTACTGGTATGGTATTGAGCGCTCTTCATTTTCAAACCAACACTGCAACCTTTCTGGTCCTCACCTTTGGTTTATATATATATATATATATATGACAACTAAACTATTGGAAACCTCAGAAATTTGTGAAAATGAACACTGGCACTAAAGTATATCAAGCCAATATTTCTAAGATTTACATAATTTAAATAACAGTAAACTGAGAATCCACTCCATAAGATGCACAATCTATCAGACCTTGGCCAATATTCAAGCATTTCAAGCTAAACCAACAAAACTATACTTTAAAGTAATACTTACATAGACTTTAGTACACCCCACACCATTACAAGCTTTAACTATCATTCACTGCTGTAAAATAATACTGTACACCATATCTCATGATACGTTAATAGTGTTGAGTTATATAACTTATGTAGTACAAGGAAATTGATGGGGGCTAATTATTCATGACATAACGCAGACTTAGTCCTTAGATCTATTTGCATATTCTGTTCATTAAAGAAGAGGAAGGATGATACACCTCCACCTGTGTGGTGGTTTAATTGCTTGCCTACAAACATGAAGTAGGATTCCACATTAAAGCAATTAAAATTTTTGAACATGTTTGCTGGTATAACTTATTTTGAACTTTCAATTCCTACTGGACAGCTCAAAGAAAGACAAGCTTTGAACAGTGATAGGCAAGAACAAGTACACTCTTATCAATCAGTGAACCTTTCTTAAAATGTAATCAGCTGTTTGTGCTACATGCTAGATCGGAACAATTCAAATGCACAAAAATCGTGTATTCAACCTCAACTTCTCAATTCAAACTGAATCATGTAATTGACCCAAACAAGGAAGCATTTATGGCAACTGTGCTTCTATCTACGACCTCAAACACGCAACCTCAACGGCTGAATGACAGTCCTAAATATCAGCACAGAAACTCCTTATTTATCTGGCAAAACAGAAAGCAGTGTGAAGAGGTGAACGTAATTTCAACACTTGTTATTTATAATGTTCAATGTATGGTTATACTATTTGAAAAATAACAAACGCAATATCAAGGGATTTTCTTTCAAGGACTACACTATGTTTAAAATGCTGTGGGCATTTATATGCAATCAACAGAGGTTATCCAATCTTGTCGTTGTCAAGGGAAACTGACTGTCCATTTTTAGAAGCCGGGTCATATATTTTCCATTCTTAGTGTGTATACAACGTAACTGGACTCCGACATTTCGTCACTGTGGGTGTTTCTGGTTGATCGGAAACCTTTGGTCTTTAATTCTATCAAAACGCATAATTTACCTTGTCGATGAGATAACTACCGGTCACGAACGATGAGACAATGCCATATCCTCATAAGAAACTGTAGCCTAAGGAACTTCAAAAACACAATTGGCAAAAACTTTGGCAAAAACTTTGGCAAAAACTTTGGCAAAAACCTTGGCGAAAACTTTGGCGAAAGGCTAGGCGACTTGGAAAAAAGCGAAACACCGAATCCCAAAGCAAAACATTATTACGTGTGACAGTATTTAATAAATTAAAGCCATTGCTAGTCCTCTAAACGTTTATCTGGCTAACTTGAAAACTTAAATCCCGGATAAACGCTTCCAAGAATTGGTCATATATTTTTGCAGCAAATTCTGGCTCTGTTGTAGAAAGTGATAATCAAACTAGAACCAAATCTCGATCAATTTCGCTGAATGCAATTGTAAGGCCTTTTAGCTCTCATTTGCCCAAAGATTCATCGACGCGATTTAGTGTTTGGATTAGTGGGAATAGCTGATCAAACTTTTATAAACAGGATCGATGATTTGTCACACAGTCAAGTGATGAACCTCACAAAAGCTTCCATGAACCATGAACAGAATGCTCAACCATACCTTCCCTCTAACTGTAGTCACTGAAGTTATGGTAGTCCTCAGCCGTTCATAAAACAACAGAAGATCTTGTTGGAATACCCAGTAAAAGTGTTTCAACCAAGGTCGTGTTGATTACTTAGCTTTATCTCTCTCCTGGGTCAACAGTAAATTGTCGACCGCCTCTGCTTTCCGTACGTTCAAATTATTCATGCTTTTGTCGTAAATTACATTGTTGAATAGAATTAACTATAGTCTGAGGAAGCCATTCAGCCAGCTGTCTTCGAAATTTGCGCTGTTGTTTCTTTCCTAATCTTTCACTTTGCAACGAACACTCTAACAGGAAGTAAGAGGTCAATTTATTAACACCCCTCCAGAATCTTTTTCTTTCAAAAACTCACCACTTATTCCCAGTTGAAGCCTTATCATCACGGCTAACACCATTCACAAGCTTCGTACAGTTGCTGGTTGAAGACATGACTTATATTCCCAACCAGTTGAAAGCAAAGCTGAACTTAAACTGGTGAAAGTTCACTTCTTCCACGAAAATAAACTAAACTGAGAGGAAATTTTATTGAGCCCGTGAGCTGTGGGATAGCAGTAATCCAGAAGCCACGGGAAGAAAGTCTCTCGAGCTTTCGCGTATTTGACCCGCGCAATCCACGCATTCACGAGTTACAGGAAGTACAGTGGAACCCCGTTAATACGACCACCGTTGGGCCGAAATCACATCTTTAAACACCTCAATAACTCTATAAACTGCAAAAACCATTACACACCTAGCTGCTTTAAAATTTTAGATTCGGCCAAAACCACTTTCACACTCAAATTGAAAGAAGCTATTCACATCCAAAATAAAAAACCAGAATTAAACACACAAATGCAACATATCAACACCTTCCTCTGCTAGTAATTATCGTCTGATACCGCCTCCGTTAATCCTCACACAACACACTGTCATTGTAATTAATCATCTAACATATCGTCATTGTAATTAGTTAATTTATTCGTACTATAATTCTTATTTAAAGCCTTGCAAACATCATCTTGTAAACTGAAGATGGCATAAGTCTTGGCGAAACATGTCTTTGAAAAGTATTCTCGTGTTTTTTAAATTTATAACTATTCTTTACATTTAAAAAAATCTGTAAGCTTCCGTTGGTTTTTCCGACACTAAAGCCAATCGGTTTGAGCTTAGCAGATTACTCTGGCGAGCTCATTTGCCGTTATTGAATTTCCTTTCTGTTCGAGAAAATCCGAAGCAACCTGCATAGAGGATATTGCCTGCCGTTTTTGCTTACAATTTGAAGACATGATGACTGGTCGAAGTGCCTATACACAAAACTGCGATAATTATACACCGCATATCAGAATTTGATATCAGAAAAGGCATTACTCAACACGTTCAGTGGTCGTATTAAACAGTAGGGGACATCAAAATATGGTCGTTGGTCGTATTAAGGAGGTGGTCGTATTAACGAAGTTTTCAGATAAGAAAAAAAATTAGCTTTTATCCGGGGAAAAAGAAAGTGGTCGTATTAACGGGGTGGTCGTACGGCGGGGTTCCACTGTAGAAAGGAAAAAGGGGAAGCCGGGTTAAATAATGAGAATAACAGTATATAAGGAGGTAGATCATGGAGAGAAAGGAAAGGAGGAGGTAAGGAGGAGGTAAGGATGAAAGAAAAAAGGAATGAAAGGAAGAAGATAGAAAGGATGAATAAAAGAATGAATAAAAGAAAGAAAGGAAGAAAGAAAGAAACAGGACATTCTACAAAAAGTTAGGAAGGAAGTAAGAAAGGAGGAACAAAAAGGAAGGAAGGATGATAGGAAGAGAGAAAAAGAAGGAAATAAAGAAAAAAGAAAAAGGATGAAGGAAGGAAGGCAGGCCAGCTGGCAAAATGGAAGAAGAGAATTGATGAAGGAAAAAAACAAACAAACAGAAAGACAGAGTAAACCCAGCGAAATACATAAATAACATCACAAGGATGCAACCTAACAGTATTACAATTAACCCTTTAACACCCAGTGTCTGATATATTGGACACCAAAGTACAAAAGAACCAGTGAGAGAACAAAGGAAAACAATAGAAAAGGAAAATTCAGGTGTTAAAGGACTAAGCTTTTCACAAAGTCAAAATGCCATCCATCATTCCAGGCTGGCTCAGCTACCTGGTCATTCAACCCACTTCCACTCACAGTGGCAGCACATGGGTAGGGCCTGGGCAGGCACAGGCCCACCCAAAAATTTAGCATGCCCAGCTAAAAACAATTGGCGATTCTGCTATTTTTGCCAAATTTTCCCCTCCTTTAATGAGCTCTGACAGTAAAATATCAGTGTGTCTTCAGGAAAGTTTCTGTTCAATCTAGTTCTGGTGTACTGATTGCAAAAAAGATATAATAAGCACTCAGTGTTGATGTTGAATGAAGTAACAAACCATTTGACTACTCATCCTAGGTATTTTGTGTTTGGCCTGCCTGCCCACATTTTATGGAAATAAAATAAGATAAAATGAACATGTACATTATTAAGCAGTTTCAGAGACAGTACACCAAATTTGCTGCCATTGGAACCAAATTTTGTGCCCACTCAAGATTCTTTGTGCCCCTCCAGAAATAATATTAATTTAATTCCTGGTACCACCCCTATCCAGGGGTGGCACCAGAGGGGGGGGCAGAGGGGGCTACAGCCCCTCTGTTGGGGAACATTAGTCCCCTTGTTGGGGAAAAATTAACCATCCATCAGGGAATTTTAACTGATAAACACACATATATTGCACAAACTATGAGAACTTGTTACTGATTTAGCCAAGAAAGATAATAGACTTTTCTCTTCATGTCTAATCTAAAAGCAAACTGTTTCTAGTAAGAAGTTGAGATTCTTCTTGTGAAAAATAAGATGATGTTTTCGACCTTCAAGTAATGAAATTATGAAGAGGGCATGGTCATGCCTCCTTTGGTTTAGCTCCCCTGTCAGGAATGTTAGCCCCTGCATCAGGGAATCCCTGGTGCCACCACTGCCCCTATTATGTCTTCTTGTAAATGTACTCTTGTACAACCCTTCACCAGTTAAGCTAGGTATTCACATAACCCACAGCAATTAGTCCTGTCCAACACTCTCTGAAATTATAACAATAACAATAATGATAACAATGATGATAACAATGATGATAACAACAACAACAACAACAACAATAATAATAATAATAATAATAATGCTTAATAATGTGTTTAATAACTGAATTACAACATGTTTACATTTAATAGCAAATTTAATACAACATCAAAGAGAAATGATCAGAAAGGTCTGAGTAATGCCGAAATGTAAAGAGTGGTTTTCTAATGTTTCAAGTGAAGGCCCTTCACAGAGAGAAAACGTTGGAGGATCGAAAAACACAGAGTATTTGATTGGCCATTCGTTGTCACATGACCATATATGAGGCCCAATAGGCCGAAACGGTTCCGTCTGTAGTTATATATATATATATACATACATATATAGATGTACCACAAGTGTGGGACATTTGAGTTGCCTATAATATAGGCTTCTCCATCCTGCTCATCAGCACTACACTGATCAGGCCCAGTAGGCCAAAACAGTTCCATCTGTAGTTATATATATATATATATATATATATATATATTCTGTGTTTTTCGATCCTCCAACGTTTTCTCTCTGACAAAGGGCTTTTGCTCAAAACATTAGAAAACTACTCTTTACATTTCAGCATTACTCAGACCTTTCTGATCATTTCACTAAAATTTCAACAATGCCTACACAGCACTCTATTTTACAACATCAAAGAACTGAGTTACACAAGTTTACTGTTTTACAAGGCCATTCAGTGCACAACCTTACAGCAGATACTTAATTATCCAATATGACACCAATGGAGCTAATGTGTCATCCAACCACAATAACAACCTTTGGAGTTTTAGTCCAGTATCATTCAAACCTATATATTAAGTCCTCTGACTCAAAAACTTTATAACTTCTGAATCCAATAGCCAACCACGTTTTAAAAGGATCTAACTCAGCTATGACCCTTAGTAATTTAGTTATTGTGGGTGAAGATGCATCATGTGGTAAAATGTATGGGCTGTTTTCCATGTTCCATCTTATCTGAGAAAATCAGTTTGAAGCTAATTCTCTTGTTTTGTTGATTGTAATTTTAGACCTGAGTAGTCTGGGTGTAGGTAGGAAAGTCATTGGTCACTGGAACTAAAAAAAAAAGGACATATTAAAATCTCAGAACAGCAAGCAATGTGACCAGGGACTTGTTATTTCAACAAACTCCAAATTGTCTTCCTTCAGATTTCCCCCCCTCAATAAGTCAGTAATAAGTCAGCAAATGGTGATATGTGGTGGATTAATTGTCCAGCTGGTTTGGTCAATTTCAGATATCACTACTTATCCAGTACTCTACTTTTTATCATGTGTTACCTGCGTTTTCTCCACTTTTCTTTGTCAGTGCAATGTTTTTCAAATGTTTCCATCCTATTGTACATTCATCTCTGAAATCACCATGTAGAAAGTAGCCCACAAGTGGGTTGAACACCATAGGTATCAATGTAATACCAAACAGTGAGACTTTTCCTTTGTCTCCTGGACATGCATCTTCACAATATGTTGAAACCAGCATGGCTATCTAAAAGAATGTGCATAAATCAACAATTTTACTTTGAATTATATATATATATAACTACAGACGGAACCATTTCGGCCTATTGGGCCTCATCTGTGTAGTGCTGATGAGCAGGATGGAGTAGCCTACATTATATAGGCAACTCAAATGTCCCACACTTGTGGTACATCTAAGCCATGCCAGAGCGCTCTAACTAGAGACTAGTGAGTGTGCGCAAATGCACTGGTGGCATGACTCATATATATATATACACACACTACCATTTGCAATAGACATACAACCAGAATTGCCATTTGGAATAACTTTCTCTATCTTGAAATATATAAGCAAGTATGTGGTACCTTTCTGTTTTTCCCCCATTTTTTGCATTACATACAGTTTTTTATAGGACTTACCTGTGTCAGGATTTTGTCCATGCATTGGTTAAACAACAGTGCCTAGTGAACTTCAAACACTAAGGGCCCAGCTAGGTACTGATTGTGACCCCTTAGGCCTGTCTCATCTACGTACTCCTAATGATTTGTTAAGACATTCATCATCAGGAATCACTAAACCAAGCTTTCTTAATCTGTCATTTCAGGCATGGAAAGTTTACTTTCCTTCAAGTGCTCCATAATGCTAAAAGGCCTCACTAGATATCCTAAGGTTGAAGTCTGTTGTTTTTGACCAAATAAGTTAATGGTAAAGAATTCCCTCTTTCAGGTAGTTGAAAATACATGCCTGAAAAGAATGCTTTCTTTTTTTTTATCAAATATGGTTTTTCATTTGATCTAACCAGATAACCAACAGTCCAATGCCCAATGTTGCAGTATTTTGTACTGTGAAACTAGCATTCATCTGTTTGCATCTCAAATCAGATATATTAATATAAATCATGTGAATAGGCTATTAAATTACTTTCTACATTTGTACTATCTGGATGCACTAACAAATTAACCATTAACTTACCATATATGGTATCCAACAAATTAAAAACAAACTTGAAATAACCAAAGAATATATAATTGTTTCTTTCTTGCGAGTCTTTGGTACATTCATTTGCCCACGATTTTTGACAAGCTTCCACCTCTGGCAAAAATTTACCAAAAGAAATCCAAAAATGAGAATAGCTAAGGTCATATTTAGGAAGCCAGTGAGCTTCACTGCCAGTTCTCTGCTCCACTTCAACAGACAAGTGGAGTATGATGTCTTTCGTGAGTACTCTCCCAAATTAACCAGTGGGAAAGTACCATTTACAAGTCCATACAACAAACAAAAGACAAAAGCAATGAATGGAACTTTGCTTCTTTTTCTGACATACTGATAATACTTAAAGGGTTTCCATAAAAGAAACATTTTGTTGATTTGGATGAATAATATACCAACTGCAGCAAAGTGAAAAAAGAAGGCCAAAAAGAACCCGAAGAAATCACACGCTCCTCTAGTTAGTTCACCGTCACTTGATAAACGAACGACCGAAGCTGTAGTTAAGGTCAAGCCAACAACAGTGTAAGCGACATTAATTCCTTCAAGATTCCACATTGAATGATTTCTCGTTCCAGGTTGTCTTTTCTCGCTAGCTAGTTTAGCCTTCCACATGAAAAACACGGTGGCAGTGTTCCCAACGAAGATCAGTAAGCCCAAGAGAACCCATATCGTGTTTACCAGTATATTAGGAGACACGTCTTGTGGCATAGAGAACGCCTTGAAACGACTGAAGTACAATCAGAGTTAGTGTGAATCGATGATTAGTCAAGCCTGTTAAGGTGCCGGAAATCACTTCTTTGGTAAAGTACAACCGTGAATGAACGAAAGTTATAAAACATTGTCTGCGTCGGGGAAGGAGGGTGTGGTGGGGGCAAGAGAGCCCCTTCTTGACTTCCTCTTGGCCTGTCTGTCTTAATCACCGCTATTGTCTTTCACTTAACAACTACAGTAAGGGAAAGACTTAGCGAGTTCGTACTGGAAGATGGGAAAGCCGTCCAAGACGCAAATATCTCTAATGGATAAAATCGTATATGAATTTGACCCATCAAGTTATTACGTTACTCTTTGGAATGAGTTCTATGTTGTATTTTTTAAAGTTGTGGGCTTGACATGGTTTTTGAAAGTTAATATTCAGACACTCGATAATTTCCTTAACCGACTGTAAAGTCCATTTCATGATCCTTTTTCACTCAGTGAACTCTAAAAAGACTGGAACGATACCTCGTTATGTCTGGCCTTACAACTGAGTGAAGCCGACATGGGGGCAGCCATGTGGGTCAAAAACACGGGGTGGGAAACAATTGTACTGAACTTTTATTTTTCATGGACAGTTAATTTTAACAAATATGCAGTCCTAACGGCATTGTATTCCACTTTACTAAGGACAAAAAAGAAAACTGTCAAAAAATCCGAAATTTGGGTGACGTTTTTCACAATAGATTGCGTGTTTTATCGCGTAGGGGACTGGGATGACCTGCAAATTGACCTACATGTCAGCCTCCATGATGGCTTCAAAATACAGTTTGCAGGTAGCGTTCCAGTCTTTGTAGAGTTCAATGGTTTGACCATCAGTTTAACGCCAGGAAGGGCGTCCATGTTTGCCAGTTTTTATCTTTACATTTTTGGCCAATTGTTTTTTTTTAAAACTCTATTTTATTTTTATTTTATTTATAATTTTCCTCCACATTAATTACCATTTTTTGATATTGTAAATGATGTTGTTAATGATTAATGTCTTTCATCCTGTTTGAGAATGATAATTTCTACAGTTTTCTAGCATTCACACTCTCAGAATTCTTTCCGTTGGCGACAACCCGTAACTTTTTGTTTTACTTTAACTCTCTGCTTCCTCTACTTTCACTATCTTTACCACTTGTAATTAAACAACTCTCACTATCATTATTCACTAATATATTTTGCCAATTCTATATCCATTGATTATCCTTACCACTTTGAGTCTTTCTAAAGCCCCATACACACGACCAAGTTTCCTTGATAAGTTTAATTTGTTCGTGTGTGCGACACAAATTGGCTAGTTTTCCTATGACGAGTCGCCTCTTTCAATAGCCGACCATGCAGCCTTTGAGCAAGGCACTTTGACAAGGAAAAACTGTCAAGGAAAACTTGGCTTTGTGTACGCAGCTTAACAGCAAGATCACAGGAGTAAATAATCTGCCAGAAGTTCAACTACACAATTTTGTTGCTTGTTTTTTCTTGTGATTGCCATGTTCCCAGAATGCGTCTCGGTTTGATGAGATTTTGATAAGAGACAATTGACTTCTCGCAAAGCTGTCACGAAATTATCCAAGCACCAAGTTGTCAAAAACCACGTTTACACTGTTAATATTTTGGGCACAGCACAACTAGTATTTTGGCACGGATGCCGCTAGTTTTGGGCACAGCACGGGTGATTTTTACAGTATAAACGGTGAGGACTTCTTAAAATTTGATACCCAGTGCCTGAAAAAATTAGCTGTGCCGAGCCCAAAATGTTACAGTGTAAACGGGGTTAAAGGTGTTGTTATTTTTCCTAAAAAGACGACACTATTTATACCACAACCCAAACATTTTTCCAGGACACTTGCCAGGAAGATGGCTCGAAATATGAGGATACAAACATTACGAGGTACCAATACTGAAAAGCCCCCTTTACACGATAACATTTTGCATAGGCACGGGAAATTTTGAGCACGGCAGGGTTAATTTGCCGTGGCCAGACCTACATATACAAAGATGCTCGGCACGGCTAAATTTTAAGAAGTCCTCACCGTTTATAGTGTGAAAATCACACGTGCTGTGCCCAAAAATAGCGGCATCAGTGCCAAAATTTTCGCCGTGCCGTGCTCAAAATGTTAACGGTGTGAACGGGGTTTCAGTTAAACTTCTAGTCCCTTGTATATACTGCGAGCAAAATCTACAAAACATGTTGTTTTCATCGTGTTTCCTGAACCCACCAAGTTTCGTTTTTTCTTGCTAAATCCTGAGTGAATTTTCTAGTTATCTCTGTCAGCATTTCAGGAAAACCAATCTCAAAATTCCTCTTCTTTAAACATGTTTCCGGAGGATGTAGAAAGTGAATCTTCAGGCTGAATTCTACAGATCGACTTTCTCGGCTTATTTGCTACTTTACAAAATTGCTCCTGGCGTTGTTCAGAGCTTGACTCGTCGTCCATCAATGTTTCAGTTGTTTTTTGCACGGTTTCAGTTGTAATTATCCTCGGGTGATTATTCATAGAGTCCGTTTCCTCCACTGTTTGTGGTGTTTCAAATGTCACATGTTTGTGTTTTGATTTCGAAGTCTTTGGAGTACTCAAGCCGTACGAGTGTTTTCTGTGTGCAGATCCTTCGTAATTTGAATAAAACTACAAAGAAAAGCGTCAAAGAACAATCTCAGTGAGAAGCCAGGAATGCTGCAAAAGTGTCAAAAACCAAATGACGACATTATAATAATGAAGTCAAGTGTAACTCTCTCCAACTAACGATGGCTACTCTACTGTTTTACCCAGGGCCAGGTTGTTCAATAGGCGATTAGCTTAACCCAGGATCAGCGAAAATTATGTGGACGACTTTCCGATCTTGCTGTTGAGAAAAGTTGGGATTTTCTTTAACAGATTCTGAATGCATACAAAATGGTTTCCAGCTGTAAAATCTGTGAGAGGATGTATAGTGTTTCAATTCTATGTCAGAATCATCCTCAGGGATACATAGATTGTTCAACCAAAATAAACGAAACCAAAACCAACAGATTAGCTGGAAATCCTAGATTAATGCTAATCCTGCTTTGGACAATGGGTCCCTGGTTAACTCCAGACAATTTTACACGTCAAGGTGAGACCTCCAGTCACGAAAGTCTTAACAAAGGTAAGATCCTTCAATATCAAATGATGCTGTTATCAAAGAATGTTGCCATATAATTTATATTACATAAACGATACATAAGTAGACTACTCTAATCTATACACAAAGCCATGTAAACTTTGGAAGCTAATAGACCTTATTCATAAATGGTGCCTTATCTAATATTCTTTTATATGCATTTATATTAGATCTTGTAGCTTCGTCTGAGAGCAAAAATCCTCTTGAATTCCTTACACAACAACGAGCCTAAATGCACCAACTGATATGTTCATAAAAGAATATTAAATGAGGCGCCATTTATGAACAAGGTCTATGGTATACAGCTACAAATCATTAAAAATCTGAGGAAAACTCCATCAGTCTTCGTTCAAATTTTACATGAAAGTTCGATTGCTTGACTAACGAAGCCAGCCAAGTCCTTTCTTAATCGATTGTTTAATCAGAACTAACATAGTCTTCGACTTTCTAATTTGATTTCATGTTTTCTTTGAAACACCTGGAGAGTTTAAGCCAGCAGTGGCGTAGCCAGATGGTGGGCGGGCTAGGCAACATGCCCATCCAGGAAAATTATTCAGGAACAATTGAAAAGAAAGGAAGGAAGGGAGGGGGAAAGGGAGGAAAGAAGGAAGGAAGGAAGGAAAGAAGGAAGGAAGGAAGGAAGGAAGAGAGGGAGGAGGGAGGGAAGGAGGAAGGAAGGAAGGAAGGAAAGGAGGAAGGAAGGAAGGAAGGGAGGGAGGAAGGAAGGAAGGGAGGAAGGAAGGAAGGGAGGAAGGAAGGAAGGGAGGAAACCAAGATGTTTTGGGAAACGTTAATTTAGGAATGAATTGACTCAGGAAGGATTAAGGTGTTTATGGAGGAAGGATTGAGGACGTTATCCGAAAAGAATAGGATTTACAAGGAAAAAGATTTAGCAAGAAATACGTTTAGAAAGGAGACGATTTAGGAAATTTAAATAGGAATTTAAGAAACAAGGAGGAAATTTACAAATCAGATGAAGCAATTTAGGAGAAATTCCAGAAAGAAAGCCAAGCGAGAGGATTTCGGAGATTTTCAGTAGTTTGCCCACCCAGATTTTTAATGGTGGGTACGCCACTGTTTAAGACCTAGAATAACCTTCTAGGCATGATGTACTGGAGTCATGTAAAGTGGTGATACTGAAGCTGTGTGAGTACTGCAATGGAGTCCGGAACGTCCTGTCTTCTTACCTGGTCAGTTAGTACAGAATCCCCTAGAGGATTCTTACGATAGAAGGACACAGCTTCTTCTATGTTGTTGAAATTTCGACCTCCAATTAGGTAACGCTGTGAATGTTTTAAAATTGGGTGATGACAGACATATTTCCCTGTGCTACAACGAAACATTAATCTGAATAAAAAATGTCAAAGTTGCAAGTCATTTTGATGAGATAAAGTCGAGTTGGTATGAAAATATCATCTAAGACGTGAATTCTGGGGGCTGAAAGATGTGCAGTATGTTACAAACTTTATAGCAATTATTGAAAATGTATGAAGTAAAAAGTTTAACAATTTCCTGTCCGGGACGTCTCCCCTTAACGAGTAAAATCGTCTGGCATTAGCCAGAGTAAAATTAGAAAGACGGGTACGGACCGGAGAAAGTTAAAAAAGAAATGTTCCTAAATGAAATATAGTAAATGATATTAAAACAACTCATTAAGAAAGCACAAAAGAAATTGGCTCCTAATTAGTGCATTGTAAATCAGATACAGAATACTAAGAATAATCAGAATTATGAACTTTTCCCTTCGATTTCTTATGTTACAATTTATTGAGACTGTAAAATAGCAGGTAAACATGGCGAGGTAAACATTGTAGGGTAGGTAATCATCGCGTCCCAACTGTATGGGAATTAACTACAGATGGCCTTTAGCTCGACTTGTAAATCATCGGCAAAGACCGTAAGTATAACAAGAAATTAGGAAAGCCGCGTAACTTAAACCTGTCGTCGGGTAACCTGTTCGTGTTTTCTGATTTTAAAAATTCACAGTTCTGAAAATTAACTTCATTGAAAATCGAAACTATTCTAGACATTGCTGGGATGGAAAAAAGTTAAATTTAGTTGGCAACTAAGGCATTTGATTGGGCCGAGAGCTGAAACTGAAAAACTGAAAATAAACAGGACGCAAATTAGACTGGTTGCCTTTTAATAAGTTAGTAATATCCGATTTCTCGAACTTCGTCTCGATGAATATGTGTCGGTCTGAAGAATTACGATACTTTGTCTTTCATTACAGTAGTATTTTTAATAAAAAAAACAAGCGCAAAATGACGATTAATTTACTGAGCATTTTTCACAGAAATTATCGTCTGGGATCGCTAGAAATGGTGTTTGAAGACATCAAGGTTTCAAAATTTTCTAGGCGAGCATGCCCCAGACCCCTCTTGTCAAATACCAATTTGGCTAGGTCCTTAGATTGGACAGTCTGCTTCATGCCGGCATTGGCCTCGTAAAGACTCTGAAATGTAAAATATATCTTGGGGAGCATGCTGCCAAAGTCTCCAAGTGAAAGCTGATTTTACATTTCTAGCCCTCTCCCAACAAAAATCCTGGGTGCGCCGTTGAGTATGTCGTTTTTTTACGCACTCCCGAATCCTGACCGACTGGGAATAAACGGATAGATGATCCCTTTTACTCCGCGATTTGAATTTATTTTGGTCGGTAAAATGAGGACTGGACAAACCCCCCCCCCCCCCACCCCATCCCCCACTTAAAATAGTCACGGTACGCCACTGTTTCCTTCAACAACAAAACAAAGTCTTTCTAAGGAAGTTTCGGATCGACAAAGAGCAAAGAAGGTAGGTTTGGCCACTAATTAAATAATCAACAAATAATATTCATTATGATAAATGTTATTTATAAAGTTCATTATTTAGTTTGTGTATTTGGTTCACGTTATACGATATTCTTCGACATAAACTTCGTCCAATTCTGGCATTCACTTCGTCGTAATGGTCATAATAGTACGGGACATTTTAGAGACAAAATAGGGCATGCATACTTTCACAATCCTTCTTTACCCTCGTGGTCCACGGCGGCTCTGCCTGGACTAGCACAGTAGTGACAATTTCAGACTGCCCAACTATCCCGATTTTGCTTGAAAATTCCAAATTCCGACCGATATGCCATCAGGATTGGAAAAATCCCGATTTTGACATCTGCTTGAATGAACAACAAGGCTAGGAAGATGTTTTCGTTAAACTCTAATAGGGCAGATATCCTTCGGAGATCCAGTTAAAAAATGGCGCCAGTGGTAAACAGGTGGACGAAATGAACAGGACGTAAATTAGACTGGTTGCCTTTTTCGTCTCGATGAATACGTCTCAGTCTGAGGAATTACAATACTTCGTCTTTGATTACCGTAGCATTTTTAAGAAAAAACAAGCGCAAAATGGCAATCAATTTCCAAGCGTTTTTGAGAGAAATTATCGTCTGAGATTGCTAGAAATAGTGTTCCAAGGCGTCAAGATTTCAAAATTTTCTGGGGGAGCATACACCCAGGTAATCCTAGTAGATTCTCGATTTGACAAAGTTCTGGGTTTGGACATTCAACAATCTACACTTGAGTTTTCCTTACCTCATTGATAAAAATATCTCAGACGTGATATCGTGAGAAAAAATGAACGCTCCAGGATGTGCTTCTTGGAGAAGCTTCTCAGCTTCTTCTTGCAATATTGGGAATGGATTCCATCTATAACGGAGGTGAAAAATGCGTCAAGTGTCGGCTTTGGTGAAGCACTACAAACACGTTCTAGTTTGGTATGATTGGGACCTCTTTACAGTATATGAGCCGTTTGCTTACAACAGTATGGCCAGTTGTACTGGCAGATGTGATATTAACTCTCTAAATTGAGCAGATATGGAATTATGAAATTATGAGCACAGAGAACACATACGTGGTGGTAATTCAAGTAAAATTCCGGAGTATTGATTTTCAAAACTTGTATTGGCCAAGAGTAATGAATCAAACCAGTTGGTTATCATGGGAAAACGCTGTTCATAAAAAGATTTTGCTATCAAACCACAACAAACGATTTTAAAACCAAAGTTCAGTTGGAATGATGAATGTTGAAATATTTGCTTTTTTATTGCTATGTTTAATAACATAAATTTGTTATTATATTATATTATTTATTTAAATAAACCGTATTCAGCAAGATGTCCGCTTATGATTAGTTGCATGTTGTTCTCGACGCTGTCGTCGGTTTAACACATACTCCAAGATGTCAATGACAAGGCACAAAATCTCAAGTGTAAACAGCCGTTAATGTAGCAGCTGAGTGCCGGGGTAGGTAGCATATTCCAGTATGTTAAAAAATTAAGGACCGTTTTTAAAACAAGACATAGAAGTTTGGAACAAAAAGCCTTTGATTAGGTTGGACCAAACAGTTTTCTCTGTTCTGAAGTGTAACGTAGGAAAGTAGGTGTCCCGAAGGTCGTAATTCAACGGAACCTGCCAGCAAGTAAGATGCTGATCCATTGCGTACTAACGCAGTTATTGTGCCAGATTAATGTCGAAGGCAAACAATGTAATCATGACTGAAAGAAAATGTGATTATATGGAAATGAAGAGGCTTGTTTAGTGCACCAGCCAGCTGAAGCCATATGGACCTGCCTGTTTGACAAACAGCCTCATTTACTTCGAGTCATAATACGCAATGACATGCTTTTTCACCCAATAAAGAGCGGATGAAGTTTTGTCGTTTTCACAACGTTGGTTAATTGTAGATGCGTTTATAGCCTTTGTAGAATACTTAGATTTAAAGTTTTCCATGGGGAGAGATCACCGAGATCCTCTAAGGTGAATTACGTGTTTGCTCAAACCCTCTCAATATATAGCTTGCGCAGTTGGCCCGGAGCGTTAATGATCACCTGTAACTACTGTTGACAAGATGCTGAAGGAACACGAAGTAACGCGCTTAAATTGTAGGTTTTGAAAAATAAGGATAAGCAATTTACAAAATTTTACTATACATTTTACAGATATGCAAAAGAAATTTCTCCCGAAACTAAAAAATCAGCCACTTCTTTTCCTTTCTTGGCAACAGCATACAATGGATGGTTGTGAACGGTAAATGGATGATTAGTGGCGAGTTATAATACCGCACCAATTTACTAATCAGCATGTTAGTAAAGAACGTCAAGGACGAAACCAGCAAAATCTGATCCTCTTCCTTGTGAAGTAACATTAAAAGGGCACACAAAAACCTCCCGTGGTTTTTGTTAATATACTAAAGCACTCGCCTAGTTAACGTATCGCTGCAAGAAGTTATCAGATTTAGCAAATGTTGTACACTTTGTCAACGTGGGAGCTTGGTGATATCACGAAAGGTATGTGTACTATCGTCAAGCTTATATACTAACCAAAGACTTTTGAGCCCCAGACAGGGATCGAACCGAACCCACAATCTGATGACTATTGAGACGCTATAACCATTGAGCAATCGAGAAACAGATGACGAGCTAAGGGGAAAGTTTGCGGCAGCAACGATATGCCAATATTATTAGTAACATTATTAGCATATCATGGGCAGCTGATGAGTTAAACCTGCACCTTACATCGCCATCTTAATTTTGGTATCTCAATGGTTGGAATGTCTAAGCAGTCATGATGAGATCGCTGATTCAATCCCCGGTTTGGGACTCAAAAATCTTTTACTGAGGATATGATCTTGACGAAGGTCCATATATAGTAAGATATTTGACAACGTTCCTTGAAACAAGACTTTAGCAAGGCACACTTTCAACTTTCAAGTGAACACAGTTCGTGTGTTCAAGTGAAGAGATTACGAATTGTGTGAAGAGCTGTGAAAGAGAAAGAAAAACCAGAACTATAAATCCTACGTTAAGCCTACGTAATACTGACCTTTATTTAGACTGCTTTTGGAATTTACAATAAATTTTTACACGTACACGTCAGACTTACATGGTGCTGCATACAATCGACGGTGATACACCGCTCTGCGCATTCAGATGCTCTTTTGAGCTATACCCCAGTTTTTCACTCGAGCCAACTGCCGAATTTCTCTTCTCCACAGAACAAGCTGTTCCCATAATTTTTGCCTCGCTTTGCACAAACAATTTACAGGACGGCAACGCGTTTGGTATACAAGGAAGCCATTTCTTTCACAATGACCTAATGGAAATTAGCTTCCAATCTGCAAAACACTCTTTTCTGTGAGAGAAGTGAAGTTTTCGCGTTTGTGGACATAACTGTTCGGCAAAGTTTACTTCAAGTGGATGAAGAAGTTGACCTATTTCAATGACAACTAGCGGTTGTCAGAACGACTTATTGACCTCAAAATTATGCCACTGAAGTCATCGCTATATAAGCCAATGAGGCAGTCGTGTTATAATTGAACATCGAAATGAATGCTAATAAAACATTAACTGACATTACGACCCATCATCTTTGACTCTTTGCCTGTTGCCGAGAGAGAAATTGTTGACAAATGTGGCACGGTCGCCTCACAAATTAGCCTGAACTTCCCTGCAGTGCACACTCTTTGCAGTCCACCTGGAAAACAGCACTTTTTTTTTCGACAATAACCTTTGTTAAGGTGACAAAGAAGGAGCGATCTTGATATCGCTCCAGTATCATAGGACAAAAGCACATTAATTTCAATTGATTGATCCGCAGGTACAATGTTTTTGTTGGCGGCAGACCCTCGCCAAGAAGGTAAAATGGAAATCATAAAATAAAAGACAAAAATGATAAATTTGTTGGACAAATTGGAAATTTGGCGAAGGGAAACTGAGAAAATCCCCAATAATTATAAGCCTTGGAACACTGTCTGTACCGGTCTAAGTAACTTACAAATTGAGCAACGGATGTTTGTACAATTTTCAGTAAGACTTTCCTTAAATTATATTCTCTTGGACTGTCCTGAATGTTCTAATTATTTTTGCATTTAATATTAAATTTCTACTAAAGAAAATCGCAGAATACATATACACTAAAACTTAAACGTTACTTGGCGTTCCATCTTCTGTAGACACTTCCGAATGGCGGCATAAATAACGAGTAGAGAGCAGGTGTTTGAAGCTGGCCATTTGCCATCACTAAAGTGTCCCACTAAAAGTAAATCAAACTAGCTGAGAGTTCCCTCTCAAGCATCTTGTTCGCTAGCTGTCTATGGATGTGTGTGTGTGTGTGTGTGTGAATGAGTAAGTTGAAAGTGTGCACGCGTAGGTCTATATTAATACAAAGCAAACGCGTGGGTACTTCCTGCGTGGAATCGCGAGCTCGAGACGAGGTAAATCTATGACATCTTTAACGCGCGTAACTGAAGTCAACATTCTGCAATTTTAAGTAACTTTACCTCCAGAACTAATTAGTTTCCGTTTTAAAATGAACATTGGCAAACAGCCTAAAAAGCAGACTAAATGATGATAAAGGCAGAAAGTTTGCCAGAAATTACGGGATAAAGCAATATAAATATGTTGATAAGATTCGGAGTTACCATTGCTTTATTTTATGGCGGTAAAAGTTTCAAACCTTACGCCCTGAACAGTAAAAATGCTTGCAGACCGGTATGAAAAACCCGCGACACGGTACAAAATGAAGCACAAACTGGCATAAGGAGCCAGCTTAACAATAAAAAACCTCCAAGTGGTAAAAGTAGTTACTCAAAGATATGTTGTAGAATGTAACAAAATTCAAGGAAGTTATACAATAATCTAAACATACCCACGGAGCGTTTTTACAAGAAAATACACTTGCTTTGGTCTAAGGATAAAAAAGTAAAGTTCGAGAAAATACATTAGTAATTAGTTTGACAAAGTTTGGTAAAAGTACGCTTGCGCTAAGGTGTGCTACGACTCCAGTAACCTACAGCACTAAGTATTTGTCCTTATAACATTTCCTCACGACCATCATCCGCTCCAGCGAAATGATCTTCCTTCTTACTAAATACTGTATCCACAAGACCCGTTTTAGCTGGAAGTTCTACATCTGAAGGCTGGGCCTTTTTTATGATTTCTTGAGTCGGGCGGCCAGCTGTCTCGGGCAAAAATAAACACGCAATGCTTGCCAAAAAGGCAAGGGTTCCAAATATGGCATATGGGATGAGAACGTGGATTCGTGTCTATAAGATGAATAAATGAACGAAAGAAAGAACAAACGAACGAACGAATGAAAGAATAAATGAATGTATGGGTGGGTGGATGGAGGGATGAATAAAAAAATGAATTAATGGATGAATATATCAATGAATAAATATAACACAATTTAATTTTAGTAAATGTCACTTCGTAAATATTGTAAACAATACATCTTGTGGGACACAACCGTTAATTGCCGTAAAAAAGCAACTGAGACAATTCGGCGGACACCGGTTTGGAAATTAAGAAAAAAATGTCGTCGCAAAAATACGACCAATTCTATAACTTTTGTGGCAGAAACAAAAACTTTAGTCATAGAGCTTTGGTGATTAGCTACGAGCACTAAAAGTTCTAAATACCACAATGCATAATTTCGTACATGATAACCAGTTTCCCTCATTACGTCACCGGAATACAACTACCAGAACACTTTGCGGTTTTTTCATTTTCATGCAAACATTAAATTCCCAAAGCGAACGGAAAGACAGTTGCTCCGATTAAAACTGCGAACAAATTTCGAAAGGCATTCTGGTAGTTATATTTAGCCGATGAATAAGGGGAAGCTGCCATTCAGTCCTACTTACAAGCCAAATAACGTATCCGGATAAGAATGACCCAATTCTTGATACACCATTCGTCGTTCCCATACCGGTGTTTCTAAAAGTCACAAATAGAATTCATGAAGCTTTGATCAACGACAATAATTATAAAAAATAATAAAACGTCTCGGTCACTCCGGATTTCCGAGAAACTAAAATCTTCCAGTACAAATTCCGAAGGACACTGTCTACCTAGACTGCTTGCAGCCCGAAATGTTGAAATTTCGGGCTGCAAGCAGGCTACTGTTTACCCAAAAGTTAATTCAAATTCCTCACAAGAAATTCCGCTGATCAAAAACCTTTTTAGCTTGCACGATCCAACTTGCATAACCACAATTTTGTTTTTAACTGTGGGATCTTAGCGAGGCCAAATTTCTATGCGAATCTTAAGCCTTTCGTAACGGGCAGGTTGCCCACTGACGAGTAAAATTGTCGGAAACAAGTCAAAGTAAAATACCAAAGGGTAGCCATTGTCTGCAACAGAGGCATTGCCAAGATTCTGAGCATGGGGCGGCGCGTGGCGGGTGGGTGGGGAGCCTGGTAAGAAGATTAGGGGAAGCCTACTTTCTGTAACATTATGCACTGTTCAATATTAAATTTCAAGCAGACGAAGGAAATGTAATTCTTTCATAGCCATGGTAAACCCATAGAAAAGTCTCAAGCATTGTACAGATACCAACGTATTTTAAACAAGATATACCTCTTTGCTGCTTTCCATTTTCTAAATGCAGCTACGCAAGGTTGCCGATTACCAATTATTAGTTATTCCGTTTGGCAAATTTCTAGTAGGGGGTGACCAGGGGGCATACATTTTTATTGGAGTGTGCGCCCCCCGGATACACTCCCCCTGGGTACACCACTGGTCTGAAAAGAGTTACTGGTGAGTAAGTTGACTTACCTCACGATGGTAGGGAAGAGCTCGTTAGACCAAACCCAAACGCCAGTGAAGGAAAGATTGATGAAAAACTTGGCGGCCATTGACATTATCACTGTCATTACCCAAAAACCTTTACAAAATTGTTATAATGGTGAGAGAGAAGATTTAATAAGCAGTGAATATACACAAATATTAGCAATGAAACGTGAAATCAACGACGACAGTTGACAGGTTGTCTGCAAAATACCATGATGTATGTTCGTTTCTTTCTTTTAAGAGTGATATTTAATCTCTAAATTCCCTTGCCGAATACTGTTGTAATTGTCATTCGCCGAATGCGGTTTCAATCCCATCTCATGCAATCTTAGTCAAGTAGATGAAGAGTCAGACTAATCTTTTGCGATTAAAACGTATATGAGAAAATTATAACGGTATTCAACTTGACGGTATGACGGCGAACAGAGCTTGAAGTTGGTTCAAAAACTCCTTAATAATTCATGAGGATAATACAAAGGAAAACTATAACCGTGTATAGTCTTTAAATGTGTTAAAAACACGTTAACTTTTGTCCTCGAGTTTTTGGGGCTTAGAAAAAATTAATTTTCAAACTTTCTTCGCGAATTAGCGCATTAAGAGGTTCATTTTTGAAGACATTTAAAAAATCTCGCAGTACGTGCATTATCAGATTTAAAACACTCGGCTATTTCCTCGTGTTTTAAATCTCGGTAAATCACTCCGGCTCGTTTTTTAAATATTACTTCATTACTCACCAAAACAGTTACAAACAACCATCATATCGCCGAACAACAATTTGCGTTAACCCATAGGCGTAACCTTTTTCTATTCCCAGAGGGGGCTGAAACCGAAAGCGGATATGCCTGACTGCACGATTGGTAAATGATTCGTCGCTCAGATTTCAAATTTCGGTGTTGGATTTAGCTCATTTTCTCAGGTACATCATGGTTACTATTGGCATTAAGAAATAATAAAGTTTTGACGGTTATATTACCCCAACCAGCGCGTCAGTAACCCGACCATTCGGAATCACGTATAAGTTAGTGTAAGATCTCAGGAGGGTTAAGCCTCCAAAGCTATTTCTGAGGGGGCTGAAGCCCCTTAGCCCCCCCTATACTCTACGCCTATGCTTAAACCCTTTCTGGTCATCAACTTCTCCCGTGACGAGCAAAATCGCTTGGCGTTAGCAGAGTAACATCAAAAAGTTGAATACGGAGTAGAAACAATCAAAACCATCAGAGGTAGAATTGTATAACAAGACATGCTAATCAAACCAACCCCAATCGCACCAAAACGTTGTATCTTACCATCGCTAACATTTTCCTTTTTCTGGTACATCCGGAAAACCACTGCAGCAATTGAAGATATGGAAGCCACAACCATTCCAATTAGTGTTGTCCGCTTTCTTCCCACTCTTGAAATAGATAAACACAAGTATATTTAGCACAGGCCTATTTCTCGTTTCATGCGATACGCCCGATACAATCATCGAAATAATTGCACACCTTGCCTTTCTATTAAAATTGTTGCTCCGGGCGGGGATGGAATCCGTAACCTCCTGAAAGCCCCAAGACACCACCTAGTAACCCTTGTCTTCCATCTGAGTCTCAGTAGCTCAATGACTAGATCGTCTCACAGGTCATGATATAGTTACGGATTTGATCTTGGTTTGTACTTAGGAATAATTTCGGAGGATATGACCTTTACAGGCGTAACATTGATGCAGTCCATTCATAAGGCTTGAGCAATTACCTATTCACCATCCAAATGGCCAGTATAGTAGCTGGTATTTCCATGGAGTTTATGATGAAGAAACTGAAGTACACATTTCCACCCAGCAACACTGACCCAAATGAAACTCCGTAGTATACAATAGATTCTACGGCCCTAGAAATACAACACAAAAACTAGTACATGTTGGTGATAGTGGATCATCCAGGTTAATAGATTATAAATATAATGGCCCAGACAATAATTTTAAATAAAGGTGTAACTAAGACATAGATGAAAGTATAAGAATTTATTTAACTGAGGTTTCGTCGCTAAACCCGCAACAACGTCAGTTTAATAAATTCTTATATTTCACTTTTTGTCTTCGCTATGTCTTTATTTAAATTTACTGTCGGGGTCATTATATTCGTAACACAATCAAGATTTCCGCCTAGATCGTCGATTGTCGCCATTTTGAAGAAGCGACACAACAACGAATCTCTTGCTGTCTTTCGCAGGTTAATGTGGACTTGAGAAAGATTGTTGCTGATTGACGTTTCGACGGCCTCAGTGGCGATCATCTTCAGGAGCAGTCTCCATTTCTACGCTGAATATGACCGCCGCCGATGGCGTAGTCAATCCACTTTTGACATAGCAGTATCTGCTATTCTGCTCCACCATACTTACCATATAAAACATGACAATAACGTGTACTTTCTCATTTCTGGAGTTGAAAGCAAATCACTGAATGAGGATTTTTGTCCTTCCTCCGGTGTTTCTAACTTTTCTTCAATCATAGGTTTGTTGTTCCACTTGGCTACTCTTCGCAGCTCACGCTCAGCTCTTTCAGCTTTTCCCTTCACCAGGAGGTAACGAATTGATTCTGGGAATATCCTAATGTCATCAACAAAGAGAGGTGAAAATCAGCTTCTTTGAGAAGGTGCTTAAATTACCAAACTATTCTTACGTAGAATGTCTTTTTTGTAAGGTACCATTACGAAAATATTAAGCATTTACAACGGGCAAAGTCGGGGGAAACTAATTTTGACAGGTTCAGGTCCATCTCAGAAAACATGCGGCAAAATTATCGTTATCATTGCTTGGGGTGGACATCTGAAACGTACGAGCGACTGAACCTCATTTTATGATATAAGATAAGATAACGTAACGTAACTTAACGTAACATAACATAATATAATACAATACAATACCATACAATATAATATATAATATAATATAAAATAACACATAATACAATATATAATATAACATAATATAATATAATATAATATAATATAATATAATATAATATAATATAATGTAATGTAATGTAATGTAATGTAATATAATATAAGATAATGTAATGTAATGTAATGTAATGTAATGTAATGCAGTCCAGTACAATGTAATGTGGCGTGACGTGACGTGATGTGATAACTTTAAAATAAAGTATCTTTTACGATATACGACTGGAGGAGAAACTCACCACCAGGCAATGAAGGCAGGAAAGCCCAGGCAACTCGTTAAGATTGTTAAATGACGCCAATCTCGAATGAGGTGGGCAAAGAGAGGTAAAATACACAGCGCAAAAATAAACGAGAACCAGAAAATGACACCCATTGTACCACGATGTTTCACGCCTGAGAACTCACTAAGAATGATGAACAAGGATGCGGAACAACCTAAAAGATGGATGAAAGGTAAATGGAATATTTGTGATGGTGTCAGGGTAAACATGCAGGTGAAACACAACGCGTAAGGTAAAGGATAAATATTCTTGCGAGTTGCGATTGAGATTGATAAAGAATACAAATAAAAACACAAATTTAAACACAAATATAAATAACAAATAGAAAATTGCTTGAGTGTCTCTGTGCTGTCTTAGAAACATGAATGACGCCATTTCAACCGGAGAAATGCCTAGTGAAAACACGAGGTGTGCCTGAGTATTTTCTGATATTTTTCCGGTTCAAAAGGCGTCATGAATGTTTTTATCACAGTACAGAGACACGAAAGCTATTTTCTGTTTGTTTTATGAAATAACCAAGGTGTACTCTAATACAAAATGAGGCTCGTCCAATCCCAACGTGCGTAGGACGCGTTTTATTTTATAAATACAAATATTTAATGTAATATAAACTTGAAGAGATTTTAATAAGGTAGTAAATTTATTAGTAAACAGATATGGCCTATTAGAAGACCTCTTGTTTATTCATGTAAATAGCGGTGAAATAGCACCGAGTATAAATAACGTCAATAAAGTCGATAAAGTCAATACAAACACAAATGTAAAAAAGCATAGACGAAACCCAAACACAAAGAAACACAAACAACATATTAGCAAGCAAGAACTTTCTTACCAATTCCCATCCCGACAAAAAACCTGATGATGATAAAAAGCCACAGGGAATTTACGAAAGCACCGACCAGGGCAACCACACTTATGTTAACGACAGCAGACAAGAAAGCCACTTTACGACCGAATGTATCAGATAAGAAGCCAAAGAGCACGCTGCCAAAAATCCACCCGGCAAAAATAAACATACTGGCAACAGTACCCAAGATGGATTTACCACAGACCAAATCAAACTAAAAAAAGAAACAAGTCACCAAAAGAACTGTTAAATTTATCATAGAAATTTGTGTTGTACAAACTATTTTACAACGATCTAAACTTTTGCATATGATAAAGGACGTAAAGTTATCAGAACTGGGGAGATTAACAACGGATGACACAGTTTAATTAACATCAAGAAAGGATCACAGGGATGAAAATAGATCATAAATAATAACAAATGGTAATTCACTCATCTGAGGGCAAATAGTCGTACCTCAGTAACAATGGATGTAAACTCATCGGAAAAGGTCCACTCAGAGCGCGGCATGTCGCATCTTGCCTTGTAATTATCATCATTAAGTCCGACTGATTTAGTGAAATTGCATATTAAACTTTCATTTTTGCATGTCCATCTAGGTTCACCAGCGATAAACGTCAGTAGGAAGATTTGGTAGGTAACTGCCATTTCAGCAATGCTTGCTCCGAAAAATAACAGCCATTGGAAACAACCAAAACCACCGAGCTTGGCGAGTGCTTCGTCCACAGAAATACCGGGCATTATTCAACGTACAGAGGAAAGCAAACGGCGATTAAGAACCTGTGTAAAACGAGATTTAAAATTGACTTCAAAATTTAAATCAATCATTCACTGATCTAATACTTTTTGATAGCCTCAGAATTCGAAAGGACGCTCTCTCGACTTCGAAACAGTTTGGAAAAAAGGTTACACGTGACCTAAATAGAGAGATATTTCAAAGATACTCAATTTGAAAAATAAAAATCATCTTGCTTACTCCCATTTCAAAAAACAGAGAACATATGCCTCTTTTCTGAATCCTTCCAGTCAAAGTTGCACGACGTGGGTCCCACGAAGCTATGCTCCAAATAACTTGTCAAGGAATGGCGACCAAATAGGATTAAGAATGATAAAGTCATTCATTTTTACTGCTTGGTCACAAAAATTGTCCCAAGACAAGTTGCACGAAGGATGTCACCCTGTGCAACGTCTCGAGGATTTGTTGCTTCATTACCGCGATTGTTGCGAAAAGTAGAGTTTAGTTCAATTGCGTGAAAAGCTTCCTGCCACAAAAATTCTACGAAAATTGAGGAGTGCAGGCTATGATACCCGATATAATTTAACCCGCAACGAAACATCGACATATGAACATCTGTGTATGAACACAAGAATACTACGACAAACATATGATGCGAGAATTTTATAGAGACAATAACAACTTAGTCCTCTGGTAGTCCAGTTATGGGTAGGTCACTGGTTGAGAAACTGTCGTGTATAAATGTCTCATCCTGTATATGGATATAAAACATTGACGTCATTTCCGCTTTTCCCACGTGGGATCGTAATGTGAAATATTTGCCGTTTTTAAGACGAAGAGAAAAAGAGACGTTTTCGATTTTGAAACGTCTTGCATTGAAAGTCATGAGAAGTTGGTTTTTGAATTTAACATTGAGGTCAACATTAACCGCTTAACGCCACTGACTTAGTTGCAAACAACAGTTTATGTTAATCATTGCGGTCCTCATGAAAATAGTGGAACCTAAACAATACAAATGGTTACAAATATAAAGATGGAAACATGAAATTTGGGTCTTAAAATATAAGATTCTGACTCTCGAAAATTTCCGTCAGTAAATGCAAATTTCATCTCGTGTATATTTCCATCGCCAGATATTAATTTGGCTGAACTCAACCAACGAAAAAAGCATCATCCATCCTGTGCTACGCCGTAGTGTGTAGACCATTTTTTTTTTTTTTTTGGTAGCACTGCCTGGTACGGATTTGTTTATAAAGTCGCACAAGGCAGCTTTCTGGCTATAATCCCCGAAAAGTACAAGAAAGGGCGCCGAACAAGTGTTCATCGAGAAGTGAAAAGCTTGCCTCGGCACGACACAACACAGCTCAACTCGGTTTATGACCTGTACTTTAACCGTATAGATCCATGCGGAACAGCTTTGAGAGGCGTGCGGTACGGCTTCATTCAGCAGGACTAAAATATTGACTTCCTCCGGCTCGATGGAGATTATAGACCAGGCCTAGGTTTGGGTTTATGAAGTCAACGATCTGATTCAAATCTTATGCACATCTATCACCGGTAATTCTTGAATTCAGTCCCCTGACAGGATCGACAATGATTTTAGTTAGGTAATAGCATTTGTTCGCTGTTTCATGGATAGGCAGCGGGGAATGCCGAGACTGAATCAACGTCGTTGGAATGGAAGGCTGAATTTTCCACGATTGTACCACTAAGATTCCCAAGCGGTACCCCACGAGTTTTCAACACGCATATCAGAAATGCCGAGAAGTAACGAATAAGATCAAACTAGAACTGTTACTCATCGCGAAACTAATTATTTTTACCTTACCTGAGTGCAGAAGGCAAACGAAGTACCTGCTTGAGACTTGGCACGTTTTTCTGGGTACTTTCTTCCCTAAACATTTATTTCTACGCAGGCAAAATTGTAATTTCAAGAACCTGTCACTGGAATGGAGCACCGACACTCACACATTCCAACCTCAGATCTGAAAATAAACTGGGTCGACAACAAGTTTGTAAATCAGCAATGACTGTCTGTGAATACTGCGACATAAAATTTGCGCAAATATCACTCACCAAAGCTGTAGATCAGGTTACACCTTACTCAGATCTATTTCACCCACAAAGGCTAAAAAACACATTGCGAAAATCGCCCACTTCTAACCTTCATTTGTTGGTCTCACAAACCCACCACCATTTGCTTCTTCCCTTCTTTGGTTTTCATCGTTTGCTCAATATCCTCATGTTCGTTAATTATTGTTGCTGTTGCAACAACTCATCCTCGTTGTCTCCCACGTATTTTAGTTCAGTCGCGCTCACAAGGTCGCCGTCAATATGTTTCCATCAGCAGCGCGACCACGGCGATTGTAACAGTGTGTTTCAGCTGTTACTGTTAACTGGACAATCTACTCCTTCGAAGGTTTCAAATGAAAAGCACCAGAAATCTTAGAAAACAAATAACTTGTCACATATTCGAGTTAAAACTTTGACCGAACAATATCGCTGGTTTAATTCTTCGGCAAGCACTCCGAGGCAATAGATTCACTAAATCCGTTGCACTGCGACAGCAATTGTGTCTGATCTCTTAGGAAGTGTCCAGTTCACTGACTGGTTCACAGTACAGTACTTCCATATTTTACAGCATACTTTAATACCAAACTTGGTTTTTGTAGAAGTGTACGCTTTGGACATTATTTTTCAGGTCTATTTATTTTCACTTACTTAAAAAATATGAAAGAAAATGAACTAAAAATTGAAAAACAAGCTTCGTGTTCCCAATTGAAATTTGCAAGTGTTAATTACACAGTCCATTACTACGTCCAATTTGCAAGATTTTTCTTATGCAGTTCCCTGCACTGACTCTGTTTCATTTCATTATAACCTACGATTAATTTAATAAGCCAGTGCAAAACCCAGTCTCACTCAGAGCCGCACTTAGTGTCGTCATGGAACGCTCCTACCCACCATTATCCGCGAGCGGTTGCTTCACCGAGCACAACATTCTTTTTTCTACGATCAGCCAATCATCGCTTCGTTTCAAATAAAATTCGTCAACCGCCTCAACTATTTCCAGCAGCAAGAACTTCGTGAAAAGCTTGTGGTGATCAACTCTTGGCCAGGATGAAATGATGTATAAACGAATCTTGAACTCAGATCAGTAGCCACTTGTGGGGAGGAGTTTTTGGTAGCAACACTTAAATCAGCTGCGACGGAAACTATCTAAATGCGACGCCAAATGAGGATACAAATTGCTTTAAGTCAACTCATGTAACGTTTCTTTGGGCCCGGCCAAACGATGAGTTTAATAACTTGCATATGCCTTGGGTTTCACGCATGAAATTGACTGTTAACAGCTGGAATTGACGCCTACACAACACGGAAGACAATGTAAAATCTACTCAAACGTGATGTAAGTCAATGCAAACTGAGGCAAGTCAAGAACTACAGACCTATCCTCTTGTTTGGCCGAGAGTGAATGTTCGTGCAATGTAAATTTACGTCTTACCACAACACATATTTAACTAAACAGTTCAGCTGGTAGGGAGTCCCTGTCAGGGTAGCTTTTCTGAACCCCTTCACTTTCAACTGTCTGTGTTGCTATCGCAACAGCTCGTGTCACCATTTCCTTAAAGGACAATTGTGGATAACAGGCAAGGAAGAAGGCTAAGGTTCCTGTTAAGGCATCACCAGCCCCGGTTGTGTCAACAACGTTGGCGGGTCTTGTTGGGACGTGAAAGACAGTGTTTCTCAAACCTACAAGAATAACCATGATGTGATCACAGAAATCTGCTAAGATTAAGTTTTGAAAGGCTTGCACCCAGGAGAAGGGTTTTCCCATCAAAAACATTTTACTATTCGACCAAAAACAATCAGGTACAATGTCACATTCAATTTCATTCACGTTTATTTAAATGTTCTCTCCGTCCTTTCCAACCATTGTCCAAAATTAAATGCTCGTCAGGCCCCATCTACACGATACTTGTAATGTATACGATTAAGTCAGTAGTGTCTTCAAGACGTGTTGCTACATTAGCGAGCGAATTGTAACCAGGTACTCTTCCCTTCAGACAACATTACATACACCAGGAAGGGCAATCTTGTGCATCAATTGTATCATGTAAATAGGCCCATAACTGCACGCGGAAGACTTGCACCAGGTCCTCAGGATTGTTCTCACGGGTGGGCAAAAAATTTGCTGATACGAGACATTATTGGGAAATTGAGGCCTAAGTAGTTTAGTCATAGCTCAATAACTTTTTAACTGCAACAGTTAACCATTTACATGACAGCCTCTTCATATGGAAAATCTTCTTTTATACACAAATTGCAATTTGCAGAAAACATAATGAACGAATGCAGAATATGAGTCTTTGTCGAGTCAGTCGTGAATACTTAATCAAACACTTTTGTTAAAAATAAGTTCCGGTTCTTTCTACAACTTATAAAATATAATTAGGCCACACAATAATCAAGTTCTCGATAACTTTTCGTACTGTTTTGACGTTTGTACATATGAGCTCTGTAGGAAACTGTTAAGGTTAACGGGATTAATTTTGTTAGAAGCAATAAGCTTGAGTTGTGGATGTGCTCTGTGGGTTGTGATATTGTGACGATTGTCTTTCCTTGTGATCGAGAATAAATAATTTAAACTAGTGATTATTGTGAAAGTGTGGGTTTCTTCTTGCGTTCCCCAGTAGCCTGAACGAAGAATCTAATCATTTCGTGATAAACGAAAACATGCGACAGCTGAATTAAGGTGAGACCCTGATCATGTGAAAAGATGAGTGGAAATCTTAGTTTTGTAAACACAGACAGTTGCTAGGCTGGTTATTGATATTCAGGATGTTGTTTTAGTTTGAGTCAGTCATGAATACTTAATCAAACACTTTTGTTTAAAATAAGTACCTGTTCTTTCTACCACTTACAAAATATAATTAGGCCACACAATGATCAAGTTCTCGATAACTTTTCGTACTGTTTTGACGCTTGTACATATATGAGCTTATTTAGTAATCAAGGTCCCGAGTAGCCTGAACGAAGAATATAATCATTTCGTGATAAACGAAAACATACGACAACTGAATTAAGGTAAGACCCTGATCATGTGAAAAGATTAGTGAAAATCTTAGTTTTGTAAACACAGACAGGTGCTTGACCGGTTATTGATATTCAGGATATTGTTTTAGTTTTGAATCAGCGCTTGAGATACAATCATCATCAAGATGGCCAGTGCGAAACAAGAAAGAACTGAAGGGGGAAAAAAGGAACTGAAGGAAGTTGAGGATGCCCTACTTAAGTTAAAGAAGAACCATCCGAAGTATGAACTTCCTGAGCATATCCGCCAGTTGACGCCCTCGGAAAACGCTAAAGTGATAAAGTACTATGGCAGGGTGAGGCCTTTGAGCTATCGCATCCAACTGAAAGTTTTGCATATAAAACAAAGCATTTTCCGAATAATATTGACTTCCAGAAACCCACAATTTGGGTTAACAACAAGATGTAATATCGTGAGATTGTAATATTTCCACTTTATTTCAAACTCACCTTTCTTTATTTCTTTCGAAATATTACAATCGCACGACAGTTCAAACTTGTGATTAACTCAAATCTTGAGTTTCAAGATGTCATCATTATTCGGAGTACGCTTTGTTTTGTACTTTTTTAAGTTGTCGGCTGCTTGTGGTTTTACATAGCACAGACCATTTTCACTCGAGTTCTTAACTTACTTTTGATAACGTCCAGTTTGCTCGCTGACAGAGTTCATTTGGCTTTACTTCAGATAACAAAAAAGGTGAAAGAGAGCTTTCCAAATCAGAAAATATACAAGGAATTGCCAAAAAAAGGACTTAATGAAAAAGGTGCAGAAGCCGGAAAAAAGTGGGATATAATTCTAAGAAAATGCATAGTAGATGCGGCAGGAATGAAAGACGAAGAAAAGGAAGTAGCCATGGGTGTAATAGACACTATCAAAGGTGAATTTCAAGGCTTTAAGTTTGTACAAAGCGACATCCCTATATATGGGTTTATGACGAAGAAAGGATCTCAAACTATTTCTTTTTGGAATGGAAGAATCGATGCAATAGGATGGTACAAAAACAACTGCGTGATTGTGGAGTGGAAGGTGGTTGAGTTACTGGATTTCTGGGAGAAAAACACACATGCTTATGGTTTGTATTTACATCAGTGCTTAGTGTATGCCAGGCTTTTGAAGGAACATTTGAAGCTTACACAACTGCCATACATCATGATTGTTCCAATTGATAACATTACTGGAAAATCCATACACCTGGGTCTATTTACTGATTATCCTCAAGAATGTAAAGATAAATTGGAAGAGTATGATTGGTCCATTGTGAAGCCCATTGAGAAGCCTGAAACTCTTACAATAACTCATGGAAACCTAATCAATAAGAAATTCAAAGAATGTAAAGTTGTTGCTGGCAAAATGAAGCTACATGACTTGTTTGCTTCTGAAGCCACAGTAGAGGACCTGCGAAAAGCATTCAATTTACTCTCATTCCAGGTGAAACAAGAAGAAAGTGAATCATGCCACCATTGGCTCACTTTTAACAAAGCAAAATAAATTTCAGGAACTTTGCTATTTGTGACAATCATGTACATTATAGTTAGACATGTCATAAACAGTCCAATCTTCCACTAAATTCTGGATGTCATTGTTGTTTTTAGTTTCCCTTTTTTCTGTGTTTTTATCTCAAGTTTTCTTTTTTATATATGGTATATAACATGTACTTTTAGGGTGACTTGCCTTGCTTGGGCCTGTTGCGAGTCTCTCCTTAATGCATATTGTTATATTTATTTTTACTTTGTAATAATTGCAGTCAAAGTTCAATCAATTCAAATTCAAAACATTAAATGAGATTGTTGGGTCAGGTAAATGGAGAAGAGAGGACAGCAAGGTGACATTAGATGAGAGAAAGTGGTGCAGAACCAATATTCCTGTTTACTCTTGTAAATATATCACCTTAATTGTCATCTAATACTGTTAGTTTAATATATATAATTATCTAATTTAATCTGCTAAACTTCATTATGATGATGTTGCATCTAGCAATGAAACATCAGTTGATAAATACGTTTTAAATTCTTCTGGCTATCTTTATTTCTTCAACTCTTAACTGTATGGTCATACTTTGTCCAATTTGCTGGCCAAGCAATGAGCCAAGCAGAAATTTGGAACTCATATTTATTCTAAAATTTGCCAGGTATTCTTATTTGTATTAAAAAACAAGGGCTATTTCTAACTCTGTGAAACAAAGTGTCACAAAAATGTTGAAACCTTACCTTCAGTTTGACCATCATTTTGTAAGTCCTTCACAGATCCTAATGCTCCATCTTTACCCATTGTAATCACAACACAACGTACTCCACATTCATGAAACCACAAACAAGCCTCTAGAACTTCATCTTGGTTACTCACATTGGTATGAGTCAAGGTTGCAGCTTCTTCCATATTGAGAACAAATGTATCAGTGTTTGTGTAAAATTCCCAATCAAGTTCTGCTACCCTTGGAGCTGGATTAAATATTGTAGTGAGTCCACAAACTTTGCCTAATTTTAATGCTGCTAAAGCAGTTGGAAGAGGGATTCCCTTATTTGTCATTAGCACCTTTCCTTTTTCAATGATATACCGGGATTGATGAATGTGCTCTGTCATTAATAGTTTATTGGCTCCAGCAACACTGATAAATGATGGTTCACCTCCACTGTCGACAACTAAGAAAAAAAAAAACAACAAACATTTGAATGGTTGTTAAATACCAGCTGAATCCCTTAAACTCAAAAAATATACCAAAAACCACTAAATAATATTATTTCAGTGTAATAAATCCAACAGCATGCAAACAGCCTGTTGTTCAGGTGTGGTTTGTGACATTTATCAACCATCAACATGTACAGTGTAATTACAAATCATAATCAAAACAACAATAATAGCAGTGACCATAGCAATAACGACAAACAACAAGACTTATAGTGACAACCATTACTATATGGGTTGTACAATGTTGGAGACTTTGACATCTGCATCAATAAGCAGCTTATGGTTGCATATGAACTCATATGTGACAAGTTCAAACTGCTTCAAATGTCAAATACTACCTTGCCATTGTTGGAAATGTTAAAATAAAAAATAGTTTGACATGGTCAACAAGGTTCCTCTGGTTATTCTCAAGGGCCTTGATTAATCTACCTTCCAGCCATACATGAAGACTATATGATCTCATTTGCCATCCTTAAGGCCCATGTTTCAGGACTTTTGGAAGATCATGGAGTTTTTGTACTGACTGTATGAGTAGGTGAAATGGTTGGTTGGGTCATATAACTGATGGCTTCCTCACCCTTAAAGTTGATCTGCGAAGGATATCATAATGGTATTAATGAGCATGAGTTGTCCCTTTTGCTTCTAGCTTTCATACAAACAAAATGAGATGTGACAAGACATGGACAAGCACCTGATTGGTCATGGCTCCGGCTGTGTGCTTCCCAGGCTTCTTGAATGGTCTAGCCCCTGGGGCTACCACCCTCACTCAGAAGTCCTGGGGCTACATTACTCATCCACTTCTCCACCTTGGCACCCATTAATAATGACTAATAATTGGTGAATAGTCTTTTTTTGCAACCAGGTGAACTATTAGTCATTTTTATAGGTAGTGCCACTCTGGTTTGGTGGCCAGTGAAAGGTACATACAAGTTCCTTGAAAACATTTCTTAATTAAAGACTAAAATAGAGTCACCAGATATTTCCCTGATAAATAAAAACTAAAACAGGGTCGCTGGGTATCTCCCTTGGAATAAGGGTCGCCAGATATCTCCCCAAGATTACTGTTAAAACAACGATAATGACCAAGATAAGACCATAAACTAAGACTATGAGACTAAAACAGGGTTGCCAGATATCTCCCCAAGAAAGATATGGGGTCACCAGGTATCTCCCTGAGAATTAATACTAAGTGGGGTCACCGGGTATCTGCCCTTATATAAGAGGTCACTGGATATCTTCCCAGAAATATAAAGAAGGAAAGAAGAACAGTAGAAAGCCAACCGAGGAAGAAAAGGAAAAACAAGTAATGTTTTCGAACAGCTAGAAGAGTCTTGTTGTCTGGAAGTATTGACTATGAGATTAGTCAGTACTGTGTTTTTACCCAATGTTTTGACACTCATGTTACTGTGTCTTCATCACGGGTTAGAATCGTCTGGAGTCGTACCCGTATTTATAGCACCGCTAGCGTTTTTGTTTTTTAATAAGGTGTTTGTAAGCTTCTGGAAATAGATTCCCATCATCTTACTCATCATCAGATTATGCCATAAGCAGAGATGATGGGAATCTATTTCCAGAAGCTTACAAACACCTTATTAAAAAACATGGAAACGCTAGCGGTGCTATAAATATGGGTACGACTCCAGACGATTTTAACCCCTGATGAAGACACAGTAACGTGAGTGTCGAAATGTTGGGTAAAAAAAAAAACAACACAGTATTGACTAATCTCATAGTCAATACTTCCAGACAAAAAGATTGTTCTAGCTGTTCGAAAACATTACTTGTTTTTCCTTTTCTTTCTCGGTTTGCTTTCTACTGTTCTTCTTTCCTTCTTTATATTTCTGGGAAGATATCCAGTGACCTCTTATATAAGGGCAGATACCCAGTGACCCCACTTAGTATTAATTCTCAGGGAGATATCCGGTGACTCCATATCTTTCTTGGGGAGATATCCGGCGACCCTGTTTTTTAGTCTCATAGTCTTAGTTTATGGTCTTATCTCGGTCATTACCGTGTTTTCGCAGTAATCTTGGGGAGATATCTGGCGACCCTTATTCCAAGGGAGATACCCAGTGACCCTGTTTTAGTTTTTAATTATCAGGGTGATATCCGGTGACCCCTAAATCTAGGGGAAATATCTGGTGACTCTATTTTAGCCTTTAATTAAGAAATGTTTTCTAGCAACTTGTATGTACCTTTCGCTGGCCACCAAACCAGAGCAGCACTACCTATAAAAATAACTACTAATAATTGGTTAAAACCTTACTGCAATTCGTCACGCCAGTAGCAGCTTCATCAGTCACAGTTATACAGTCAGTATTCACACCAAACTTCTTAAAATTTCCAAATGTTTCCCTTCCAAATGTGTCATTTCCTACAATGGAAACCATAGCCGTCCTTGCCCCTAGTTTGGCAGCCATAATGCACATATTCGCCCCTTTGCCACCGAAGTCAATTTGAAATTTCTTGCCATGGGTTGTCTCGCCTGGTTTTGGATACCTTGGGACATAAGTGAGCAGGTCACAGAAGCACGTACCAACTACAACAACATCAAAATAACTGCTCGGCTTTTCTTCAGCACTATCCATAACATTTCGTTCTGAGCCACAGCAAATGAAATTTCAAGATTCGTTTCGAAACAACATCTTGAAACCCTTCAATAAAAGTCTTCTAGAGAAGAGTTTTACTGTCGTGAACAGTCGTGCAGCATCGGAATAGTCTCGGATTAAGTCGGAAACTCTCAATATTCATCCCTCCGAATTGAAAACTTGGCAAATAACGAAAAAGCAAACTTAGAGTGGTATCTTGTAAACAGTTGATGCCCCAGAGGATAACTTTCTTCTAGACAACGAGTTATTCTCGCTCAGATGTGAAATGAAAGAGTTTTAACGTGCTGCAGAAACTTGAGAGGAAGCGCCAGAAATCTAAAGATGGCGGACTTCACAACGAACGGTGAACCTTTTGTTTTGAACCACTTCATTGAGGATTTTATCATTCAAGAAAGCAGCTGGCCATTTACAGTTAGTACAGACTATTGTCCTGTAAATAAGCGTTTGACAGGTTTTAACCGTATAGAAAAGTTTTGGAGAATAGATCAGTGCTAGTTTGAAGTTCCTTGGAAAAAAACTTTTTGCTCTTTTTTTTTTAAACTACTTTTGTATCCTCGTATCAAAAGTGAAACCAAACATACAATTTTTTAGATCATTTTCTGTGATTTCCCCAAAGCATAGCGTTAAATTACCGAGTTTTGTAGTACTTCTCTCTATTCATTAACATTTCAATATTGCTTACCCATTTTTTTTTCTCAAGGTAAAAGGACAAACATATGAGTTCGGAAAGTTACCAACAGATGAGCCAGAAGTAGTCAACACCACCTTTTTTGAATCAGATAATGAAGGTAACCAGCGTGAACTGTCAATAACGTGCTACCAAGAGCTAACCCAGATTAATTTTATCCTTAATGTAGAAAAGGTCTTTGAAATTAATTCATCACACAATAAAATGTGAGAATTATTGGAGGTTAAAATATTTCACTAGAAACTGAGTATTTCAGTAGCTTTAATAATGTGCTCTTGACAATTTAAGCAGAAAAAAGAAATTTTGTAACCAAACAACGACTTGCTTTTTCTGACACAGAAATTTCTGATTGTGAGTAATGTTATAATACATGACAGTTATGTTCAGATATTATTGCTGTTCTTTGTATTTCAAAGATGGTGAAGAAAGATTTTCTGGTTTTGGACTTAACTTTTCTTATTGTTTAAATTCACTACAAGAGATGAAGTCTGAGATACACTGACATTTAACCATAAAAAAATAGCCAAAAAGAATAATGTTATGAGCAGAACTGATATTATCAGTCCAAGAGAGTATCAGTCTCTTTCAGATATGTTTACCCACACGTATTTTGTTTTTCCTGAAGTAATTATTCTCCAGCTTTAAACATTATGTGCAAAATTTCAGACTGTTAAGTCCCAGTGACATTCTAGCTGGCATATGTTCAAAGGAATTGCTTTTCTGGGGTTCAATTTTTTTTTTGTCAAAAAAATTCAAGTAGGCAACCTATAAGAAAGGTAGAAGTATGATGGGTAAAATAAGAAAGACTGTAGGTCATAATGACTCACACTTTGACTACCTCGGCAGCAGTGTCCTTCACAGTCAATGGAAAGTGTAGGTTTAAGCTCAGAGATTAATGAACTTTCTTGGATAATAGGTTGGAAGGATGGTGTCTTGTAATCATATTCATCTGTGTGTGGTGTTTATTTAAAAGGTCTGGCAGCAAATTTGCTACAGCATCTGCCTTTTGAAGATTCTAATGGTCTGGCAAAGGTTCTCTAGTGTGAAGCATCTTTTACATAAAGTAATCTTTATCAGATTTGTTTTTATTTGAAGCTTTTACAGACTTTCAAACAAGTGAAGATGATTCCAGCGAAGGGTCATTTGAAATGGATAGTTGTGCATACTGTGGTCGTACTTGCACCAGCATGGCCCGCAGTTTTGGTTCAAGGAAGTTCTGTTCCAACACCTGTGCTAAACTATTTGGTGTGCCACTTCCCAAGAGGGGTGGTGTCTCTGGTGGAATGAGTGGGAGGGGACGAGGAAGGTGGAAGCACTACCTGGGAAGTAAAGTGAATGCAATACCTCGCAGGAAGTTATCAAATGTGAGTTTGATGTATAATGTATTTTATGGCGTTAAGTGGGTAAGAAAGAAAACATAAGCAATGTTATGATCAAATTTCATGTAAAAATAGAACACTACATGGACTGTGTTAATTAAGGTAAAAAGATTGAAGGTTAGTAACTGCCATGACTGATCTCAAATAATTCCAACATTTCAAGCAAAGGCCCTTTGTCAGAGAAAGAAACATGTTCTCTCTCTGACAAACGGTGTTTGCTCAAAATGTTGGAAGTCTTGGAGATCAGTCATGGCAGTGACCAACCTTTGAACTTTCAAACTTGATGTTGTCTTGCAAGCAATAGACAGGAGCAAGCCGTGGAAACACTCACAGATATTGGCTTATTTTGGCAACTTGTAACAAGGTCAATCCAGACTAGTTATAAGGTAGTCACAGACGTAGTTTAGCTGTAACTGATAAAGTCATTTGGGTACTCTAGTTTCTTTCCGAAATGGAAAAAGAAGTATCAACTTGACACTGATAAGGTTGCTTTGACCAGACATGAAATTTGCTCTTCACTGCAGTTAACCAGTAAATTGAGTCAGTAAACTGCTGTACTAGACTGCAGGCTAAAGGAATCAAATGAAATAAAGTAAAATAGAATGAAATGGTGAGAAGTAATATCGATATCATGCAAAGTATTACCACTTCACGCTATCTTAATGCTGTATGTATTGTACTCTTTGATCTTTAGGTGTACCTCAGCGAATCATATGAAGTGTCAACACAAGTGGATGAAAAGTGTTTAAGAGGTGATATTCTTTGCCCATACTTTGCAGGATTTTCGAGCACGCTGACTTCGATCAGTTATTTCAACTGGAGTTGCCCTTTTCACGTCTCTCCTCGCATGCAATCGCTTAGGCTTTCAAACATCTAGACTCAAAAATTTCTTCTAGGCCCTTGAGAGGGCTAATCAAATCTAAGAAGTACGCTTGGGAGATCTTCGCTTAAATATCTTAGTCTGTGAAGCTCATTGGTTGGAGATTTGAAGTTACGGTTCGATCTCCATCAGGGGCTTTGAAAACTTTTCTACGTTTACAAATTTGAAAACATGTTTATTTATATATGTGAAATAAAAAGCGTACAAAATAAAATTTAGCGAAAACAGACGTCTTGAAAACTCAAGATATACATTAGGTTAGAAAAACCCCGAACAAACTGGAATTAATTTTGTAAAATTACGACCATTTTTTCTACAAACTCATCTTTAATATCCGTGTTTCCTAACAAAATGTGTTGTATCTCCGAAACTTGAATTTCAGTTCGGATATTTATCACCCACATAACCTCGGTACTAGTACCCTTTCATGTTCTGTATTGCTTATCTTCAAACTAAAATCGAGCTGGCGGAAAGAACTTTCTTATAAGAAACGCCACAATGACGCAATGATTGAAATGTCTAAAAAAAAAAAAAAAAAAACAAACATCCCACCCTCAAAAGCAAAAGTTGTTTCGTTTGTAATTTTGTGCTTCAGATTTAGATAGTTTTAGCTAAGCTCTTTTACGACGCTATCTCGACCTATTTTTCTAATGGTTTTAAATCTTTAAAACACGAAGCAGTGTTTCTGAAATTCGATGGAGTTTTTCGCTCCGAGGAAAGCGCCCCAAAATCCTTACAAGGAGAACAAAGAAGTTTCAAAAACGGAACATTTCCGCCAGCGAAAGCTGATGTTGATGGGTATTGGGTGAAACGACAAACAACTCATGTTTGTCATAAAACATACACTATAATTTCTTACTTAACATATTGTAGTTATTAAGATTCATGAAACTATCTTTGGTTATTAAAAAATCGTGTTAGCTAGTAACATGTTTACCATAAATTATACACAGATCTAAATTCCTCTTTTCAAAACTCAAGTGGAGTAGTTTGAAAGGTTGATATATTTCGGGGTTGTTGTCCCACGTTCTCCCTATTTTTAATTGAACTTCTTAGCAACGAGTCTAAGTTTAAAAGTATGTTTAATACGGACTTCCCTGATATTGCCCGCGTGGCGCTTCTCGATGAGACCTCTTTATTTCCTGAAATAGTGCTAGAATTCGTGAAAAGGTTCTGGAAAAACTATCCACCGCTGACAGACGTGCTCACGAGTTCTTCTGTAACGACACCAGGTGATATAATCCGAAGCAAATCAATAGTATGGGGAACGAGTTAGCGAGAGACAGGAAGTCTGGTCAGTTAACAGAGTTTTAAACATATTTCTTTGGTCTTTAATGTTTATGAATTCACCTACACTGCTAAAGTCAACTAGAAAAGTTGATTAGAGCGGGATTCGAACTCGCATCTTCGGGTTACCGGAACGCTACTCTACCACTTGAGTTATCGAGTCAAACGGGAACAGTGCGTTTGTTTTGTCCAATTTAAGTGCACGAGAGATTCTCGCGACAATTTTACGCTCGATATCCGTGAGAATGTGCAGTGTTTCGACTTTACTTCAGGATCATCCTCAGACTAACATGAGCAAAATATTTCATGATTTTTGTTTTGTTATCGTTGGTTCTGGCGATGACATTCCAATCCAAGAACAGTTGGGAAAGAAGGAAACATTCGTTTTGCGATATGTACATCCATTGCACCTTACATGGGCAGAAAACATGTTCCAGTGCTTGGACGAAAAATTTTTTTGTCTAATTTGCGAGACTTTTTAGGTTTGCTTGACGAGGGCCAGTGTAAATCTAGCAACTATCAATAGTACGTTTTTACATTGGCGCATTGCCTCAAGTTTTTTTGTGGCAGTAAGTCATTAGGTATGTTTTGAACAGAACAAAATTTTGTTCAATTATTATATGCTAAGGACCAATGTGTATTTGAGGCGAGACGTTACCAATGAGAAGTACAATTTTTATGCAGCTGGAATATCTTTGAGATAGCTAAATGTTGGAAAAGCCGTTAGCACGTTTCAACAATGGGCAAAATGTTTGATCGAAAGCAAACTTTTATCCCACTGACATTGTTGGTCAAAAAGGCGTAAGCCAGTGTTGTGGAACGATTGTTAAGCGTCTAGCTGGGCCTTTAGTGATACAGTTTCTTTGCCTTTTTCAGACGCTGCCGATGGAAGAAACAACGAACTGGATTGCTTATGGCAATTTGAGTATGTTCCTGCTTCGAAATGGAACGTCACCGAAGTGGCCGCGTTTGTCAGGTAAGAGTAACTGCAGAAAGAAATATCAAAGTTGGTTCAGTTCCTCGTCCCTTCGTCGTATTCATTTCCTTACATCGTGAACGTGTAGTCAATATTTCCAGCCGTTTTCATCTCCTGTGCATTCCAATAACAACCCAGTAACATTTGTTTTGCAGAGGTGTTAGCGGCTGCAGTGAGTACGCCGAAAGTTTCGTGTCACAAGAGATCGACGGCTACGCTCTGATGTTGGTGAAAGAAGAACACTTAGTGGTTGGATTGAAGATGAAGCTAGGTCCAGCTTTAAAACTAGTAGGAAGAGTAAATCAAATGAAGGCTGAAGCGTTACAGAGTGTGACTGGCACTGACTTCAGGAGGAGGTGAAAGAAGATACCAGGTTACCTCGTTTTGCAAAAACACGGCTATTATCCCGACGTGGAGAACGTGGTGGTGGACCGTTTTGAACTATAGATTGCTGAAATAGTGTTACTGTTACAGTACAAGAGATACAAGCCGTTATACGAAGATATAGGCAACCCTTACACATGCAACAGAAGCATTAAATGCCATTCGTTTGTTGCACTATGTTAAATTATCCACTCCGTTATCGGAGCTGAAAGTAAATTACTTTTACCAGCTGCATTTTGTTAACATCCTTACTTTATTTGCCCGACAAATGTTAAGCAAATATTGCAAAAAAGTGTTGGAACTGTTAGGTAACTGTTATGAAGGTTTTAAGTTATATAAACCTTATTAAAATTGAGGTAGTTGTTGCATTTTTTGTGTACGTGCAATAGTTTGCTCCTGTTTTTCCCTTTCTGTCGAACCAGATCAATATTGAAGGAAGTCAGTCGTGATCCTTCAGCTTTTATTTCATTGCAGCTGAAAAAGTTGTAACAGAGATTGGAGGTAGCCTTCCCCATCGAACAAGCTTTCTATGCATTTCTACACTTAAAACAAACTTCATGGAAAAAAAGTCAGTCAAAAAATAAACTTATGCCTTCTCTTCCACCCCTTCTCATGTTCACGATTCTTAGAAACTACAGGAATCTTTGAAGTAGAGCTAACAAAGTTCATTCAGCTTTTAGTCCTAGTATTGATGCGACGAAGTACTCGTCTTCTTGAGATTCTCCGAAATATCGACGCCTAAAGCGTCGTAGCTTTCGCCGGAAACGCTTTTCGTGAAAAGGTATAGTGGTCTCTGAAACCCTAAATAAAAAAAGGAAAGTTACTGGATGTATATATTTATAAAGATATGCTACAACAACCGTCAAGACGTTAAGAATATTTGACACAATCTTGTCACATAAAAATTTTGAAGAATCGCGGTCAGTGAAGGCTGTAAGGATATTTGACCAGCGTACTCTGCTAGACCTATCGATCCGACAGAATTCGGTAAAATTCTACCAAATAATGTTCGAGTACTTGCAATCAAGAACCTCGGTGAAAAGAATTGTCTTAAGTGTGCCTTAAAACATTAAACGTTAGCTATTTGCAGTTTACAAACGTCTGTTGTAAGACTTACTTTAACCTGTCTATTAAACTAAATGCAGATGTAGTTTCCACTTCAAATATAAATGTACGACAAATAAACGAACTAGCTTGCATACTTTTTCATTTAAATTTCCACTTGTTTACTTTCTTCCGAGAGAAAACTCGCGACTATTCAGCATCGACGCAGTGAACCCATTTTGATTGGAGGTGCGTCCAGTTTAATTTGCCCGAATATTTTATTCTTTAAAAAATTGCCCGAATTTAATTTGACGTACGTCCAGGTCAAGTATGGTGTAACCTCGTTCTCTTGGCCCTAATACATAAATCAAATATAAAAAACCAGAAACAAAAGGCATTTTGACCTACTTTACATAAACAAATTTTGCCTGAAAATTGATTCTTTAACTATCTATTTTTGCCGGAATTTTCTGTTTGTTTTTTTTTACAAACAGTGAGGGGTGTCACACCACCAAACATCCCTATTGACTACGCCTCTACTATTCAGTATCCCACAAAGTCCTGGAATCTTGACCGCTCTTTAATCCACATTGCAGCTTGACCATGGTCGTAAACGCCCACACTTGATATTCTAATACAAACACGCCATTACCAGAAACAAGACAGGCACCTTTCAACCCAAATGTAATTCTCAAATGCAGCTTACCTTTTGAAGTGTTATCGGAAATACCCAACGCTTCATACGAGGCAAACCCAACCTCTTCTGACATCAAGTAATCTACGAACTGGTTGGGTTTAAACTGGATGGAGTCGTAATTGCGACGGATCTTTTCCTAAAGAATACACGCGGAATAAAAAAATAAAAATCACTTTAAAATAATGCACAAAAGTTTTCCAATTCCATAAAGAGAGGTCGAATCGCAAATGGCCACAAACGCTGTTCTCAAAGGCATTGTGACAACGCATTTTCCTTACTCCTACTGGTCCACACTGAACGCTGTCTTTGAGAATCAGTCAATTCAATATAGAGGTAAAAAACGAACTAAAACCCATCCTCTATACAAAATTCGACGACAGGCTCCCCGTTTGCATACGAAATTTTGTACATAAGGGCGGGCAACGGCGTCCTGCCACTACGTCACTGCTCCAAGGAAGCGCCATCGCCCGGTGCACAAAATACATTATTTTGGGCCTTGTAATAATTAATGTATCCGATCAACTCAGTGGAATCTTCCAGCCGCATTGCTACATTAGTGAGCCAATCAAAAGCAGGAATTGTGCCTTTGAGGCAAAAATTACATACCCCAGGACGACCAACTGTATCGTGTGAACGGGCAGCCCAGCCTCACATCTTGAGAAGATGAATCGCATCAATTGACAAAACGAGACAAAATTAAGAAATAGAAACTGTTTTGCTGTCATCTGTATAGCCTGATGCAAACACGAGAAGGTTGGGAGAAATCAAAAGCTGCTTCTTTTAAAAAGTAATTTAAAACGGGGTTAGACGTAGGTTTAGCCTCACTGGGGGTGATTCAGTGGCGTAGCCAGACCCGGGCGTCAGCTACGAACATGGGCGTTTCCCAAAACGTATTTGGCATATTCAACTGAAAAATACACGACAAATTTTGAATAATTTGATATCAGCCCTTTAAGTTTGGTCCACGAATGGAATTTCTTTGCGCAACTTTTTCTCCCACGCTAAAAATTTGCGCAATTTGTTCTCATCAATGAGATATCTTGTGGTTTTAAAAGTAATTTGGAGGATCTGTACGATTGAAGCCTTCGAATCCAGCTCGGTGCCGCAGCCTAAAAAACGGGAATAGCGCCCTCATAATGCAAGAAATAGCCTTTCAGAGACCCAAGAATTCAAACATTCAAACCGGGGAACACCTGATCCCCCTGATTAGAATCCTTCCCAGGCCCAGGGATCACAGATTCTCTGGCTATGCCACTGGGGTGATTTAACCCTAATCCAAACTCTGACTCTAATGCTAACCCTAATTCTATTTCAAGTTTCCCCTAGAAAGCTGATATTCATCTATTGAAACAAATTTTCGAAATTGATGCTGTTCATCTTTTTCCAGGGTGAGATCATGCTGAAATGGGCCTTACTTTAACCTCCATCACAAATGTGTTAAAGAGAATAAGTATAAGTCAATTTCCCTTTTTTTTAAAAGTCATAGTTACAGCAGAATCAATGAAATGCACTCTGAGAGTTTTAAATTTCAGAAATCAAAGTTGTCGTTTTTTTTGTTGTCCTTCTGTTTAAAAATTGGATCAGACACATCAGAACAGCATGGAGAAATGTCAGCAGTACTTACACTGAGATTCTTTCTCCTAGAATATGAATTGAATGGCTGAGCTTCTAAAAGTAGTCTTCCTCCAGGTTGTAGCATCAAGAACATTCTCTTAAATGCCCTCTTTAGTCCTTCATCACCCCAGTTTAAATGGATCCATTTCGTGAGGCTGAGACAAAGAATGACATCGTACACTGGTTTCTGTCTGGCCAACAAACTGTCATTTTTGGGAATGAAATTTTCCTGAAAAAATTCAATAGTTTATTTGTTTAACTCACCACCAATTTCTCTTAGTTTAACTCAGTAAGGGACAGGGCCTATCCTTTTGATGAGTAAAGTCATCTGGCATTTGCCAGGGTAAAATGTGGAAGTGTGTCCTTGCTCCTTGATGGGTTAAACAAATAAGATTTTCAAAAAAAAAATAAAGTAATGTAAATAAATCAATAACAAAACAAAAAAAACCTATGGAAAACATAGGATCATTCCATGAAAAATCTGCTAAAAACAGGTAGATTTGCTACAATCCCCACAGCATACAGTCACCAGCTCCTCCAGCAACCTAAATATTACATTTGAATTTGTAATCGAACCCATGTTAAAACTCTTTATTGAGTTCACTATAGCCAGTAAACTGGGCTGGAATTTCAGCCTGGGCCAAAAATCTCCATGTAATCACAGCCCCTAAACCAGTATTTATAGTCCTACGAAGATACCTGCTGTGGCTCAGTAACTATGGATTCATAGTAGATAATGATATCATGAAAGTTTAACATGAGTCTGCCTTTGTGAAAAAATCCAAAACATTAAAAACAAAACTAACCTCTTTAAATTCCACATTATAAGGAAAGGTGTCCTTTTCTTGTAATGTACAGCCAGAGGAAATTATGGGACCACGACACACAACAAATGACAGTGGAAAATCAGTTGACAAGGATGACTTTGTACTCTGATGGTCTTGAATACAACACCTCAGGTATTTATTTGCAGCTCTGATGAGGGAACTGTCAATGTCGATACCCAACACATGCCTAGGACCAAATTCGCGACCAACTTGTAGAGTCACATTTCCTATATTACATCCTATGTCCAAAACATCCTTATCCTTGAACCATTCAGCCTTGAAGAGTTTAAGCCGAGGATCGTCTAGAGAGTTTGGATTGCGATAACCATAGTAACGATTATAATTGCCATAAATAAAGGTTTTTTTACTCTTTGGTTTCCCGGAATCACTTCTTTGGAAATTTTTGACACTACCAGTAATGTTTGGTTTTGCAAATTTCTTTAGTGAGGCTGTTGAAGAAATTTCCTCTGAATCTTTCCCGCTTAACTTATCTTCAGCCTGAAGTACTTCCATCTTCTTAACTTTTCCCATCTTTTGCTCCAAATCCTTTGATACTTCTGACTGTTTTTCTCCCTCAATGGTTTCATCCATTGTCTCACATATTTCCTCTTTATGCTCTCCAACACTGTTCACTTTTACTTTCTTTCTCTTATCATCTTTGTCTCTACCATCTTTGCAATCTTTCACTTTTTGATGAGCTTTCTTCTTTTTCTTAACCTTTGGAGGTAAGACATTCTCCACACATTTCTTTTCACCAAGTTCTTTTTTTTGCTCATTCTCTCTGTCCTCTTCACGACAATTGCTGCCATCATTGTGTTTACGTTTTCTTTTCTTCCTGGTCGGTGTCACCACCACTATCCCCTTCAAGTCTTGGTAGAGATCACACTTCAAATTTAATGGATCAGTCAGATCTTGAGGCTGCACAAACACATGTGGAGAAGTTTCCTTTGCACGATCGACATAAGGTGAGCACTGTGGAGTCACCTCAGAGGGATCTCTGTTAATTAGGCTGTTCAGGTTTAAGGGATCAGTGCTGTCCCCACCCAATCTGAAGCGGAGTTTGGAACCTGTTTTGCTAGATTTGTGCTTGCCTTTATGAATATGCTTTTCTTGTTCTTTAAGGTTAAGCCGGAATTTTGGGAATACCGACGTCTTGTGAGGGCGCTTTCCGCACACCGGGCTTCGGAATTTCTTCTTGTGGTTCGGAGGGCGAGCTCTAGTAGTCTTGTCCATAATTCCGAGTTGTCATTAATTATTCATTAACTAAGTTAAGAAGTTAAGATAAAAACGGACACGAATTGGGCAACTGAAATCCAGAAATGTTCAAAACATATACTATCTCTGTCCCTCGCAAAAGCAAAGAAGTTCGAAAAGTAGGCGTTTTCTCTTTTAAGATGGTATCTTCGTGTTCAAACCACTTGGCGGTGGGCCTGTGTTTAACGCGAATCCTTCGCAAACAAGCGACTCGAATGTAGCACAGAAACTAGTCTAGTTTACCCGACTATAGACTTAACTTCAGGAGACAATGTAACACAATAATAAGGCATTCGTACCTTTTTCTCGTTTGGCCTTTAGGTCGCTCTGTCACTCCTAGTTTTAAAATATTGTCCAGACGTCTCATAGACGTATTTCTGAATAGCCTTCAGGGATATTGGGGGACAGTACGAGACAAATCGGTGGTGTCAGATATATCCTCGGACTTCCTTTTCCCCCTCGAAAGTATCGATCTGTTTCCGTTCATGTGGTTAACAATGTGGTCATCTGAGAATAAAGAGAATTTAATTGGGTTAAATTGGATTATACTGTGCAAAACGTAATTACACCATGCAATACTAATACATGCAAAACTATAATACATAATACTACACGTCTAGGGCAACGCAATACCACGGGAGCCAGTATAAAGTTTATGTAAAAATAGAGTACTGCGTAGACAGTGATAAGATAAAAAGTTAAAAGGTTTATAACTGCCGTGAATGGTCTCAAAGAATATCAATATTCGATATTCTTTGAAATCAGTTGGGGCAGTTATAAACCTTTTAACTTTTTACCTAAAGTTTATGTAGCACGTTCTACCGATCTGTGTGTCTTTCATGATTTTCTTGGATCCTGGGATAACCCTAATCGCATTATGCACTGTTAGTGGCGTGACCATAGGAGTGTGTGTGTGAGGGAGCGTGGGTTAAAGATTCCTAACGTTCGACAACAATAGTTGTGAGAAATTTGTCTGACGAAATAGCAGGTGTGTTCTATATACACTATTTTATTGTGCTATCCTGTACTGCTATTTTCCAACGGAATACAGTGTCCCACGAAATGTGGTTGAAATGCACAAAGTAAATGTTTTTTGTTTTCTTCATACTGCTACATGTGCAGTACCTACCGTATTTACTCGATTAAACGCCGCCCTCGAATAAACGGCGCATTTATTCTCATCGATGCGGCGTTTAATTGAAGCTTCCATAACTAACTAAATAAAGTATGAACTGAATTACACTCGAATACTACACTTAAGAAAGTACGGAACAACTTAATCTAAACCAGTCTCGGAAATTTATTCTTCTCGAATACAATGTTTTTCAGTTCGAAGTGGCTATATTTCACTGCTCTGCTACTTATCTCTCTCTCCAAAACTTCAGCTATGCGCAGTTCCGTAGTGAAAGCCGAGAATTTTGCCGGTACAACTAGTCCAACTTCTCTCGTCCTTTTTCCAGTGACCTTCGCGAATAGTTTGTTGTCAGCATTTGCGTCTAGGAAGTTCTTTAATAAGCGCGCCAGGTCTATTGGAATAAACTTTGCAATAAACGCCGCCCTCGAATAAACGCTGCAGCCGCAGAACAAAAAATTCAATAAACGCCGCGGCGTTCGTTCGAGTAAATACGGTATCTCTTCCTGGCTGACGGTTTTGTTTCATAGTATAACCGCTGGTTTGTACTATAGACAATCGCATAATATAGATGTTTACAGTAGAACTTTTCTGATTTCAGCTTCTCTTTTCCTCTGTTCAACTTTCCTGTCACCAGGGATTTCTTCGACAGTTTTAATTGTTTCACTTTAATTCCTTCAATGAAAAAGGTAACGTATCCAGAGTTTTTCAAAAACTACCGGACACGGCGCTTGGACCTACTATGAATGTACCCTAACTAATGACTTTGGTATAACTTAAGGACCTCTGCCAATAGAATATGTTAATGATAATTGGAAAACAAAAACGCGTGCTCTTCAGTCACTTTGATTTATTAGTTGTGCATTAATGTAGCATTAAATGATAAGGAAAGTTTATTACTTTGTGATTTGAAACAACTGCAGGACGATGGTTTGCAATTGAAACAAAATAAAGCCTACGGTATATTCTTTTGTAACTTGTTTACGATAAACGCCATCGGAAACGTCTATATTTAGTCCCTTTAGACTTTGTACAACAGTTCATTTGTTAACTCCTTGGTAACGTCGGTGACAGTGAGTTGAATGTTGAGGACCGTTTTTATGTAAAAGATCATCTTTCTCGCTTTTATTCCTTTGAAGATACAAAGTGCTAACTTGTGATGCAAGTGATATAACTGGGGATGCACGAAAGGTGGTTTCTAGGTTATGGTTTGAAAAATTTGGTCATGAACAAGTCAACAACAATGCCTAAAAACTACAGGAAATAGAAGAACCTCTTTTTGTCGTTGCTATGGCTTTTACTTCAGAAACACTTGACTCAGTGGAAATTTGAATTGGAAATAAAAATGTTGACTCAGACATTCGTGAAACTCATCCATCAAGGGTCGAGCTCCGAGTTGAATGAACTTAACCAAATGACTGATCAAGTCCTAGCAGAGAAGCATCACAAATCCATGAAGTACATTAAACAAGCCATATTACTGGCTCTTTGGTATTTATTTAGTTTTTTCACCATTGTGTTAAACAAATACATACTGACAACATTAGGAGGAGAAGCAAGCTTCTTGGGACAGACTCAAATGTTTATGTCGGTGATATTTGGAGGTGCAACAATATATGTTTTGCCTTGTTGTCTGAATCAGAGGACAAACTCTGAAAGACAGAGGATTACGTTCTTTAAAAATATGTCAGTATTGGGCTGCCTCAGGTAGGTGTGAAACCTTAAAGTTGATAAAATAACATTTTTTGAATTTGTTTAGTTGAAACTGAAGACATATAAAAACATAACAGTTTAAAATCGGACATTCAGAACCAAGTTGTGTCATGGTATATCACATCTAATGAATAGGTTGGTTTGTTTATCCATCCCTGTTTTTGGGAGAAGTATGCAAAAGGATATTAATAAAAGGAACTGTTTTGACTCTTCTTACAGTTAGTAGTATTTTTTTGTGTGGGTTTAAAATGCCAGATTTGTGGAATTTAGTCTCTGTGGGGGTAGGGCATAGTCAGAGTAAGTGAATGGGTTAAGTGTAGGGACAAAAGAGATGGAAGGCAAGCTAAATTTGGATTTATTACTTTAGGACAGTAATAAATTGAGAGACTATGATAAGAAAGTAAAATAATTTTCATACAATTCCAAGCTGTTATGTTCTCCTATGTATATAACACTGGCTTGTTTGTCAACTGAAAATACCTTTAAGTTCTTAGCCTACCTTTGTATTCTTACCTGGTACTTCTATTAATTGACTGTATCATATTAAACAAAAACTTTAATAGTAAAAAGCCAAAGTGGTTTGTCTTTCATACATTTTAAAATGTTTCTTCTATCTTTCTTATCAGTCCCTGGTTTAAAAGTCCCTTACAACAGCTTATGATGTTTTATAAACCCAGGGCTTGTCGGAAGTATTGAACAGAAGTTCCACCAATTTTACTGTACATTTTCTCTTTACAGATTTGGTACTGTGGTTTGCTCCCTAATCAGTCTCAAGCATATTGCTGTTTCCTTCACTGAAACAATCAAAGCTTCAGCACCATTATTTACAGTAATTTTGTCATATATGATCCTGAGTAAGTTATTTGTTGAGTAATTTGATTAAGTGATCATAAACCAGTGACTGTGAATTCTGACGGAAAGAATGAGCACATGGCTTGCTATATAAAAACAAAAATGCTGCATCTGATTGTGATTGACCTTTGAACAGGGTTAATATGTTAGTTAACGAGTGATAGTTAATGCGAGAAGCTATTTCAGACATTAAGTAACAATGTGTTGTTTACCACACAGAAACCTTGCAGTCAGTTAAACATCTTGGCTTTACCTTTTTTGTCATTAAATTGATATGAAATGCTTATTCTGATATCCTATTGACTTTTCCCACATTCATTATGTTAAATTTAAACTAAATAAGTTCTGTATGCTCATTTTTATTTAATACTTTCTTTTTAGGGGAAAAAGTTGGCCTGCTAGTCATGTTTTCTCTTATCCCAATAATGGCAGGACTTTTTCTTTGCTCTGCAAATGAACTTAGTTTTAATGTTACTGGCTTTGGTGCTGCCGTTTCTAACAATGTTATGGACTGGTTAGTGTGCTTATAAATACAACAGCCAAAATGTTAAATCTAAATCAAATGTGCTGCCAGAAAACTTCAAGAACCATCTCCTGCCAGGAAGCTGTTTTATAGTTTGAATAATGACATAAAATTAGAGTGTTGGACAATGTGCAAGATGCCGTGAGGGTCTGAGCAAGAAATATACTCCAATGAATACCATCTTGTAAACCCAATATTTGAGCTATCAGACAAGATGAAACAAATCACAGTGATTTGTTCATCTTCTCTGATGTTTCTTGCTCTACTTCTTTAAGTTGTCAGCTGTTAGAGTCAGGGAACTGACATTAAACTTACAAGATTTTAAACTGACATTTAAGGTGCAGACCCTTTCTTGGAGTGAAATGTGGGCTGATGAGAGGCATTCGCTTGAAACATAAGTTTCTCACAGCAAGAAAATAAGAGCTCTACTCAATGTTGTAAGATGGAGACCTATGAATAAAATAATGTATTAAGATATTGAGCTATGCTCTCTTATATTTTTACTAAGATTAAATTTTCTGCTGGGAAAATGCATTTGAATGTTTGTTCTTGCTGTGCATGTTTCATGTGTAGGAAAAATTAGTGGAGACCAAATGTTTCTGAGAAAGTGTTTCCCCAGTTTGTTTGACCTTGGAGCTAAGATGCTTAAAATACAATCCTAGAGTCAGGGGCAGTGGAGCAAAATTTTGAGTGGGGGATTAGTGATACAAAGACAGCCTTTCGCATGTTTCCCTGGAAAATTTCATAACAAATGTTCAGAAAAATATTTGTTTCAATGTTATTTTGGGGAAAAGGGGGGCTGTAGCCTCCCAGCTCCCCAGGTCTGCTGACAAGATAACTATCTTATTGGTGCACATAAAAAACCTATTTTTTACACTTTAACATGCATTGTAGAATACTTATACTGTGTGTGCAATGTTTACTGAAATATTGTTACCATGTTTTTGTGCCTCTAGTGTTCAAAATGTTTTTTCCAAGAAACTTCTTTCAAGTGAATTACCCTACAGGTGAGATGTCATTGATCTAAACAAACTGTGAAATTTCTGTTGTATTTCTTGGATTAGTTTTGTCTTTGTATCTGAACGTGCATCATCATCTCAATTTCTATCTTTAATTCCCTCATTTGTCCTCCTTCTCTTACTTAACCTCTGTAGAGTATCAGTTTCTGTGTCATTTTTTTTTCTGGTATGCATTGTATACTTTTCCCATCTCCAAGTACAATACACCTCTTTTGCAATCCTACTACTTTCTAAACTTTGGATTCTTTATCTCTTTTTTTTGTTCCCAATCCATCTTCATTACCCTTCTACTTTAATCTCCATCCAGACATTCATCCCCATGTCCCATTTACATTTCCATGCCCAAAATTTTCCGTTTTATTGAAACCGAATTCTCATCGCAAAAAATAATCCGCCTGTGCTTCTCTTGTTATAGTGCTCCAGAGTTACAGTTCTTCACCGGAGCTGCTGCCCTCCTCATGCAGATACCTTTGTGGTTATATCTTGCGGTGAGTTTTCATGGATGAAATCACCCTGCATTATGTAGAAAATTAAAAGATGGTTAAATGCCAAAACCAGAAAGCAAAATACCAATTTTGAAGCAAAAATCAGTCTGAAAAGATGAAATAAATCCGGGAAATAGTCAATGTGTGAACAATGTATTCCAGTGTAGAGGGAAGGCACCTGATAAGATTTGTTGGTGGTGGAATATTTTGACCTGTTTACGACATTGTCTGTCAGCAAATTGAGAGATGTGTTCAAAAGCAAACGTTTTTTCTCTGTTTTGGCAGTTTAGTTCCATGCACTCGTTCACTTTGTCAGATAATGCTTACATTCTCGACTTTCAGTACTATTTCTTTCATACTGCCGAAAATAAGTCAACCCTCATGTTTGTTCTAATAAAATGTTTGTCTAATGTTTGCAGGATTTCCACAAAGACTTTAACAATACCGACTATTATTTCATCGGAGTTTTAATTTTGGATAGTTTTACATTTTATCTTCAAAGTATCACTGCATACGGTCTCATGGCGTTGATATCACCTATCACATTCAGGTATACTAGCGACTTCTGTAATTGTAATCGCACCTTACATTTCTTTAAAGTTTATCGGAAGTGATATTCCTTGTACAAAAGAACTAAATTGTCAAGATTGACCGTTATAAATCTCGCATTTCCTCACTTCATTCGTCACCATGCGCAAACGAGTCACCGGTAAAAATTTCTTTAAAATAAGATTTCTTCAAAACAAGAAGTATTTTCAGAACTCATTTTTTTCTCTACTTCGTGGTCACCTAAACGCGATAACATTTCAGTCACCTGATTTTTAAAGTGTTGTGCAAGTGCAGCAGTCATTTGTGTACCCTCACTAAAAACTCCGTTTACATTGTTAACATTTTGGGCACGACACGGTTAAAATTTTGGCACGGGTGATTTTCACAATGTAAACAGTGAGGACTTCTTAAAATTTAGCCGTGCCGTGCCCGAAATGTTATAGTGTAATCGGGGTTTTTACCCTTCTTAACATTCACGTGTAAAACAAGTAAACCGAAATCATACTTCCTTGTTTTATTCATGAGCACTTTCCAAGCGGGGGATATGACTGCAGTCAGTTTACTCTGGCTAACGCCAGACGGTTTCACACGAACGGAGAGCTCCCGGCGGGAGAAAGTTAACCTACGAAAGTCTTACTTTGACAATACATGTTTTTTTACTCAGGACCAGTGGAAAATAAATTTTTAAAAAAGACTAATTCTTTCAAAGAATAGAAAAAAAATTTGTTGAGTCAGACAACGAACTGAATTATGCGAAAAGAACTCGACGGTTTAGAGAGAATGTGACTTATTTATAGGTTACATGTCAGTTTCATTGCTTGAAAATAATGGAGTATGCTTTTACACAATCGAGTTTTTGCCCTGCAACGTAACACAAATATAATACTTTTGGTCTGAAAAGGCTGTAAATTGCGTTTTAGAGGTGTTACATTTTCAAAATTTTCCGGAGGAGCATGCCCCCGGACTCCCCTAGATGCTAGTGCCTGCGGTGCTCGTAGTTTCCCATTCAACTGTACCAACTATTACGTGCTTCCGCCGACTGTTACTTTACTGGAAACTAGCCTCATTAGCTCAACCAGGAGGGCGAGGAGAAGCAGTTGGTCCTACGCTTTTTGTGCTAACGAATGTTTGCGAATACATACAACTTTTTGTCAATACATAGGGCCTCTTCGATATAATCTTTTGTGTACGTGTTATTTCAAAAAAATCGGCCTGACTCTATCCCTAACTGAATATCCTGTAAACATTGAAATAACAAGACTTTTTTTTTTTAAATTGAATTTCAGTGTGGCCAATACTGTCAAACGTACTTTACTAATCTGGTTATCGGTGGTTGTCTTTGCCAATCACGTGACGTGGCTCAGTGGACTGGGCACTATGATTGTGACCATGGGCGTGGTTTTCTACCAAAAAGCAAGGCATTTCGAGGGAGTTAGCAAACAAAGAGAGGAACAACCAGAACCACAGGAAACGAGAACTCACTGTGGGTGAAGTGCACATGAAGTGTATTCCCTTCAGAATTCTGTATCGTACGGGCAAATAGTGCTGAATATTCTCCTACAAAACCGTGAAGAACACTCAGATTGTTCTGAGAGTTTAAACCGAGTGTAAGTGGTGTGAAAAAGGTCGTGCGAAGTTGCCGTAAAAGTCACATATTTTGTCCTGTGCCGGATGGTCGTTTGCCATCAGCGTGAGAATTTTTCCTACTTCTTTTCTCAACAATTTGTTCAACGCTTCGAGAAAACTTTAGGGCAAGTTAAACAAGACAATATAAAAGAAAACAGATTCCGAAAAATAACGTCTTGTGAACTCAAAATTCGAGTTAGAGCAAGGCAAAAGTGAGACTGTAATATTTCGACTTTATTGCATAGTCATCTGAACAGAAGTCTAGCTAATATTGCGCCTTCCTAATACACTAATAAGGAACTTTAAACTGAACGGAACAGTGAATGTCGAAGTCCTTAATACAATTGAATGTTTCATTTGAAACAAAGAGAAGGAATATCCCCTTTAATCCCAATATTAGCCCCAATCGTCGTCTTCAATCTGCAAACGACAACGGCCAAAACTTCTAGCAGACTTAGACGTGAAACCATCGAACAGAATTCTTCATAACCTTTCATTCACAAATAGAGATTTGTTTGTATGTCCCTGTACTGTGAGAGAAACATGAATGAGATCATTTAAACCGGAAAAACGCTCAGTGGAAACACAATGTGCGGCCGAGTGGTTTCCAAGTGTTTTTCTGTTGAAATGTGGTCTCGAATAGTGCTGTGACACGAAAGCTATTTTCTATTTGTTTTATAAATTAACTAAGGTTTTTGAGTTTTCGTGTCGTCATCAATGACGTCATCTATGTCTGTGCTCTGAAAGAAAATGAGGCTCGACCAATCAGAGCGTGCGTCGAATGAGTGTTATTTTAAAAGCCTTTTTAGAAGTCGCGAAGCAAACACAAAGTTTTAAATACAAATCAAGTAGACCGTAGTTTCTGTTAAATTCGAAGTTTTAGTTTATTTTTTATCGCCACTGCTGTCCTCGCTTACTTTAAGGTCGCTTTTATAACAAGACGGGTCAGTTCTGATCAGGGGCCTTGAAAACTTTGAAAAGTTGTGTATGTTCAGAGTCTCACAGAATGCCATAAAAAGTGCGCAAGTCCTTTTGCCGCTTGAAAGGAACAAAGCAACAACCCTGGAACTGGTCTAACCATTCGACCGTGCCATCGTACTGGAAATGGCGTTTACAACGGGGAATTCCGGACCTGCTGTTTTGACCTTTTGACTCTCAAACATTTAAGATATTATGAAGTTGTTTACTTGTATCTCGGTAGTTTCGACGGCAACTGCACTCACTTGGATTGGATGGATGTGGTTTAATAACTATGTGAAATGTTCAACCATACATATCCACAAAACGGTTAGTAGCCGTTCTTGTAAGAAAAACCTGGGGCTATCTTGCATGGAGGACATGCTGTGATTCAGAACTTCGTTTATGAAAACATTCTCACTCCCATTAATTGAATTACTTCGGACTAAGAATGACAGGTGGAAATTTAGCCATACATGGGAGCCATACAGCCATACAGGTGGAAATTTAGCCATAAATATAGCCATGTGTGCATAAGCCCTAGGGTTAGGGGTTCAGTAATGTGAGAATTCCTTGCCATAGTCTCTATGTTTACATAATAAACATTCTTAAGGAACCACGACCTCTTTAAAAACCAAGAATAACCCATAACCTGGTTAACCATCCCCTTCTCAAAAACCTGACACCACATCTGGCCCAATAAACCTCTTCCCTTTCAGAAAATCCCAGATTTGTTCCTGTAAGACAACAAGTTGATGAACTGGGCAGTTTCCTGCAGAAGGCAAAGAAATCTTCAAAACAACAGTGTGTACAATTTATACCACAAATGCAATGAATCAAGAATTGTTTCCTTTATTTACCCATGGGGCCAAAGAGGCTAAGTTTGTTTGGAAGAAAAATTCTAAGGGCATTTAGGGTGCACTTCAGAATTTTATTCTGAGCAACACTAGACAATTTAGTTCAGTAGAGCAGGAAGTATGCCTCTCTTCATGAGTCTACTGCCTGCATGGTTAACCTGATGATGGTCAAAGGAGAACTTCAGACAATTCTGACAATGGCATGCCAACCATTTTGTTCTGCAAAGTGATATATCTGCTCTTTAATAGGTTCAGAAAGCAAAGTGAATACTGGGAAAATTGCAAAGCATTATAAATAAACTGGTAGATCCAGGTTTGATTCAAAATGCTAAATATATGGCATTGAAATTGTTAAAAAAGGTGGTTAGGAGCTGTTGATTAATCCACCCCTTAACTTCTTTTCCATATTCCCTTTTGACTTCAAAAACTAGTAGGACCTGAAATAGGTGACTGTCAAATTAACACTTTGGCTAAACTAGAACAGTCATATCTATGGCACTGCAGCATGTCCATTTGGGTTGGTCACACCCTGCCAAGCTGTAGCTATATGCCATACAGTAATTATAAATTGGTATAATAATTACGCTGTGTACTGATCATTTGTTAACTGTTTGTTAAGTGTCAAGACTATTTGGGGAACAACATTACTTACAACAAGCTCTGTGAGTCAATATGTGTGAAAAAGGATTTTGACATTAGACAATGTTTATTCAGTACAACATTCAACAAAAGTGTTTTCCTGGCTACTATAAAAGGCATGCAGACCATTCTCAAAGTCGATATGCAGTGGTTTAACAGAGTGAAGGAAGCTGAAGAATCCTTGCTAAATCAAACAATGTTTAATTTGACCAACTACTTTGCACAAATTGTGTTCCAGTATTTTGGTGATAATTGTCCTAACTGTGGTAAATTAGTGGCCAAGTTACTGACCATGGCTGATGCAGATTCAAATGGAATAGTTTCTCCAAGAGAAGCTATTAGGTTTGGTTCTCTTCTTTTAAACCGGGAAACCTTTATGCTCACAGCTCTGAATGAAACAAACTCAACAGTTGACTTTTATGGATACTGTGGTGCACTCTATACTGTGGAAAAAGTTCACATGGCTAATTCAGTGCTTATTGATACGTCAACAGCTTTTACAGACTTCTGGAGCCTTCCTGAGTTTGCAGAACCCCTGGAATCATTTTTCAAAGACATTTTGGGGGAAATGAGAGAATCTTACCCAACATTCTTAGCACTACATGAATATATTTACATTTTCTTCAAAAAACTCAAAAAAGATTCTGTTCCTTCTCTGGAGCAAAGACTAGATTATGTGTTTGGGATGATTGGACTTGTGTATGAATTTGTGTCATTTGACTATGGTGAAATTTTACTATGTGATACACTGTATTCTAACTTTGGTTTCAGTGATTTGTCCAATTTTTCAATAGTCAAACTGATAGACTTTGATGAAGTGTTTGGAGCAGCAAAAGCTTTTCATGGAGTTACAGGGAAACATTGCAGTAGTAACAATGATTGCAAAATTGGAGTCAATGATGTTGGAATACATTATCATGAAGAATGTTCAAGCTTTTGCCAAGAAAGTGGTTTTTGCCACCAGGATTACCTTGCCTTTTTATGCAATGGAATGTTCTTTGATGTATTCTTTAACCCTGTTACAAATGGACTTTCTGGACAAGACCTTCCTAACAAGGTTGCTTTGTTAATTATTGACATATTGAAGGAGTGTGGGAGACCAATCTTGCATGCAAATATTGATGAACATCTGGTTCATATTCGAAAGGTTGCTGATAAGTTCCACAACGTAAAACAGTTGATTAAAACATGACGTGGAGTAATAATAATATACCATGAAGTAATAACTATGTACATACTGCATAAAAAGAGTTTGAGTTTGATGTATCAATTTGAAATGAATCAGGCCTGTTCCTAGTGGGAGATGGTCGGAGCTACCAATTTCTCCTGATGGTTCACACTGATTATTCACTCAAATTAATGCTGTTCATTGACAGGGGTGGCCACCAGAGTGGGGCAGAGGGGGTACAGCCCCCATTAGGGTACCTTAGCCCCCATGTCATGGAAAAATTAACAATCCATAGGGGTATTTTTAATGATGAACATGTTTGTATATTTTACAAACTATGAGCAGTTGTTATTAATTTAGTCAAAAAAGATGATAGACTCTTATCTTGTCAAATCTAAAAGTGAGCTGTTTTTAGTCAGTTGTGGTGATTATTCTTGCAAAAAATGTGATATTTTCGACCTTCAAATGACAAAATTATAAAGGGGATGACGTTAGCCCCTGCCTCAGGGAATTCCTAGTGCCACCACTGTTCATTGAAAAAGCAAAACAAAGGCCCACTTGCTAGCTTTGGTTGAAAAACAGACAACCAATAAAAGTTTAAAGGAAGAACTGAACAGTCAAACTTACTGCCTTTAAAAAATTGAAAATGCACACCAATTATAAAATTTGTTTTTCAAGATCCAAAAAAAATTTTTTTACTCAAAAATTTTCTTTTTAGAAATACCAGCTAATATTTGTGTTGAGTTGCCTGGGTCTAGCCAACATCTTGCATATTTTTTTGATGTCATACAATTGCATCTATATAACTGGCATTTATAGCACAGCTGTATTATATTGTGCAGGTCATGGTTTACTTCCCAAAAGAGCAAAGTCAAGGTGAAATACTCCTTGGTATTTTTCCAGTTGAAATGATATCATTAACATTTCTATCACATCACAGAGATGCTCAAGCAATTTTCTATTTGTTATATATATATATATATATATATATGTGTGTGTGTGTGTGTGTGTGTGTGTATGTATGTATATATATATATATATATATATATATATATATATATATATACATATATGTATACACATTTATATATACACGTATACATATATATATATACCAAAACACATTTGTAAGAGGAATGATACAAAGTTCTTCCTTTAAACATTTGTTATATAAATATGTACATACATACATACATACATACATTCATACACACATACATACATACATAAAAACATGCATACAAACATATTACATTCTACCCATAACGTCATTTTTATCTATAATTTACTTCTTCAGTTTTAAAGTTTGATTACCTTCGGATTAAACTTAGGTTTTAAATTGTTTAGGTCAAGTTTTATTTTAACGTCTTGCTAGAAGTTAATTCCCGGTAATTTTTTTAAAATTAAAAGTCCATATGGCAGATGGAAATCAGTGGAGACGTCATTTCGGGTTGTAACCCAGAGTCATGAATTGGTGTCGTTTTATATTTTTGTTTTTTTTCGTTGTTGTTGCTTTTTGGGGTGGAGGAGTGTGGCATGCCTACTATACAAAATGCTCAACCAAGTATATTCAACAAATCGTAAGCTGTCAGAGTAACTTTTCGATTTTCTCGACATGAGTAGAATCAGTTGGTCGCTTTCCGTCGGACTTTAGAATAGCGTGTGGTGCAATAACCTAGGGTGGGCTACAAGGAAAAGTACGACGGGTATAAAGGGAACAATGAAAAATTTGCAAACTCGGTGGAGAGTTTTGGTATTGTCCAATAAAGAGGACGCTTTTCTCAGATCAAAACTGTGAGCAACATCCTTAAGCTACGAGAGGCCCTAGCAAGGGTGCCGAGAGATGCGGTCGCACGCCCCTTGTTAGTTGGATGCGAGATACCTGTGAGTCTGAGAGTTATCCTTAGGATAAAAAGGAGGTTATTTTGAAATAATTCATATTAAAATGATGTTGAGTGGACTAATTAACCACTGAAGGTTTGCTTGTTGTTACATTCCTAAGAAGCACCCACTGAAAACAATTTAAGAGGCTTCAGTATAGGGGGAGAGGAACCAGGAATTTTAAGAGGCAGCCCATGATTTTCAGAAAAAGTCTTGAAGAGTGATGAAGAAAATAGCCAGAGGCTGGACTCCTCTAGGGATCCAGAGCAATGTTTGCCACCAAAGTTTTAAACCTCAAACAAAATTAGTATAATTATGTTATATATATTTTGTATAATTTACTCATAAATTAATATATTATGGTATAATTGTAAAGTATCTTCACCAATTAACTTGATTTGATTTTTGTGCCCTATTTTTAGTGTGAAGATTACCTACAGAATAACAGCACATACAATAGATTCTGTGATTCACTCTGTGTGAAAAAGGATCTTGTTGTTGAAGAATGCATATATGGAACAACACTTGGGAAGACTGTTCACATGGCTACTATTGAAAGTAAAAAGGTTGTGCTTAAAGTAGACCCATCATGGTTCAAGAATATAAGAGACACTGAAAAACATTTACAGAAGATGACTCAGGTTAATTTAACAACATACTTTGCACAAATAATTTTCAGCTACCTAGGAGATAACTGTATCAAATGCGATACATTGGTAGCAAAGCTACTGACCATGGCTGATGCAGATTCAAATGGACTAGTCTCTCTAAATGAAGCAATCAGGTTTGGTTCACTTCTCTTAACACGAGAAGCTTTCATGCAAGCAACAATGAATGAAACCAAATCAGCTGTCCACTTCTATGGCTACTGTGGTGGTTCATATATTGTGGAAAGAGTTCACATTGCAAATTCACAGCTTATTGACATTTCAAATGCTTTTGCAGGTTTTTTTATTGCTCCTCTTTTTCATGAAGGACTACAATCATTTTTCACTGACCTCTTGTCAAAAGTGATAGATTCTTATCCAACTATTTCAGCAATTCATGAGTACGTATATGTTTTATACAAGAAACTCAAGAAAGAAAGTGTCCCTTCACTTGAGCAACGAGTAGATTTTGTGACTGGAATGATTAAACTTGTATATGATTTTGTGTCATTTGACTATGGAGAAATACTTTTATGCGACCTGAATTTTGATAATGTTGGATTCAGTGACTTGAAAAATTTTTCTATGGTCAGACAAACAGATTTTGATGAAGTATTTGCTGCAGCAGAGGTGTTTCAGGTCAAACCAAATAAGAAAACCTGTAAGACTGACATGGATTGTGCAAAAGGAGTCTATAGTGTCGGAATACGTTACCATGAAGAGTGTTCAAGCTTCTGTCAAGATGATGGATTTTGTAGTATGAGAATGAAGAAGGATAACCTTGCTTTTTTATGCAGTAGAATGTTCTGGGATGTCTTTTTTAACTCTATTACTTTGGCACTTTCTGTTGAAGATCTTCCCAGTAAGGTTGCATTGTCAATAATTGACATATTAGAGGAGTGTGAGAAACCAGTTTTGTACTCAAATGTCGAAGAACGTTTAATTTACATTCAAAAGGTTTCTTATAAGTTTAATGAAGTAAAACAATTGATTGAAACATACAAGAGGCAGTAAGTTGTAACTTGGTTATATAATCTTAGAGGAATGCCTTTTGAAATGTTTGAAAAGCATACATTTGATATAAACTTTACTCGTTGAATGACGTTGTGAGGACTGGTTGATCTAGGTGTTTTTAAAGATCACATTTTGTGTGTGAATGGGGACTTTGAACACCTGAATCCACATTACAACTAAAAATATTGGTAAAACAACCTTAGTTTTGGTAACGGCATTAAACATGTTCCTTTTGAAGCAGTGAAGAGAAAAAAAAACGAATATTAGGGCTAGAATATAACCAATGAAGTGGGTATAACCAGCCTACGGCGCAAAAGTAAGGGCGTGTTACGACTATTAAGGACGGTCTAAGAACATTAATATACGTTACCGCACCAATTAGCTGCCTTCAGTTTTTCACGTAGTGGGGATTTTTGGGACAAAGACACATTAGCCGACACTCAAAGCCACGTGAGAATTGCAGTAAGAACGTAAGACGAAGTCAGGACGTTCAACTTGCCCCCTATATTTTCTTAAAGCAATTAAGAGCATCATTTGCAAAACGACAATCAAAATTCGACCCAATGAACGGAAACCGAAAGTGAAAGATGTATATAAGGTTATTTTTGTGGCAGGAATGCCAACCTTTGTTGAATAGCTAATCGCGTATAACAGCTCAAGTAAAGCAAAGCTAGATAAAGTTAGCGGCGCTCGAAGAAGGTACCTCAGGCTGCTTGTAAAACAAAAAGACCATCAGGGGACGACAGCGCGCGCTGAATACAGTTACAAACAACGTCAACTAGCAAAGTTAGTTCAAAATAAGCGTAACGCTAAACGAAACAGCCATCGGTGGCTTTCTAAGTAATTATATGAACCTGACTATAACATTCGTTGAGCTGGAAACTTGCAGCGTTTCGAGGCCAAGGAAAGGTTCTGAAGGTCGGAGTTTTGACTTTGTTTCAACCGAAAACAAGCCGGTATACTTGTTTTAGGGTGAAAGACATGAGCTCGATATAATCGTGTAAAAATCCAGCTACCGTTTTGCTTAATACAACTTCAAAAAATACTCAGTGATCATTAAGGAAAATATAAAGGAAAATCATTACCGTGTAGTGTTTTTAAATGTGATTATATCATCGTTCGCTCAGTTTCTTTTGTTCTCGAGAGGTTTATAAACGTATGGAAATGGTGAAGTTTATATAATATACAAACGTACACAAATGGTGAAATTTCTACCGAAACTTCTCCATTTCTGCACGTTTCTCGGGCAAGTTAAATACTTCTTTCGAAACTTCACCAACGATGATATAAGTAAAAGTTATATACCTTAGACCTGGGTCTTTAAGATATATCAACTTTCGGGCTTCACCCTCGGGTTGATATATCGCTTCAATACCTCGGCTACGGTATATAACCTTTACAAAAATGCGAGACTTGAAATTAAGTCGTGAAAATGCCGTGTTTATATGGTACATGATTACGGTGAAAAGCCAATCACGGCTTGCACAAGAAGCGACTTGTTATATAACAGAGGCGTGCAACCTTTCTGGTTCTGTGGGCCAAATTTCTGGCTCAAAATAGTTGGCGGGCCACCAGTTTGTGCTTTCGCTTTCCATTTTCCTGCATGGGGTCGATTGTTCTATAGCAAAGATGTGGTTTTTATTACTAAATAAACTTAATAAAGTCGCTACCTTTGGGTTAAGCTAATTAAGGTACAAAATTCCTTCTTGGGAAAGTTTGATACTGACATTTATTACCAATAAAAATTTCTAATTTTTAGTATACAAAGTATTTATTTTTCAACTTGCAATTCTCCGCGGGACGCATAAACGATAATCGCGGGCCACAGGCAGCCCGCGGGCCGCAGGTTGCGCACCCCTGTTTTATAATGTGCCATACTTATGAACACAAATCTCCTGCGTCCTGTAATTCAAAACGTTGGATAGTTCAGATGGTGATAATGTTGATCGAAAAACATTCTCAAAATAAAAACTAAAAAGCTCTCAAATTATTTTACCCCTGTAGTTTAGGTTAAAAGAGATTTTATTAAAATAAGCCTGTATGGTACCAAATGTGCTACACCCAAGTGACTGGTAACGACTTTAGAGCAATATCACTGTGGCAGTGTTGCCAGATGGCCGGTTTTCCTGCCCAATTGGGCTGGTTTAGAAGCCTGGTTGCGGGAAATTTCGGGAGGTTGCGGGTTTCCAAAGGTATTGGATATTGCACTGTGGACTGTGTAATTTGGTTTCGATTTAAATATTTTTAATAAGAATTGGGCTAGTTCTTACTTATTTTGATGCAAATTTGGACTATTTTGTGCGAAAAATAATTGGGTTATTTTTGGGCTACTTGTTAAGGTAGCTTGGGCTGGTTTGCAGGCTACCCATCTGGCAACAGTGCACTGTGGTTAAATGAAAGGTCGTTCATTTAACAATTTTGAAATGGACTCTTATCGTTATCCGCCATCTACGTTTTCCGCCTGGAAAATCCTTGGCGAAAATATCAGTGTTGGTTAATAAGATCAGTCCGTATTAGGCTAAATAATAAACTGATAAACGAACTTTAAAAACAAAACTTGTTTGAAATGTTTGTACTCTCAGTGAAAGTATTAACTGACACAGAGAAACAGTAAAGTGACAATCCACTGCTTCTACTATGTTGCGGGGTTTTGCAGTTCTCTTGCGTTCCGAATTTCCTGCTCTAGTGAGCTTGCATTTCCGGGTTTCAGTTCAGGCGTTCCGGCCTTCCGCGTTCCAGCGTCCTGGATTTTCGTGACAACTTGTGAATCGTGCGAAATTTTCCTTATTTACGCTAACTTCTGTACATATCTTAGAGCTTGACGAATACTAGATTAAACCACAAGGATACCAGAAACACAAAAACTCTAAATTTCATGAGTTTTGGGCGAAGAAAAGGGGCCGGGCAATGTTGAAAAATTATCTCAAGTGCCAGGCTCTTCAAGTTTTTGCCGGGTGGCTCCGCCCAGACTGATTAAATTTACAACTCATAGATTTATTAACGCAAAAGACGAACACGGGCAAGTTTGCAGGATACCTTGAAACAAGAGCTGTGTACAGCAGCACTTGAAAGCTTGGTTAACAGGCAATCCACGGCAAGAGTTCAATGCGTGGGGACATTTACCTCGCGGCATTATGAGATTGATTGGTTATGCCTTTATTTTTCTCGTACTTGTCGCTATTTGGATTGGAGGTGTGTGGTATGATAACTACGCGAAATGTACGACCACGTATATTGAACAGACGGTAAGGTATCATTCTAATACTAAATTCCAAGCAAACTTTCCGACTTACAATTCGAGCTTGCGTTTTGTCATCCTTATATCACTTATGGATGAATGTCGTTTCTTCCATTGTATATGTTAAACCATGCATACACTAATGAAAAGTGGTTTAGATTAATGTTACCAGCTTATTTTCTGCTGGTCGTCACTCAACATTAAAAGCGACGCATGCTATTAGGCCAAACAATGTGATGGTGTTATTGCTATTTCAGTTATTTGCTGTTGCATGTTGCATTGTCACATTGTCATTAATATTTTTACTATGATAGTTATTACCCTGCATATAATTACCATAATAATAAATGTCATTGTAATTATCATAATTATGATAATTAGCTTCATAATTATTATAATTTTAATAATAAAGTTGTAATTATTACAATTAATTTTTGTTGCCTGGACTACTGCTACTACTACCACAATATGTTACCTCATGTACATAAAGCAATCAATTATTCTCTTTTTTGGTAGTGTGAAGATTATATAAAGAACAGTTCTTTTAACAACTTCTGTGAGTCAATATGTATAAAAAAGGATTTTGTTATTGAAGACTGTTTAATCGGAACAACACTGCATAAGATTGTTTTCCTGGCAACTGTTGAAAACAAAAAAGTTGTCCTCAAAGTTGACACTTCATGGTTTGAAAATGTGGATCATGCTGAAAAGGGTTTACTTAACAAAATGAGGTCTTTCAGCTTAAATGACTACTTCACAAAAATTGTCTTCAAATACCTTGGTTATAACTGCCCCAATTATGGGACATTGGTTAAAAAGTTAATTAACATGGCTGATGCAGATGGAGATGGAATAGTGTCCCCAAGAGAAGCAATAAAGTTTGGTTCACTTCTGTCAACACGAGAAACCTTTATGTTGGCAGCAAGAAATGGATCCAGTAACTCAGCCATTTACTTTTATGGGTACTGTGGTGGTTTATATATTGTGGAAAGAATTTATATGGCAAATTTACAACTCATTGATGCAACCCAAACTTTTACAGATTTTTGGGTCCTTCCTAATTTTGTAGAAGTATTGGAATCATATTTCAAAGATTTTCTGACTCACATGAGACACTCCTTCCAAACATTCTTGAGATTTCATGAGCTTGTTTATATTTGGTATAAGAAACTTAGAGAGGCGAGAGTTCCTACTTTTGAACAAAGAGTGGAGTTTGCAATTGGGATGACTGAACTTGTTTACGACTTTGTGTCATTTGATTATGGTGAAATTTTTTCATGTGACCTACATCTTGATAATGTTGGTTTCAGTGATTTATCAAATTTTTCTATGGTCAAACTGACAGATCTTGATGAAGTATTTGCTGCAGCAAAGATTTTTCAAGAAGTTCAAGAGAAAAGGTGTGACAGTGACATGGATTGTGTAGGTATATACAATCCTGAAATACCTCATCACGAAGAGTGCTCCAGCTTCTGCCAAGATAATGGCTTCTGCAGTAAGAGAATGAAAAAAGATAATCTAGCATATCTGTGTGAAAATTTGTTCACAGATATCTTCTTTAACCGTGTAACATCAGCCATCTCTGATGAAAAGCTTCCTGAAAAGATCACATGGCTACTTATTGAAATATTAAGTGAGTGTAAGAACCCATTTTTGTACCATAATGTTGAACAACATTTGCTTTATGTACGAAAAGTGTCTAGTGAGTTTCGCAAATTAAAACAGTTAATTACAACAGGGTGTTAAATTAGAATAGATGTCACCTTCATCCACATTCTGTTGATTCAGCACTTTCTCATTAAAATGTCCCAAACAAAGATTGCATGGTTGTTTTTAGAAACATTAAGTGACAGTAAAACTCAATTTTTTTTTCTTAAATGTTGAATGTTTGCTGTACATCAGAAAGGCATCTGATCAGTTCCACAAAATAAAGCATTTAGTCAAAAGACAGAATGAAGTGAACCATTTAAATACCAAAGATCAGCAACTCTTATAAGCCTGCCACTCCCAAATGTGTGAAGATCAGATGAAATATCCTTTGTTTTACAGGGGACTGACATAATAGAAAAACTCTCTCATGGGAGAGTTCAATAAATTTTCTTGCAAACGGAATGGGTCGTCAAGTTCATATGGATGTGCAATGTTGGTGCTAGAGTATGGTCCCCTACTATAACAGTTGGAGAGTTTCACCAAATCATATTTACCATTACCACACATTTGTATAGTTTTTGCATGTTACATGTAAATATTCCCCCACTAGTACCTGGGTTGCCCCTTCCACTTGCCCTCCCCAATTGGGTGACCTGGAGATAGACTTTTCACAGATACTAAGACATGAAACTTACCCAAAAGCCCAGTGAAAACACGAGAATAAATCCAGCCACGGTACTTGCATATATGAAATGTCTGTCAGGAATCGACGTTGTTCAGTTTAGTTTCCTCCAAAACATAAACCATCCTTCGTACTTTATCGTCGCATTCTGCCATTCAAAACTGAAGCCTCGTGATTTATCTTTATGTCTTTTGACAATAAAAATAACGCAAGGCTCTCTCAAAACCAAAAACAACATTCTTGAGAAGTTCTTTTCTACGTGTTTCTGTTTTCCAGAGAGACCGCTGTTGAACGTGAAGCGTTCTCAGTAAATCCATTTCGGTTCAAAAACACTGCAGTCCTCAACCAGATGAGTGGCCTCAACTAAACTTCGTCTCTCCAGAAATTCAAAGGAACGTTTGCACTTTGCACGTGCCATTTTGCCTCACGTGAATTGTCATCCTGGCTTATGTAATTCTCCCGGTCTTACAGCGGATTTGAACCCCCGGTCCCTAATATGGTCCGGGGGTCGAAATTTACTAACCGATTTGAACCGCTAGGGGGTCAAAATCAGCTAGCAGATAACGCCCCCTCTCGCAGAGTTCGACCACCAATTATTGCCAACAATATTCAGAAGAACAGCAATTTAAACATAAGATTCTAGTTGTAATAATATAGTTAGATTTTATGTAACTGTTGATAAAGACGATTGCTTTACTGAGTCCTTTTTCATATAAATATTTTGCATTCTGTAATAATTTTTTTCCTCGGCATTATACAAATATTGGCGTTACGAAAACTTCGCTATAAAAACAACAGAAACTGTCAAACTCTTTCAACAGGAATACCTTTGAAAAAGTGGATGAATCCTGTCAAAAAATGGCGCTAAAACGTAATGATTTTTTGAGGCGGGGAGATCCATATTCGCGAAAGTGAGTCCAAATCCGCTAGCGGGACTTAGGCCGGAAAGTCCATATCAGCTACGAAAAATGGACCAGGGGTTCCAAACCCGCTGTGACATCGGGACAAATTCTCACAGTTCATACCTCAGGACGATAATCTCTGAACACAAAATCGCACGCGCATTTCCTGGTTTTCACTGTTTTAAAGGTTTGGAATTTAGTTTTCATGTGCCTTATGTACTAAGCATCGAAAACACTAACTGTTCTCAAATGGAACCAAGTTTAAGCACTAGTGAGAGCGTCAAGTATTCAATGTTATTGAGAAATGTTAAGATTTATGAGAATAAAATACATTTTTTTTTGTTTTGACGTATAATTCTTAAGCATTGAATTCATTAACATCGAGAACCACACGTTAACACGCCTTATACGCGGTCGCAAGTTAACTCGTCACGACTTGCGCATTATTGTGATACCGCTATGTAATCAAAACGGCGGCGCAGATTGTTGCCAATTCCGCGCTTCCGCAAGTTCCCGTTATCTTGCGCGGTGAAATTTGAACAAGCTCAAGTCAGTCGCAAGATAACGCAGGTCATTGCAAGTTAATAGGGGGCTGGACAAGGCACAAGCTAAAAACTGGAATGATTTGGGGGTTTTTTCGACCAAGGCTTAACAAACTCGCCGCATGTGTTTTCATTGGGTTATAATAAGTCATTCGAATTACGTCTCGGTGGTTCTAAACTAGATATAATATGCCAATCGCTCGTTAAACACTACATAAAACACGAAAGTTTGAGGCTACGTTTACACCACAGCAAAAGTCTTCGGATTCAAAAAGTTTTTGGATTCCCAGGAAAATTGTTTTCGGATTCGTTGACCGTTTGCACAGGAAAAAATATCTGGATTAATTGCATGCTCGCGTTAAAGCAGACAGTGCTTTCTTGTCTATGCATGGACATAAATCGTCACAAATGTTTTTAAAAGTAACGCCGGACAACCGAAAAATGACTTTCCATTTATTGTTTATTAAAGCCTCTGATAAAAAATTGTCCCACCACCGGCTACTTTGGCTGTCATTCACAAAATTGAGAAAGATTTCTCCAGAGTCTTAGCTGTGCGGATTCAAAGTATCCAGATTCTTTTCCGGATTCGTGTGCGATCCGAAGAATTTCTGTACCGGATTCTTTACTTTAGTGTAAACGGCTACTTTGAATCTGAATAAAAAGTCTCCCGATTGCCTACGAATTCGGAGAAATTTGGTCTAGTGTGAACGTAGCCTAAGTGTTCGCGATCTGAAGCACGAAAACTAAGTCAATAGTAACTGTAACTCACGGCCGTACATAGCAGGGGGGCAGCAGGGGAAACTGCCCTCGTCAGAGAAATCCAAATTTTTGATTAATTTTAAATATTGATTATTGCCGGTATTCACAGAAATATTCAGCAGAATTGTGACAACTGTCCTCCACCAAAAAAAAAAACAAACCTACCTACTGCCTTGCTGTAGCTACATCACAGAATGATTGAATATTCTGGCGTTACGTGGGAGTCTTTTTGTACACAGGAGTATTTTATTTCCAAACAGAAAGACGTCCAAAATCTCACTGTTTTCAGCTTCAGCATTTAAATGAATTGGCAACATGACAATTTTAGGTTTGCAACTGTCCTTCTAATAAAAACAAGATTGTTTGATATGTACGTGAAAATTTTTACTTGGCTTGATTTCATTTCTTTGTCTGGGCCACTTGCTCGCACTTCACTTTCGTCCAGCTCCTCTCGAATGGCTCGCGTACTAGGTTTCACCAATTGCATTTACATGAAACCAACTGATATGATTTTCACTATTCATCCATTCCTTAAGAATTGATTTGCAGTTGAAATTGATCAAAATGAACCCTTGTGTGTTAGGTTCTGAGGTCCATTGCTGATGAAATTTTATGCCTAAAAATGGAATGTAGCACGAGAGGAATATTAAAGAAATTCATTTCAGTTTTGAATAAAGTGAATTAGTATAATAACACAGATTATTATCGTAAATTACGCGTGGTGGTTGGCCAACATAACGTCACATTTCTCATCGGATACACTTCTCAACTAAACCTATCCTTTCTATCTTTCGCCATCGGAATTCTCTCTTTCTTGTAAAAAAACTCATTAACATTTCATGAGTAAATACATAGGAAAATCATAACTGTGTCGTATCTTTATATGTGATAAAAACATGTTTACTTTTCTCTTCCAATTTCCTCGGCTTCGAAAACATAGATTTCCAAATTTTCTCCGCGAATTAGCGTACGAAGGGATTTGTTTCTTAAGCCATTCAAAAGAACTTGTGGTACGTACTTTATCAGATCTAAAACACTTGACTATCGCCTCATGTTTAACATCCGATAAAGCACTCCTGCCATTTTTTTAAACGTAACACTTGAAGAACAGAATGCTTGAGAATGTGGAGGACCAACCAAAAACCTGACTGACTACTTTAACTAAAATTCTAAAGAGAGGCGGGAGCAGCCAGAGATATCATAATGGAAACTGGAGAGGACCTTGACAACTTAAATTCGTGATCAGCTTAGGTCTTTTACAGACGACTAGCCAACAGAGAAAGAAATTCATGTTCAAAGACAACCAAATTTTCTACAAATTTTACTGTTTTACAAACATTTTCGGTTGAAACATTTCGCTTCAATGGTTACCCAACTGTTTTGCCGTTTCTGGGGCCACCTTGGTTTTGTATGTAAAATTTAGAACGAATAAGAACATTTAAATCACAACAAAGCACAAAAACTTACCATTGACTGTAGTTAGAACTTTTTACGGGCGATCCTTTCATCTTCGCTTGCCTGCTGATCCTGAAAACAAACAACAAGTTTTACGTTATTATTCTGTCGAGTGTTGGATTAAGTTTCTCTAAGGTGCTTTTATCCCCTTGAACATCTTGAATTGGAAATATGTATATAAGAAACCGAAAATAACAATCTACAAACATATCCCAAAGTAGCTTGATAAAAATGGGACAGCAAATCTCCTAAATGGTGTCCGTCCAAACTAAAGACGATGGAATGCGAAACGGTTTCCCGCAAAGACTAGCCATACGAAACCAAGAAAACACGCTGATGGACACCTATGCATGCTACATTATGTACAATAGGACAAGTCACCATACAGAGTATCGTTACGTGATGGATCTAGTTTCTCCATAATTTTGTGTGACAAGAAATTACGTCGATTGACCAGCGCTGGAGCTAGAGCTTCCAAGAATTGGAATTGGTCCGAGAGAACATCAACTTATCGGTTTGTCATACCTGATTGAGCACTGAGAGACCAATTGACTGGTGCAGTTCGTTGGTTTGACTGCACTGCAGTAGTTGGATGTGTGGATTTGTCAGCAGAGCATCATGTTCAACCTGACAGGCTGACACATGCGTGTACTCTACATACAGCAGTTTGTAAAAGCAGATGCGACAAAGAAATAGCTCTAACGGAACATGCTGATGTCTATATCGGTAATGGTTCTATAGCTAAAAACCAACAGGCAATGCCAGGTTTCAACATAACCTCAGTTCAGTTTCACAGCTAGACGATGTTATCTTACAATCGTTATAGGTCAGCGCTGGTGCACTCCGCTGCCATAACGCCATCATCAGGGGTCGTCACAAACCTCTGAACAGACATGACAACAGTCTCATACAGAGATGTGTTTTTGGGTCGACACTAGAACGTAACCATTGAGAAGAGTTAATTAACCGTGTGGAGACTGGGACTGGAAAATGAAGTACTTTATTTATCTGATAACTTTTTGAAAAAAATTGTTGGGGTTTAGATTAAAATATCCCCAGGGGTAAAACGCCAACGGTTAGGATTAGGGTTAGGATTAGGGTTAGGATTACGAGCAGGATCCTATCCCTAAACCTAGCCTTAATCCTAACCCTTATCCTAATCGTAATCCTAACCACAATATTCAGGATATTTCTAAATCTCAGGACCTTTGACATTTCAAGATTATCCTCAATCTTAATATCAAGTAAATAAAATACTCAGTTTTTCAGTTCCAGTCTCCACACAGTCACCTGGTCTCCGTGGTTACGTTCTAGTGTCGACCATACTTTTGCGTGTGCATGCTGGACCTAATTTTTCCAGGTTAAGGAAGCGAGAATAAAAATATAACTCTTACCGGGCCTAATTGAAGATTTTGGTGGAGGTGGCGAAACGGAACGGGTTAGTGGAGGAACCGAAGAAGTCCCGGGCCTCGGTGATGGATTTCGCGCATCCGAAGAGCGACGGAGTTTGTTTCTGGTTGCAAACACCTCACTCTTTGATAAGGCACTGGAGATGAAAGAAATTTAAAAAAACTCATCAATAGATCAGGAGGACAACACAAACTAGAACGTGTCTTTAAGTATCAAAGACATGCTGCCTGTTTTCGACAAGCTTCTCATTGGTTTCTGCGGCTCACACAATGTCCGTTTTCAAAGTCAGTTCCTAAACGAACCAATAAAAGTGTTCGTTTACGAAGCCGCTTAAAATAACTCGCAGTATGTCTTTTATCAAGTCCACAATACTCGGTTGTCCCTCGTTGCATCCCGTTTTTGTGGTGCTGGTGACACAGTGGTAGTGCACATGTCTCTCACCACTGTGACTAGGGTTCGATTCCGGCTCCGTGCAGTTATCTGATGTGAGCCAGTTGGACTCTACCAAACATGGCAGGTTTTCTTCGAGTACTCCGGTTTCCTCCAGTAGTAATACTGAACTCATGAGAGGTGGACCTCACTGGACCTCTAGGGAAAACAGCTTGGGTAGTTGTGATAGGGTTATCCAGTATAAATAAAGACACTTTACCTTTACCTTTGTTATAAACCCGATAAAGTGCTATACCCCGTTCATTTAACTGTACAAAATTGTACAGGAAAGCAATATTAATAAAGTTCTGGGTAAACGTTTCAGCTCGTCGAATGTTTGTTCGATGTGTTTATTAATGTTTTGGGAAAAGTTTATGCGTTGCGCGGTCACGTTAAGTTTGTCTTAAAATTTTTAAAACTGCAAAGTTTGACAAAGCTGTTCTTCACCGAGGTCCACAAGGGCCATCTATTTGGGTCAGGAGCTGTTGCGAGAGACCCCCGAAGTACAGGAATAACCTCACTAGCCACAACCAAACTGTTATTTCAATAGCTGGTCAGAATTTTTCCTTATTGGTCCGACTTCAGGATTGGGAAAAACCTGAGGTTTTGGAAAACCTTATCAATTACAAGTAAACTGTTTCTTCCTTCTAGTAAGGACCATTAACGAAATGAGTTTGATATTCGTGCAGATGAAAACTGGATCACTGATTACCAATAATTTTAAGCGATGTTTGTAGGAGGTTGAAAGTTAAAATAAGGCCATACTTAGTTTGTAGAAGTTTCTCGATTTTCTCTTCCTGTTCTGGCAAGGTATACTTGTTCTAAGAAGAAAAAAACGATCGTACGTTACAAGAGGAACACAAAGAACAAAAAGTGGAGAAGAGATAATGCAAGCAGAATCTTTTTTTGCATGACACCCACTTCATTATTTTCTTGGCCTCGGGAATTTTCTAAAAAATGTCATAAGAAACAAGTTTGATGTCACTTAGGCTGATGCAGTAAGATAAAGTGCAATAAGGTAGGGTAGGGTAGGGTAGGTAGGGTAGCATATGGTACGATAGGGTAGGGTAGGATAGGGTAGGGTAGGGTAGGATAGGGTAGAGTAGAGCAGGATAGGTTAGGGTATGGTACGATAGGATAGGGTATGGTAGGATAGGATAGGGCATGGTAGGATAGGATAGGGTAGGATTGGGTATGGTAGGATTGGGTCGGTTAGGATAGGGTAGGGTAGGACTGGGGATGATAGGGTAAAATAGGGCACGGTATGGGCACCGTAGGCAAGACAGGATAAGGTAGAGTGGTGTGGGATGTAGCACGGTAGGGTAGTGTAAGGTAGGAGTGGGGAAGAGAATGGAAAAATGACAAAGGCGGGGAGATAGAGGGACAGGAGAAGCAGAGAGATGAGGGTATAGGGATAGAAGAGGGCTACAGTAAGATGGGGTAAATTAAATTATTTTCCAAACCTTTCGCAGAGTTTGGTCTTGAACGTGAGGACGTGTGTGGTAGACCGGACATTGGCGGAGATATACTTTCTGGAATGCGACCAAGAGTTGTGGTGGTAGGTCGAGGAAAGTCGTCTTGGGAATAACAAAAAGTTAAAAATAGAACATCAACTTTTGTCACAAATAGGCCAATTGAAACAATATTAGAATGTACCAGTTTACACTAATAGCCTCAACGTCATTCTTATGAATTCTCTTCAACGAACACAAGAGCTCGGGAAAAAAAGTAAAACTAAATATAACACAAAAAGAACGAAACTGAGGACGTCTGTATATGAAGACGTATTTTGGGATTTAGTTGGTCCAAATCAAATAATTTTTGAATGAATACTTCTAAAAGATGTTTGTTTTTGTGTCTTGATTCCAAAACATGTCTCGCAAAGTACAAAGTTTGAGATCAGATATCGAACTTGTCGTTTGGCTAGCATGAAAGATAATTTCTGGTTAAATAAAAAACAAAGCTTGTTCTTTACCTAGTTTGCTATCCAATGCTCTGCTTCCAGGAGTAACAGGTCGACTAAGAGGCTGATCAAGACTGGACAGCAGGTGGTTCTAGAGGAGAAAATGGTACCGATAGGGTAACATGAGAGGGAGGGAGAGAGAGAGAGTGAGTGAGGGAGGAAGGGAGGAAGGGAGGGAGGGAGGGAGGGAGGGAGGAAGGGAGGTAGGGAGGGAGGGAGGGAGGGAGAGGGGGAGAGAGAGAGAGAGAGAGAGAGAGAGAGAGAGAGAGAGAGAGAGAAGGAAGGTAAAAATGTAGGAGACAAAAAGTTTGGACAGGCTGACAGACAAGTATGCCAGAACAAGTTTCTTCCTCTGACGAAGTGTCTTTACTCGAAACGTTGGATTTCTTTGATATCATTCACGGCAGTTACCAACCTTTAAACTTTTTACCTTTTGTAACACTGTCCATGCGGTATTCTATTTTTGTAAGTATGCCGACAGAGAGTTGGACAGATGGACAGAGACAGAAATTGGACGGATGGAGAGTTGATAAATATACAGATGGACAGACTGAAGACTAGCAGAGGGAATAGAAGAGACAGGGATGGGACAGGAAAAAGCAGGAAAGATGGAAGAAAATGAACGCATGAGGGACGATGGAAAGGCAGAAAGGCAGGATGGGATAAAGAGAGTAACAAAGAGTCAGGATAAATTACAGCATGACCAAAAGAATAGGAAATATAACAGACTAACCTAAAACGGAATGGAAAAGATTGTACTTACTTTTCGCGACTTACGTACAAAACTTGAATCAACGGCAGGCTAGGGAATAAACAAATCCAGTCAACGGTGTCGCAAAATATGAATTCTGAAATATACATTCTTTTATTTCAGTTGTATTTAATCCTAAAAAGACGCACCAACTCTCAAAAAAAAAATCCCATTCTTTCAATAACAGGTTTTTATCCTCGCAACAAAGCTCTGTATTGAGCTTAACAAGGACTATATGCGGTCACAACTTACCTCTGAGTATTCTTGCCGCAACAAATCTTCTCCCGTGAGCTCGCTAGAAACAGGTTCCAAGATTTCTTGTTTATCCAGTTCCTCATCTATTGCATCGCCCTCCTTGAAAGTAAAGAAATGAAAGACACATCATGATGAATAAGACATTAGTAATGCGTGGTGAACGGGAACCTCAACAGAAGTTCAAGTCAAAGATATGATACCAACACTTTCACTGTTCACGAAATTCGAGCTTGTCGAAATACCTCATCCGTGTCGTCATCTTCGTCATCCGACTGGGCATCATAACTTATCGGTGATTCTTCGGAGCCTCCATTAAAGAAAATATACAATTTTAATGTTATTATATAGGCAGATAATACAAAGCTTGCTCGAAGTAATAGACCCAGAGTTGATACAAACTATGTACGTGAAGAATAAACATGAACGCGACGGGATAATAACTAATAAGGGATAATAATTTTAACCATTTCCGGTCCGTAACCGACTTTTTAATTTTACTCTGGCAAACGCCAGACAATTTTACTGGTCAAGGGGAGAAATTTCGGACAAGAAAGAGTTAAAGTGAGAGCTCTTTTCGGATTTTTTGAGAAGTGATGTGGAAGTTTTCACTTAAACTATCCGTGTATCTATCCCAGCGGTTTACAGTCGTTACATTTTGAAAGAATTGTTAAAAAATCTTACTAAGATTTAGCTGCCTGATAATAAACTGAATTTGTCTTTGCATGTCCACGTCTTCGTCTTTAAGAAAACATTCCAGGATTTCTTGCATTCCCTAGAAAAAAAGGAATTCATTGAAATCGTTTCTCGTAAATTGAAAATAATTGCGTGTAGATGAAAATGATTCTCGTATATTAAAATGATCATCATAAGTCAAAATGGTGATAATGTATTTATAATCTTCAATAAATTGCAATCATAAATTACAGTTACTAAGAACTCTTCCTGATAATAGGTAGTTACAATTATGAAACTTTAGTAATGTTCAGGTTGGGAGTGACAAGCGATTTTTTTAAAGGTCTTCAAACACGGATCCCTTTATACACTAATTCATTTAGGAAGTTTGACGACTGTTATGTTTTTTAAGCCGTAAAAGTTTGATGAGAAAAAAAAAGCACGTGGTTTTGACACAGCTACACGACAAGGTTCTGATTTTCTTTTGTACTTTCCTCATTAATTATTAACCCGTTTTACAATTATTATTTGGTATTTACCATCGCTCTGGCTTCCTCTCTCACACTGGGCAACGCTAGGATACTGTACAGTGATCCATTCACGTATGGACGGATCTTAAGAAGAGACAAGAGAATTTTAGGTGTGTAATTTTTCGAGCATCCGAACCATATACTTTAAGACCCGGCCGGGACCAGCTGTGAAGAATGCAACGCTTCGGCTGTGAATCGAACTCGTGATCTTGCAAATCTCAAGCAGGGCTCAGTCAACTAAATTACAAAGGCTGTTGCCGAAAGAACGCTTATGAGTTCTATAATTAAGTGCTAACGCTTATGAAGTGAAGTGCATATTCAAGGAATATTTGGTAAGGCCGTTCTTCCCTTCGAGTAAGAAAAAGCAGATTTGGTATGTTTATTATTCTCTTCCAAGACTCAAAATACGAAATAGTATTTTACTCAAACGATGCGTGGTACCTCTTATTTGGTGGTAAACCTTGGCACCCTAAACACCAGTGTTCCTACCTCTCGATTTTCATGTCCCAGCAGATCACTCAAAACACGTAAAATGTGCCCCGCGTCACTGCAGCATTTTTTCTTTCCTAGAAAATGGTAAAGAGACGTTGAACCCTACTTCGCTAACATTTTTTCTTTCACTTCATTTTTCTTACTCGATATTTAATCACAAAAAGAAATTAATAATTACGGGCTAACCTGAAGTTCGCAAACATAAGTTCATTAACAACGCTACGGAATATTCCAAGGTGTAATCTGACAGCGAGTCGTGTTCTTCAAGCACATCTGTTAACCATGATATCAAATCACTCTCGATCATAAGGCTCTGCAAGTGACGCCTGGAACAAACACACAGAACAGACGTCGATATAAAAATAAAGAACACAGCCCAGAACTGTTCCCAAAGACAAGAGATGAAGCACAACGTCCCTAGGTGTCCAGCTAGTACCCTCTTGTTTTCGTTTCATAATACCCTGACGATGATTCTGAAATAGTACCCTGTACTGGAGTTTTCGCGAAATTTATGTAGCAGTGACCAAAAAGAAGAAATCTATTATTTTAACTTTTGGACCAAGTGTTGTACCACTACCGCGGTTTAAATCTCGAGCAAATATTTCGCTCGTAACAACTCGTCCAAAAGTTTTATAAATAATATTTATGACATGACCAAAATTACATGCATAAATGTTAAGCAGTCATTCTCTGAAACAAGATTTTTGAGAAAGTTTTGGTGCGCGATTCATAAAAGCCACATGGAGGCGTATCCAATCTGACTTTCCGAATATGTAAACAATCTGCACATTTTTGTCAAGTTTCCACGTATGTTACAAATACTGCGACCTTGGTTAAAAACCTATCTTTGAATAGTTTTTTGTGAGACATTCCTCAGTGTCTCTCTATATACTACAAAACATCATCCTTCAGGTCCGATATGTTATCTCGAGACACCACCCAGCAATGAGAAGCTTAGAGAAAACTGGGTGTTGACCAAGGAGTTAATACATAATTTGCAAACAGGGACACCGGACGAACCGAAGTGATGGGGAAGACCCAAAATGTAAGTATTCTATTAGTAAAATATTTTGTAAGTATTCTATTAGTGAAATGACATCGTGGTTGTTAATAAAGACTATTAGCATTAGTATAATTAGAAATGAGCGCGGAGCTTTAGCGTGTCACATGGGGCGAAGTCCATTAGTGAAAGAATAAATAACTGAATACTTACAAACATTTGGCGACCCACCTCAAACTCAATTTTTGAAGACAACCAAGGATGTTTTCACTCGTCAGAGAATCCTTTGGTTCTGTAGTTAAAGTCTTCTGTAAAGCTTGTACTAACTTGACGTTCTGAGATAAATAGCTCCTTCCTTGAGCATAGAAAGACCAAATTTTAACGAATGTCTGAAGCTAAGAATTAAGGATGCCACTAACCATTTGGGTAAAATGTACGAATGCTGTCACCGAAAAGCGTTCGAATCATTGTTGAGAATTCAACGATTAGTCTTACTATGATTATTTTCAGGAATACTTATACTAAGACTAAATTTTAATTGAAGTATTTTAAAATTTTCAACAAAAATATTAAGACTCTTTTCGAAGAGACGTTACAGTCGTGTACTAAACTTTCAATGCGGAAATAGCAAAAACTAGAACTAAAAAGATTAAAAACTAAAAATCGAGGCATTACAAACTAAATACTGAATATGATTATTCGCTAATAAAAATTTCGCGATAAATTTTCCCATGAAAAACAGATTTTTCAAAATGAAAACAGAAGTATAAAATTTTCGTCACCCTCTCGCCGCAAAGGAAAAATGCTGTGTGTGGGAAATTGAGCGGTACTATTTGTGTTGTTTTTAATCAGAACATCAGGATATTAAACAAGATTATCAATACTGACTCACCACTTGACATTGAGGCCAGTGTGTTCAGCAATCTGGCAAAGTATTGACAAACCACGACGCTTGAGGACTGAAGAAACTCAATTAAAGTATCCTAAAAAAAAAAAAAATCCCCCAAAAAAGACCCAAAAACAAAACCGGTTTAAAATCACAAGCTAAACTCTGTTACCTCAGCTTTGTACACGATTTAGCGTTTTTAATATAGGTCGTTATTTAGAGTATGTTGAACTTCAAAATAAGCCAAAAATGTTAAAAACCTTTGATAAAACCAAAACCAGTGTTAACCAGATGACGACTACGTAGTCGAAAACGTTTGGTTTTATTAAAGATTTTTAACATTTTTATCCTATTTCAACGTTCTACATTTAGGGTGCATTACGATGGTTTATGTTACTGGTTGTTTGTTTAACTGACTGAAACATTTAAAGAAAATAAGAGAAAATAAAGCTTCTAAAACTCTGTAACATTTCAAGTTAGTTCATTTACCTGATATTCCCCAGGAAATGCACATCCCAAAAGATCATTGCCAATATATGCTCGCATCGTGGAATCTCTAAGTTCTTCGTCCAAGCTACGAGTCAGTCGCTGAACAATGTAAACGAGTAGATTTATTTTATTTATTCATTTATCGTTAATACATTTGTCCATTTATAGTCAAGAACATATCACTATGAAATTATTCGGAAGAATATAATCACAGTTTTCGCAAGTGAAGTTGTAAAGCCGCAAAATTGCCTCAACCTCGAGACTATCCTGTTACCTTGGCCTACATGATGAAGTCGATTTCTCTCGACTATTCACATGAGAATTTATTTGTTTGTTTGTTTCATTCTTAAAACAAATATGCCAATGCTTTCAATAGCCTTTTTCACTTACCCATCTCAAAGCTTGTAGCAAAAAGCCCTTCTTTCTTTCGGGCAGAGTTGTCAAACCACTCTTAATTTTCTCAAAATCCAAAGGCAACTGGCTGGAATGGTCCATGCTAAACCAAGAGATCATGACACACAACAAGTTTTGATTTCGGAAATCTACACGTAGGTCAACCTCCTCTTTCACGATACTTTAGTCAGAAAAAGTAAAAATAAAGATAGAAATGTTTTACCTTTGACTCGTTTTCACAATTGAAGCGCGTAGCATATTTGATGTCTGCAAAACAATTAGATTGATTGCATGATTCCAAAAATTCAGCTAACGTTTAGCGAGGCGAACATGATTGCTTTTCATTTTATGATCTACAGTACCTTGCAATGAGGTGAGATACTTTAGGAAGTTCTTTAAATAATAATGGCTCGATAGCCTAAGTCTTGAGTTAAAACCATTACAATCCTCAGATTCAACCATTCGTTTCTTAGTAATTTTAAGACCCTGAGCGACTGTAAAATGGCGTCAAAGTCTTAACTTCTAGAGTTATCAACTCTTTTACGAGCTATCTCGTGGCGTCTCGTTGGATTCCAGAGTTTCGTTACGATGAAATACATTAGTCTGCAAACTTTCATGTGAGCGATGTCAGAAAACTCATTCCCTCAAGTGCACGGGACCTTTGTTTGGCCCAGGAGATGATCATAAACTGACCAACAATGGATTAAATCTCACCGTGCCAGGTTTCCACACGTCAACTGATTGTTGTGTTGGTGCACTGAAGAGCCTAGTACAGAGATCTTGGATGTATTCTGACGAAATCTGAAACGGACGAATATATTTCATGACAATAAAAAACAATTTACAAAAGTAAATTCTTCGTCTGTCAAGAGTGCCTTTAACAAAAATTTGTTTCAAACATTATATTTCAGCATCTCACCGTTTTTCCTCGGATGGTGTCTTCCAGAGAGTCCACTAACTCCGCAGCAATTCCAATTAGTTTGTGGTAATCACCCTTCAAATAACAGAACAACAAAATTTAACACGTCTTAAATTAAAAAATATATATATATATATATATATATATATATACACGAACAGGAAGCAAATGACGGAAAGATGAAAAGAATGACGGATGAATGGCAAACGAACAGCAACAAACGAATGGACAGATAGACGGACGAATTGACCGAAATATAGAGACAAACAGATGTGAGCGGGCAGGGAGTTAAGCAGATGCTGATTTATGACATCTTGTCCAAGAAAAATGTATTTGTAAATCTAGAATTCAATCATTCACCTGAATTTGACTAAATCTTTGAAAATATCTCAAGAGCTTCGACTCCGCTTCATTTAACTGTTGCTTTAAAGTTTTAATGTTGTCTGTATACCGCTGACGTTCTGAAAGAGAGGAAGTTGGCGAAATCATTATCATGTCATCACTTCAAGGTAGTGGTGGCATTTAGTTGCATTTAGTATGAATTTGGATCCATCAGGGATAGTTCTTTTTTGGATCCCCTCGACGAGCAGTTTATCTGTAACTGAGTTATCTAGGCGTATTGGTTTCCGGGGACCGCAGAGAGGTTTTCAAAGTGGGGGGAACCTTCCAAGTAAAAAATCGACGGGGAATAGATGGGTAAAATTCCTTATCGTACAACTAAGACGTTTGTTCATCAGTTTGAAAACCACTTGCTAAATGGAAAAAAATAACGTCGGAAGGGGGGCAATTGCCCCCCCTGCCCCTAAGCTCTGGGGGCCGTGTTTTCTTCTGCTCCCTCTTATAGCGAAACAATGGGGCCCATGCAAAATGACTCTCAGTAGACAATTGCAGTTGTTGCAGTTGATAAAGTTAATATTCCAGCTACATTGGTGTCTCTTTGCGCGAAGGTACAGTAGGACTCATCACAGACAAACTACTCCAGATAGTTGTCACTGATGATTAAAGTTACGATGGTACTTGCTCAGCCCAAACACGGAACGTTTGTACTGGGAAGTCCACTATTTTCAAGAGCAAACTACTCACCTTTTTCTATTACTTCTGGTCTTGATTTCTACATTTAGAATTAAGAGAAATTGGTTTTTGGATGAAGTGCAGACAAAAGTTGCTTCAGCGTAAAAATTGTCGCGCTAAGACTTCAAACATTTATGGTTTGCTCTGCTGTGAGCTGCTCTGCGCTGTTCAGTTCCATTCTGATCCGTTTCGTTCTGCTCCACTCCGTTCTGCTTCGTTCCGTTCCGTTTCTTTCTGTTGTGTTTTACAGTAATAATGTGCACATGTTTACGCTTAGCAAAGGGAAGGATACAAATAAGTTAAACAACTCTGGCTTTTTGCCAGATTTCAAATTCTTCAGCAAAAATTGTCTGAGTTGTTCTTCAACATTCTCTCTCCAGGAACTCTGCAAAGATACCAAATTAAACAGTGAAAGAGGACAATTCGAAGGGTAGCTATATGATGTAAAACTACTGAAAATGAAAGTCGGGGAAATATAAAAAAGTTAACAGGAACAGAACAGAAACAAGAAAAGGAAGCAGAAATAGAGGGAGAAAGATGGAATGATAGAAACAGGGTTCTTGTTCATAGATGCTAACAGAGGTGACCTACAGTTTTTAAAAATCTATTCAAGAAAGTGCCCCTTATTTCTGCAGTAAAGTACAGTACACCAACAGGGATGGCGGAGCAAAATTTTGAGTGAGGGGTGGGAACTAGTGGTACAAATACAGCCCTTTGCATGTTTCCTGGGGAAATTTCACTACAAATGTTAGGATAAGTAGTTGTTTCAACACTATTTTGGAAAAATGTGAGGGGGGAGGGGCTATAGCTTCCCAGCCCCTCCCCCAGCACCACTGTCCCTGACCAAGTATTGTTAAGAAGTTCTTAAGCTAAGAGGATGTTGCTTGTTCACAGTCACTTCAACATTAATCATCTTTTGATGAAATAATACTTGTTTTAATCAGCTTTATAAATAAAACAACACCAAGGATATTGGCTAAGTGACCATTGTAATCATCGTTTTCCATTCACCAACAGTGATAGTGCTGAAAACTTGCATAACCTAGATTAGTTTAGAAGAAAGACTCCTTCCAACCAATGTCATGAGCAGGCCCATCCAGAGTGTTGGTGGGGTCCAGGGCAAAATAGAAATTTGGGGGCCTCCCTTACAAAAATTATTTTGGTTGATATGGTGCTTGACAATAATGCTTTCATTGCATTCTTAACCAGAGAGCCTGAACATAACTATTTTGGTAAAGACATGTCCTGCCCTGGCTCAATATGTAAGGACCCAGAGTTCAATGAATAAATAAATGGTGTCAGTTAAACAAAAGTAGTGGATCTTAATCAGTTATTTGATCTTCATTTGAAACATAAAGGAAATATTTATCAGTATGCTGATGGCACCTCTCTTGAGCTTGTGCCCAGGGCCCCTCCTGCACTTGGGGCCTGAGGAAAATGGCCCCCAGTTGCTCCCTCCTCCTGGGTGGACCTGGTCATGGACAGTGTGTAACTCAGTGACATGGTACTGACAATTTTAAATACTGTACCCCACTTAAACTTTTTAACAAGAATCCTGAATATAATACTGTTACTGCAGGAAGAGGAAGGACAATTAAAAGTCATCTGAAAAAGGAAAGAGAGTGGGGATGAAGTAGAAATGTTGAAGAATGCAGTAAAAATGAAATCATAAGCAGACAAGATACACTTGACTATATTCACAGGTCACCCAAAAAATAGGTGATATATGAAGAGAAAAAATTTTAAAAGTTGAGAGAAGTAGCACTTACAGTAAAAAGAGGTTTAAATGATGGATGATCCATTGGATTTGGAACAAACGGGAGGGCATAGTAAGGTAAGAATTCTGTGGTTTGACTGAGTGATGATCCTTTTGTCTCCAAATAATTCTTGAAGTATTTCATACGCTTCTCAGTTTCCTAGAATTATAGAGGAGTTAGTATATTACACACTTAAGATTGTAGTCAGCAATTGCTTTGATGCTGGCAAATTGTGAATGATAGTCACTTTTGCAGGTATTTCTTCAGGCATATATTACTGACAGCTGTGTACTGTAAAAAGCCATCAGTTATTAAAAAACTAGTTTGACTCTTACTGTTCACCAAAGAGCAGTGATTCTCAACATGTTTTGGATGAAAGCCTAAATACCTCATACTGAAACCTCTAGCCACCCCCTCTAATGCACACTCAGTCCCAGTTCTGCACCCATGTCAGCACCCCACCTCAAAGCAATACCAAACTCAATAACTGAAATATATAGTTATTTAGTTCAGTATTACATAGTTAGTCTGTCAGTGTTAGATTTCAATGCTAAATGACTACTAGAGACTTAATTGTGTGGTAATGTAGTGGTGAATGACCCACCTTTTGCATCATAATCCCCTCTTCACTACTGTTTTGCTTCCACCCCCCTGACATTCTCTGAATGCCCACTTAGGGAAGTACTACCTCCATCAAGAAATTCTACCATAGAGTAAACAAACAAGATGAATGTACTCACCACTTTACCAATATTGTGAACAAGTGAAAAGACAGCAAAATGCAGATGTAAATTAAACTCCAGCTTTTGGCATTCCAGGTCTTCCTTCTGAATCTTTTCTGGAACATTGCTGTTCCATAAACTGAAGAAATGTTCAAAGTTTCCAGTTCCAAAACAACTCATCAGTGATTCCTAAAACACAAACACAATATTTCAGTAATTAACTCATTAAGGAACAGGGCTCACCGCTCTGATGAATACAATTGTCAGGCATGAGCTGAAGTAAAATACTGAAGTTCACCTTTCTCCCTTATTAGGCTAAGAATTAAAAATCATTGAGCAAATGTACAGTTTTACATCTTGATAACATATTTAATGTCCAATGATTAACTCTGCGGTTGGAATTAATCTACATTTCATGCTAATCAAATTAGGGATCTTTATCTACTGTATTTGGTGCACTGACTAGAGGAACATTTAAAGCAGCATTACAAGGTGCAGTTATGTGGGACATTTTAACTTTCAGAATATCTTCAAACTTTAATGGTGTAATCAGGACATTTCTGAAGATGAACTTTGATGATAGCTGAGTGATTATTCTTTTTGCAGCAGAGGGATAAAATCTGAAACAGATTTAGGGGCCTTAAACACTTAGGCCAAAGGCAAATGAGGAAACATAGTTGTACAAACATTATATCCTTGTAATATTTCCTGAATATGGCTTAACAAGGAAGCATTTTGTAAAAAACATTCATAAGCAGTGGAAATCAGTGTATACAGTGAAGTGAAAATGGAAAAGCCATGGGCAACATTATTTTTGAGTGAGCAAAAGATGAAACAATGTTTCAAAACAGAAAATAAAGCTTGGAAGGCAATTTTTCTTCTGCATATTTGTTTTCACAGGTAGGGAATTGAGGAAGTGTGAGGAAACATGGAAAATGTCAAATGTTTCCTCATTTGTCAAGATCCTTATGAGTCATGTTGCTCTCTAAAAATTAAAGAAAAGTCTAAATTGACAGTGGTGTTAATAAGATTACATTTCTTGATAGGTTGGGGAGGCCCTTGGGATGGTCAAGGTGTTTTCTCACAATGTAAGTTACCCAAACCTCTTGGCTGTTGTCTCATAACCTCATACCATTAATACAAACTGGGTAATTCATATGTTAAACTTTTATAGCAATTCATTGACTCTTTCCTATTAGGATCAATCTTCTATTATTTTACTCTGGCTAATGTCAGATGACTTTGCTCTTCAAGAGGAGACATCCTTTCAGAAAAGGGTTATACCTGTAATTGTCTCAAACAAAAAAGATTAAAGCTCTTACCTCTATGTCTAACTTCTGGTGATCATTTTGAATTGAGACAACTGGATGGGAAATAGGTTTTCCCATGGACAACAGCTCTTTATCAAATGCATCTTTAGTTACCAAGTAATTCATGTATTCAATGTACTGAAAACAAATTTATAAAAAAATACACCACAATGGCTGTCACTTTTACACCATAATTATGGGTAACAATTGTCCAAAGGGACAGAATAAAGGACAAATTTTACTTTCTTTTCATGCATGCAATACATTTCATGACCTGGCTGAGCATATATAGTATATGTAGGCACATGCAGATGTAAAGCTTCTATTGAGAGCATTACATTCCAGCAAATTTTAGTTAATAGAGCTTTATTATCTCAATTTCATGCAATTTATTTGGTTTAAGCTATTAAATTTTGTAGCTTGGTTAGTAACTAACTGCTCAAACTTTCATTTTTTTCACTAGTCAGTTATGTAAAAGTCTATGAAAAATATCCCCTTTAAAGCATTAATGTCGTAGGTTCTGACCTTAGACTACAGTCACTGGGTACATGGATGTCCAGTCACAAGTATACCATATGAACTACAATCCATAAATAAACTCGTTATCAGACTCTCCTTTTAATATTTCTTGTGGAATCAGCCAAAAAACTCTTTAAAGGGTGTCTTGGTGTGAAAAGATTAAATGTACTAAAAAGATTACGTTATTTTTAAACTTGTAGTTACTGTTGAAGACAAGAATGATTAAAATCACCCCAGTCCCTTTAAAGTCCAAAATTCTGGTAATTCATTTGAAAAGTCAATATTCGTAAGTTAGTATTTATCACTTTGTAGACGTATTTTTTAATTTTGACAAGGCATTCCAATTAATACATTGTACGGAATAATATTGTTACAAACCTGTTTCACTATTGCGTTCAGTTGTGGCTCTACACAAACTACAGCATCCATACCTGCTGGCACTCGTTAAAAAACCTCCAGCAAGATCTTTAGCCTTTTTGCAGTCTTGAAGGAGCACAAGCTTAAGACATTTTTACAGTTACTAAGAGGCATAAACAATTTCAATGTTATGGTCGCCATCTTGAATTCCCTGCAAAAGAGCCTGGGAACCATTTCTTGGTTTTGGCGGGTAATTTGGTGGGTAACCTGGCAACGAGATTCAAGAGACCCAAGAAAGAACTGATTTATAATAAATTGCCGTTGTCTACCGCAAAAACGCCTCATTTCTTCAATGGGAAAATTTTAAATTTGAGTACAGACCTGTCAAACCAAATTCTGTTTTTAAGTATGAACTAATTTATCCTTAGTAAAATATTCCGTCGAGTCAAAGTGACAGAGAGCCACAATAGGCTGAGATTGGGCCGGAGGGGACAAACAGCCGGTCCAAGTTGGGTACCTCCACGGTCGAGATCTAGGGGAATCGAGAATATTACCCTAAACTTTCCAAAGCCAGTTGTAATTGGAAATGTTTATATTTATCTTCTGTTGTTTCATCAATATCACCCTGAACATAAGTCAACTATACTACTCAGTATTTCTTGGCTTTAGAAGTGTTACATTTGCGTTAGCAGGACATTCAGTTTCCTGCTAGGTTCTCATCGGGCAGCGAGAGATTTCAAGCCAAAGCGGGATGATTCTGCTGAGATCGGGACACGTGGACAGTCTGGAAAAGGATTATAGCCCTATGAATGTCCAACTCACAGTCTGTCTGTCTGTATTTCTTGGTATGTCTTTCTGAGTGTCCCTGTGGTGTCCCTGGGTTCAACAATGAATGTTTCCGAGTGTCTATTTGTCAGTCTGTCAAGTCATTTATTTTTCCTTCCAGCAGTCCGTTTCTGCATCCTTCCACTGAATACGTTTCTGCGATATACATCTGCATGCTTACGAGACAGCTTCTTCTCTTCCTTGTCCATCTGTCGGTCTATTAGTCAATCAGTTCATCGTTTGATTGGTTTGGGTTCGTTCGTTCGTTCGTTCATTCGTTCATTCATTCAATCGTTCGTTCGTTCGTACCTGCACTAACCTCGTCTTTGCAGTTTGTTATTGATGAATTTTCTCATAAATAGCATTTACGATCAAAATTCAGACTATAATAATTTATTTTTATTGATAAACAAACAAAAAACATACAAAATTCATGAACACCACATGTCGGTTAAATGTTTGTTTCCAGTGCGTGTCACGTCTCAAGGTTCGTTTTTACAAACTCTGGTAGCGCAAAGCTTGCTCTGTGAACTTTTGAATTGTAGTATTTCAGTTGAGAAAGATGATCGCTCGACAACTCACGAAGTGGAGAGTGGAAACTCGTGGCCTAAGAAGAGCAAAAAGAAGGTTTACCTGTACTAGAAAGGAAAGTTCACGTTTTTATAAGAATAATGTAATTGAAAGAATCAACTTTAGAAGCTAATGTTGACTATTAAATCATTAACTTACTTGATTTAAACTACATAAAACAAAGGTTGCCTGTCCATTTGGGAATGTTGGGATACAGGTGTATGCCAAGCTGACGACAGGAAACAAAGTCTTGTTGTGTTTAACCAACTTGTGAATACCATCCAAATCAAGCCAAAAACTAGGAACTAGAGGGACATAGATATACTTTAAAAACAAACTAGACAAGCAAAATAGGGCAAGAAATTGCCTCCCTGAGACAAAAGAGTTTGAAATTAGAGCAAACACTCTTTATTAGTGTGCTCTGATTTTCACCAACGACAATATCTTTTCGTAAAATTTAACTTGAAGGTCCGAGGAGCAAGCTAGGGAAAATTAAAAACAAAATCTGGGTGAATGTACCTGTTGAGATTGTCATGCCGTTTGGTTTCAACGCATTCCTTAAAAGTTTGCTTGTGTCTGGTTTTAAAAACATTTCTGTTGGTACTGTAGAAAAAGAAAAAACATACTGCTGCAACAATTAGAAAAGTATTTGTATTAAATATTTGTCGAACATCTAAAATGTATGCAGGAAAAAAGAGCTCGACGAAATTTGAGTCTCAACGTGACGAACCTGTAATAATCACGTCAAATTCATGTGGGTGTTGTTTAAGGTATTCCAGATAATCTCCAATATGAAGATCTTGTAGTTTAGGACTGCTGTAACCAGTTGACAAGTGGGGAAAATATCTTTTTGAAATTTCAGGAAGTATCTGATTAACAACGTAAAACGAAGGAAATAGTGTCAGCAATGAGTAATGAGAATGAATCGACCAAGATGTAGTTCATAGGCTCACAATTTAGATCTTATCTAGGCAACCAGTCACATTGAATGTAATTGCAAAAGTGTATGGCATTACCTCATCCACTTCACACTGAACAATGGTTTCTACTTGGTGATGTTTTGATACTTCTTGGATAATTCCAGCATTGGAACCACCTATAATTAGTACCTAGGAATTTTGAAAGAAGAGTAGATATAAGAGAGTTATGAATATCCTTGTCACTGAAATAGAGGTCATAGATTTGAAGAATAAGAGGATGAAATAAGGAAGGGAAGGAAGGAAAGGAAGGAAGGAAGGGGGGGAAGGAAGGAAGGGAAGGAAGAAAGGGATGGAAGGAAGGGAAGGAAGAAAGGGATGGAAGGAAGGGAAGGAAGGAAGGAAGGAAGGAAGGGAAGGAAGGAAGGAAGGGAAGGGAAGGGAAGGGAGGGAGAAAGGAAGGAAGGAAGGAAGGGAAGGAAGGAAGGGAAGGAAGGAAGGGAAGGAAGGGAAGGAAGGAAGGAAGGAAGGAAGGAAGGGAAGGAGGGGAAGGAAGGAGTGGAAGGAAGGTAGGAAGGAAGGTAGGAAGGAAGGGAGGGAAGGAGGAAGGAAGGAAGGTAGGAAGGAAAGGAGGGAGGGGAAGAAGGGAGGGGAAGAAGGAAGGAAGGAAGGTAGGAGGGAAGGGAGGGAGGGAGGGAGGGAGGGAGGGAGGGAGGGAGGGAGGAAGGAGGAAAGGAAGAGAAGGACTACTTAGATCTGGGAAAGGAAAGATGGATGGAAGTTAGGAGCAAGGATAGGAGCCAAGAGAAACAAAATATAAGGAATGAAAGAAAATTGAAGGAAACAAAATACAAACATGAAATGAGATAACATGGATGTGATATAACAGAAACACGTAGCAATGCAATGGGAAGAAATGGACTAGAGAGGAAAGGAAGGAATAAAAAATAACAGGAATAAAAGAAAGAAAGCAAAATAAAGAAATGAACTAAAAGTGCAAAAAACCTTTTTGGGATCCTTGTGTGAATTCAGAGAAAGATTTGCTATAGTTTCCTGGTATACTGAAAGATCTTTCTCTGTACAGTGTATCACTCCATCTAGCACCAAAACATGGCCATAAACATCACTGAAAGAAAAAAAAGAGGATTAAAGTCATTATACCATATCAAAAATTGTAAGGGAGGAAAAAACAAGGACAACTTCTAAATAAAATTACTTTTTAAATACAAGGACATCTTGCTGTTTGGTTTTTTCTTGGAATAATACTTCCTTTTTTGTTAATCCAAATGACTGACCAGGGGCATTTTTTAGTTTTTCGTAGAACCATTCTTTCTTTTCACTAATATGGCAACCATTTGTTTCCTCAGTTGTCTATTTCAACAATGGCAGAAACAAAAATTATAAGAAGTTTAGAAAACGAATGTATTGCCACCGAGGCATGGTTCAAGGTAATGTTACATAATAAGTTGGACTTTGAAATGTGTAATATGATGTTTTGAGAAAGCCTTTAAGTTGTACATATAACATAACATACCATAACATAACATAACATAACAAAACATAGCATAATATAACATAATTTTAAAATTTGCTTGATGGTGTTTCAAGCAGACAGTTTGAAAGCCCAAAATTTTTACAACCTCTGTGGAATGTCATGAATATCAAAGAGATATTAATAATAACCATGTGGCTTTTCATAGATTTGATACACAAGCTTTTCACCTTTTCAAAAAACTGTGGAAGTGCAAAGGCTGCCTTATGCATGTCTGAATTATAAAATTTGAAATTTAGAGATGACAGTTGATCTTGAGTGAACTTTGTGAGAGGCTGGTCAAACCTTGTTGTCTAGTAAAGAGAGTATGAAAGAATATTACTTTTGAATGGAAAGTGAGGGAGACAATTCTTGGCACTTGCATCAGGAGTGAGGGTGAGAAAGCATGAAAAAAGATGCATCTAGGAAGGAAGGAAGGAAGGAAGGAAGGAAGGAAGGAAGGAAGGAAGGAAGGAAGGAAGGAAAGAAGGAAGGAAGGAAGGAAGGAAGGAAAGAAGGAAGGAAGGAAGGAAAGAAAGAAAGAAGGAATGAATGAAGAGAAGGAAGGATCATTTGAAGGAAGGGAAGATAGGAAGGAGGGAGGGAAAGAGTGAAAGAGCAGAAATAATGTCAGATAAACATACTCACACTGTTTCGACTACACAATAAAAAGCCAATTTGTCCACAAGGGTATGTAGGTACATTTGAGTAGCCATATTGAGCTACAGGGAAAATTTCTTTACAATATTCAAGCATGGTTTTTATGAGTTCAAAGTCAAGCCAAAGACATTCACCTGTAGACATATGAGATGAAAAAGCTTGCTCAACATGATGTTTGGTTTTTCAATTTTAAGCCTTTAAGTGTGAAATAGTCATATCAATAAAGCTGAAAGAAATCAAGATCTTGAGTGAACTAATGTAACATTCAGGTAAGGAGACTAAACAAACCTTGACTACACAACAAGCCATCTGGCTTCAAAGCTGATCTTATCAGCTCATAGTACTCCTTTTGAAAAAGTGCAGCTGCTGGTCCTGCACAAATAAGAAGAAAATTATCATATTTTTCTGGAAATAAACTGTATCAAAACAGAAAGAGATGCAAGAGTTGCTCAAGCAGAAGAATTAATCTGAAAAACATCAGGGTGGATATTCCTATGTCTTACTGTTTTTACCTTGTACAGTTGAATGTTTCACTACGTACCTACAGGGTCAGATGAATCAGTGATAATCACATCAAACTCTCCTTGGTGCTGTTTCATAAACTCTTTGCCACAGCCAACATGTAGTATGTGTTTAGGGCTGGCATATCCACATGACAAATTTGGTAAATGTTTTTTTGACAATTCAACAACATCCTATCACAAAAATTAATTTTTGAATCAGAATTATAGAAACACTGATGGTACAGGGAGATTAATGATCACTGTCTGTATTACGACTAACAAGCCTCATCAAGAGGTACAAGTACTTGACCAATAAAATTAATAACAATATCTAAGAGTTTTGGAAATATTTAAGTTTCTGTGTATTCAGATGGATTGGGAAACAAACACCCCCAATCATAACATTGAAACTATCTATAATTTAGTTGTGTAATAAATTTACCAATGAGATATAACACCTGTCTAGTTACCAATGTTTCAATTATTGCTGACCTTGTATGTTATTACAAACCTCATCTATCTCACATTGTACAACTGATTCAACTGATGGGTGTTTCAAAACTTCACGAATCACTCCTCCATCACCACCACCAATCACTAACACCTGATAAAAGATAAAGAGTTAAGTTTTTGCCTTTGTCAATAACAGGGACCACTCACCAACAATCACTGTGGAAATTGTGGGGGTATTTCTTATGTTTTGCAGTATTTCTCCCTATTTCCCCAATTTCATTATTAGTTAAAAAGGAAAACTGGACAGCAGTATTACAAGATGAAATCCACAAGTCTTTGTGAGAAAGGAAGAGCACAGCAAAGTTGCATATTTTCCAAGAAAGGTAACCAAACTAGTTTTTCTAATGATTATCCCTACCGTCCCAGCTTTACCACTAGTGTCCCTGCATGCTGTGTGCCTGACAGCATGCTGTTTGAGGCATAAATTCCTGAGCTCTGAATAAAGTTACATGAGTTCTTCTGTTCAGTCTTCAACACCTAACTAAATGTGAACTGTTTTCCCTTTCTCTTTACCTTTTTGGGGTTGGGATGAGAGTTTAATGGCAGAAATGTTATCATTTCTTGATAAGTAAACTCATCTCTGTCAGTTGTTTGAATACAACCATCAAGAACAAGAACATTTCCATAGGTTTTACTAAAAATAAAAATGAAAAGTTTCTTAAAATGTGTATTTTTTAACTTTTGGGAATTAATAGGATATAACTACACCAACAGTGACATTCAGTTGACATTATGCTTGGAATTACTACCAGTTTGTTTGTCCACAAGTGAAATTATTTACACATACCTCTTAAATATCAAAATATCTTGGTATTTAGACTTTTGCTGACACAGAATTTCTTCAATTTCCAAAGAGAGAGCTTGACCAGGCCAGAGATCATTAATCTCAAAAAACCAACCATTTTCAATCTTGGCCATTTTGCTACAATGTGTTATTGTCTCTAAAATTCAACCAATCAATCAATCAATCAGGCACTAAGTCACTCAGTCAATAAATTGATTAATCAGTGGATAATTCATCAATCAATTGATCAGTGTGTTAGTCATTAAATCAGTCACTCTGTTGGTTTAGTTCAGAAATGTGAGAATACATGAACAGTAATCATTTATTGTACTTCTTACTTACATGTAAAAGCAAAAAATTTGCTTCTGCAACAATTATAATGGGGTTTACTTCCTTGATTGCTTTTAAATTCAAACACATTCAAACTGTTACACTAACCCATTAAGGGGACAAGGTTTTACATTTCAATATTTTACTCTGGCTAATGCCAGATGATTTAACTCTTTACTAGTGGATGAGCCCTGCCTCTTAGTAAGCTAACATCAACAATTATAGGTTAGTGCAGTAAGGTTTCTTCTTAAGATTAAAAAAAAGAGTCAAGGATGGTTATACATGCATAAAAAAAAAAATTACAGGGAAATTTAGCTGCTCACTTCGTTATAAATATAACAATATTTTTTCAGTTTTGGTTTGGAACCGATTGAAGCAGTCCTGGCAAGCAAACATGAATTTGGTTGATTTAAAATGTACCATTATTTTATGGAAGACAATTTCAAAGTACAATAAATAATAACTACATACTCAATTGTACAGTAAGATCCACCGAACCAGAATCCGTGAACTACCCCCATGGTCCGTTCAATTTGGAAATTATTTCGGCTTTATCACTTAAAAATTTGCAAGAAGTCAGCCCTGTAGCCAACAGTAGCAAACGATCGTCACTCTCAAACAACAGACATGAATGCATGGTTATGCAAACTGCAATTCTACAAAGCTAAGAGGCTAGACTTTGCGTGATCGTTTGTTCATTCCAGAGACATTTTCATAAAGAAACAATTATGGTTTAGCTATAAAGTTATCGAGCGTTGTACCATACCTTCCTTTCAGTATGCTTAAATGCCAACCCTAGCAATGCACGTGCGCCGGGAATAATCGCAGGGGGGGGGGAAAAGAACGATACGATCCGTTCGTGAACTTTTCTCGGTTCCATGTTTTCCCATCAGCTGAGGTCAGCATAATTTATTTTGATGAATAATTACAATTAACTCTCTTGAGACAGAGATAATTATTTGGCTAAAAAGTGCTGGTGAACGTTTAAGTTTAGAATAATTATTATACTTTGATTGAAATCTAAGTTTGGACATTCTTTGTAATGATCATTTGTAAATTTTTCAACACTGAGATGTCTTAATGAAGTGAAAGGCTCTGAAAAATAGAAATGGTATCATGCTATGGCATGAAAACTATAGCACCCCAAAGGCTCCATTGATGGAAAATTGTCTCATCAATGCTGAACAATATACATAAAAATCATCAAAAATGATGGCCTTGGTGAATAAAAGGCTGATACCATTGTTGTGCTTTTTAAATTTAGACAGGTACAATTTATTACCTTACAGTACCTCGTGAGGTGTTACTATGTTAGAAATTCCACTCTTTTCCAGAACCATCCTCAGGGTAACATGAATAGAGAACTTCATGAATTCAAAACCCACTCAAGTCAACTTTTCTAGTCGATTTTAACAGTTTAGGTTGATCTACTGTTGATGAGCAGCTAGGGCACAACACCATTTCACCACAACTAGGATTTCAACTGGTATATTTTTGGTAAATATTTGAAAATAACAAACTCTAGTGTTGTTTACATGACCTTGTATCTTGGAGGCCTCTACTTCCCAGGGTGATAGTTTTTTTGTTGATTTCTTGCCTCATTACATGTAGGACTGGGCTAGAACTCACTGTTGTGCTTGCATGTATTGCACTGTACTTTTCGTCCTGTTTTCCTTTCTATTTTTTAATCTTCCTTTCTTTTTTTGTCTGGCTTTCTTTCTTCCTTTTTCCCTGTTCTTTTCTTTCTTCCTTTCTTTCTTTCTGTCTTTCCTTCCTTCTTTCTTTTTTTCTTTCTTTCTTTTTTTCTTTCTCTCTTTCTTCCTTCCACTGAAATATATTTTTTAACAACTTAAAGCACAATACTGTTGTTCAGGTTAGAATTTTCTTCTATGCTTTTTGGCATAATGGATGCAATCAGTGGGAGGCAAACTGACTGTATTTAAGGATAACTGGGATGAAAATCGAGTGTACAGTATCTATTGTTAAAATACATCACACTGTTTGTTTTTAGTTTTGTTCATAAAGTCTTCACCACTTTGTTAACAAACTCTGGCAGTGCAAAACTTGCTCTGTGCACATTTGGGTTGTAGTACTCCAACTGGTTGAGATGATCATTTGACAACATGGGAAGTGGAGTCTCAAAATTAGTGGCCTGACAAGAACAAATAGAACATTCAATTATAACACTGTAAAACTGAACTATTTTTCCCAATATATGCGATGGAAATGCACAGTGTACACATTATATACTGTATGTTTTACATCTTATAAGTTAACTTATCCATTTGCAGTTAAATTCATGCAATTTCTTAATATTTCAAGTATAGGAAGAGTCCAAGAAAACATCCAAATTAAAGAGTGAGAATTCAGAGCAGTTATTAACCAGTAAAACAAGTTAATAACCAAGTCCATAAAATTTGTCTCATAGAGATTGGATTGGGGGATGAGTAGACTGGTATTCACAGATATAACATGTTCTGTTCCCAGCAAGGTTTGGATAATGATAAACAAAGACAAATAATTAAAGAAAACCAGTTAATAAGACATTAGGTAATAATTATTAAACTTGGGGCTCTTCTACTAATGATTCTGCAACTATGAGCATAACAAAGTAGAAAACATACTCCGAGTATCAGTTCCATCTTGAACTCAAAATTTGAGAAAAGCAAGTGGACACAGTGTTCAATAGTAATATTTCGAATTTATTACAAATTCATCATCAGACTAATTTACACAAGCTAGACCTAGGTCAATATATAGGCACAAGCGTGGTGACATCATACAGGAAGAATGTGTGAGGAAAGAAATTGGAGTGTGAATGAGTGAAGTGTTATGTCAGGTCAATTAATGAGAATGTGTAGGCGGAAGAAATTAGAGTGTGAATGATTAATGTGTTATGTCAGGTCAAATAATGAGAGTTCTTTGCTGGCTTTGAGTCCTACATTAAGTTCTGGTTTTAGAGATTTGATGAAGAGTGCTTCCATTAGTAAAAGTTGGTTTTTGTTAAGTGAATTGTTAGCATATAGTATTTTGTAGTTGTTAACGATGAGATTAGATAATTTGGATATAAATACTATATGCTAACAATTCACTTAACAAGAACCGACTTTGTCCACTTGCTTTTCTCAAATTTTGAGTTCAAGATGGAACTGATACTCGGAGTATGTTTTCTACTTTATTTTCTTAAATTATCGGCTGGAAACGGATTCTGGTATAACCTCTGAATGAGCATAACATGCAGTGATGTCTGAGTGGTACTGTATGACAACCTCTCAGTGGGCAAATTATAAACTGCCAGCAATCATACTCACATGATTTAAACTACATAAAACAAAGCTTGCTTGACCATTTGGGAAACTTGGCAAGCAGGTAAAAGCCATTTTCACTGTTGGAAACAAGTTCTTGTTCTGTTTAATAAATTGGTTAATATTATCCAGCTCCAGCCAGAAGCTTGGAACTACAGAAAACAAATCAAAAAATTGCATGAAATAAAAGTGACCTTTAATTTACAACTAAACGTAATGACATGACTGTTACAGTAACTTTTCAAACCATCTTAACAGACTAACAAAAAAAAAAACTTTACATCATTAGGAACTTTATTTAAATTGACAATTATCTTTCAAATTATCTATATTCTTTGGCTGCACACATACCTTGACAGATGACAATGCCATTTTCCTTTAATGAGTTCTTTAAAAGGTTACAGTAACCTGGTTTCAAATAAGCTTCTGTTGGGACTGAAAATAAAGCAATAAAACTATTGAGATTGGTAGTAACATCAACTGACTTCTGTCGCAGACCTTTTAAATTCTGCTAAGAATGACATGATTGACAAACCTGTGATGATGACATCAAACTCATGTTGGTGGTTTTTAAGGTATTCTCTGTAATCTCCAATGTGAAGATTTTGTAGTTTAGAACTACCATAACCTCCTGATAAGCAAGGGAAATACTTTTTTGAAACTTTAACAACTACCTAGATGATGGTAAAGGAGGAAAAAACAATTACAATGAATAAATAGAAAAGAATCTGGCAGACAAACTGTAACCAATGCAGTAAGTTGTGTTCTGCATTCAGCATTCTACCAATCTGCTTCTCCAAATTTTACTAGCTGAACATCATCCATGTTTGTTCACAGTTTATAATCTGATCAAATAATTATATCACCTCTTGTGGTGCCTTTCTGTGTCATCTATAAAAATCTCAGTGCCACAGTCTCATTACCTCATCTATTTCATTCTGTACAATAGTCTCCACCAAGGGATGTTTTGAAACTTCTAGGACAACCCCACCACTTCCACTACCTATAACTAGGACCTGGAAGTTTTAAAAAAGATGTTGGATAGTTAGAGGCAAAAAAATGGGAATATGAAAGATAGGGAGTATGGAAAACTGAAAAAATGAGGCAATAAGACAATGAATGAAAGCTTGGCAGAAAGAAAAGCATATTATTAAGATTGAGAAAAATAGCAGAGAAAAAGAAAGCAAGAATTAAATGAAGTATGGTTGAGAGGAGATAGGAATGGAACACAACAGGGGAGAAATTGACAGAATAAAAAGAGCAAAAAAAAGATAAAAAGGAAATAAAGTGAATGGAAGGAAAGGAAGATTTTAAAAGGAGTGTAACCTTTTCAGGATGTGGATGACAGTTCAAAGGAAGATTTGCAATTGTTTCCTCGAATGCATAATGATCTTTCTCTGTACACTGTACAGCTCCATCCAACACCATAACATTGCCTTGGACAACACTGCAAGGAAAATTTTAACAAATTTAAAGCTTTTATACCTGCATACACCACAGTAAAGGACAAGACCAGATCTAGAGCAACTATATAAAAAAACTTACTTTTTAAATACAAGAATTTCATGATACTTTGTTGTTTCCTGGAATAATATTTCATCCATGACTAATGTCAATGACTGACCAGGAGCATTTTGTAACTTCTCATGAAACCAAGTCTTGCCTTCATGGGAATAATCTGGATTTGCCTTATCAGTGTAGTTCTTTAGTGCCTCTTTTGACATCTTTTTGGAAAAATGTTAGAAATGAAATTTAAAGACCAAAATCAGTGTGAAAGCTCAATTAATATTTAACAAACAAGTAGAAAAATCTAATGGCTATGCCTTTATGGCCAAAACAAAACATTTTAGTATGATGTATATAATTATGTACAACTCAAAATATCAAAATACATAAAAACTATAGAGACAATTTATAACCACTGTATATTAGATACAGAACTGATAATTTTAACCATTTTATGCAAATATTTTATATTGTATTTAGTGTATACTAACCAATGTTAAAAGTTTTTCACCTTTTCATAAAACTGTGGAACACCAAATGCAGCTGTGTGCATACCAGTGTTATAGAACTTGAAATTGAAAGATGTTATCTGCTCTTGGGTAAACTTGGTGACAGGCTGCTCGAATCTAGTTTCCTTTGAACACAGTATGACAAAACATCATTTTGGGGGAACAAGAATGCTATATTATGCTCTTAATGGTTAACAATGGAGTTGAATGGTAGTAAGGATTTATGGAGGATTAAAACATGATTAAGTTGGTTTTCTTTCTTCTTTTGAGGGTTTTATTCTCCCAAGAGACCTATCTAAACAAAAGAGCTTTGAAAAGCCAGTGGGGACTGTATATACAATACCTGAAATAGCTGGGATTGTTTATACAATCCCTGACAACAATTAATCCAAGAAGGAACACAAACTGAAAACATGTTTTTTACTTCTCAAAACAAAAACAAATTGTGTCGCATAACATTTCTGGAAGAAAACCTCCTTTACTTGTGTTTTAAGACAGATAAATACCTCGAACGTTAGCTTTAAGCCAGATACATTCTTTTGGGCCTTCAGCCCCTTGGGATGTATCCAGTTTAAAGCCTCCATTCTCGGCATTTATCCTAGACTTAGATGGCAAGATACACTTGTGGGGACAGGTAAAGAAAACAGAGGGATGAAGGATCCAACATGAAAGAAGGAAGCACACACTCACACTGTTTTGACTGCACAACAAAAATACAATTTGTCCACCAGGATACATAGGTATGTTTGTGTAGGCATGTTTGACCACAGGGAAAAGAGATTTACAGGCCTCAGCCATGGAATTGATAAGTGGCAGGTCAAGCCAAAAACTGTCACCTAGCAAGAAATGAAAATTTGCAAAATGTCAGACAATAAGGCAGAAAATTGAATTACTGCTATATTTTTGATGTTGGAAAAGATCCATCATGGATGCAAACTAGCAAGGTTGGATTTCAAACAGGGAATCATGTGGTTAATTAAGAGGATGTAAGGATTAAAGATTTATGTAAAGTTTAGGGGGAGATGTACTGAATTTTTGTGAGTAGTACTCACTTGGTTGCTGTTGGGGGTGATTACCCCCAATGCCCCACTTACAACCCCCTTGAAATGTGTCATGAAATTCTGTATTGTAAATTAACCTTGGCTGCACATTACTCCATCTGGCTTCAAGGCTGATTTTATTAACTCAAAGTATTCCTTTTCAAAAAGTGTGGCAGCTATCCCTGTAAAAAGAGAAAGAAACCATGTAATTGCATTTTCTTATAGGTAAACAGAGGGACTGACCAGGTGAAATGATAAATAATAAGAAGCAAGAGAAGAAAGAGAAGCATGTTTTTGGAACAACCAGCTATATGCACAACCAGACTGGTTTCAACCCTTCAGAAGTTGTTTTGCCAATGCCAAACCTACAGTATTACAAATTCACTGATTAATATTCAGTTATCCAGCATAACCAAAAAAATAATGTACCATGCCATAATTTACACTGTGTAGAAGACACTCATTCTGCACATCACAAGCAAAAGTTTAATCTACTAAGATTAAGTTATATAATTATTTTTTGAAAATTTGACATTTTTTGAAGCTACTTAATATTGTACCTGTATGATCCAATTGTGACTTTTTGACTAATTGCTTGATAAGATCAAGCCAGTTTGTTGTTTACAGATCATAGATTTCAAAATTTTTTGATAAATTTTAGTCTGTGCCAGATAAACTTGTTTCAAAACAAATTTTAAGATTAAAAGTATAGCAATGGGAGATCAAGAGTGATGTCATCATGACATTACCCTTTGACTTCCCACTGTTGTATCATACTGACATTGCACCTGTAGCCCCTTGCTGTATTCAAAATTATGTTTTGGTGCCATTTCTTTTGTAACATTTGTATACCTGTAGGATCAGTTGAGTCAGTTATAATCACGTCAAACTCTTCTTGATGATGTCGCATAAACTCTTTGCCGCAACCAATGTGAAGTGTATATTTTGGACTAGAATATCCCGATGCTAAGTTTGGCAAATGTTGTTTTGAAAGTTCAATAACATCCTGTCATGGAAGAGGTAAGACTATTACAGAGGACCTCATATATAAACAAGAAATACATGTAAATAAAAGTTATACATTTTGCTAATAGACTGTATTGTATTTTAAAATCAGACTGAAGTAATTTCCAGACAGGTACTTAATGTAGTTTACATATTATCTTTGCAAAATGTCTTTTCAGAGAACCAATAGCCATCATGATGCCAAGTAAAAGTTTAATTTAGTTTAATTCAGACACCAGGGGATATTCAAAATATAACAGCCAGAGCCTTTTCAAAAATTAATGATGGAAATCTCCTCAATTTTTGGAAAGTTTTAATAACCAAAAGGTTCATTCATTGCATATTAACCTCTATATAAAAAAGAAATTACACCAATTGTTGAGTTACTTGCAGTCAACTAATGTTTTTATTATTCCAATTTTAATGATAGTTTTTGTGTTCTTTTTTGATGTTCATTCTTTACAATGATATTCTAGGTACACTGTAACTGTCAATGACCACTCATAATTAGTAAAATATTTGGTTTAGGGTACATGGTATTAATACCAACCTCATCTATCTCACACTGTACAACAGATTCAACCAGTGGATGCTTCACAACCTCTCGAATAACTCCCCCATCACCTGCCCCAATCACTAACACCTGATAACAGAAAAATTGGTTGGGAATTTTAGTGTTTTACTGATTCAATTTTCTACTCACACATTTGCAGTACACTCTATCATCTACCAGTATTGATTTACTCTAATAGCTTACCTACCCATATCTAACAGTCATTACCAGTCAGTTCTATTAAATAAAATGTTCAAATTCTCTTACTGCAGCTGCAAATACATGTAATTATAAATTTCTTACCTTTTTAGGATGTGGATGTGAATTCAATGGGAGAAATGAAATCATTTCATGATAAGTGAACTCATCTCTATCTGTGGTCTGAATTATACCATCAAGAACAAAGACATTCCCATATGTTTTACTTAAAAGAAAAACAAAAACAGCTAAAATATTGAGTTCCCAAAAATCCAATATTCACATACAAGTGCAAACATATGTACATATATTGTACACATAGATATATGTGTTGATAACAAGTATCAATAACAAAATCATATGGGTGCAGAGTGCTCTATACCAAGGTAGAGTGGAATAATCACAACACAGGACTTGGTTACTTCATAAGAACTTTTATTCACTACAGATCTGTTTCATATGACAAGTCCGACGCTTGCCACACTCACCAGGTGAATGGCAAGCTTCGGACTTGTCATACTAAACAGATCTGTAGTGAATAAAAGTTCTTATAAAGTAACCAAATCTTGTGTTGTGATTATATTGTATACATATTTATTTATGTACATACATATATGTATACATACATTCATGCATAGCAATCAATGATATAGGAATGGAATATTGCATAAACAGTGATAAATAAGGTAAAAAGTTATAAGGTTGATAACTACCGTACCATAACTGATCTCAAAAAATATCAATGTTTCGAGCAAAGGCCCTTCATCAGGAAAAAAATGTCTTCCAGACAAAGGGCCTTTGCTAAAAACATTGATATTCTTTGAGATCAGTTATAGGAGTTATCAACCTTTTAACTTTTTACCTTATTGCATGGATAGCAGTAAGTCACTTGAAGATTGCCTGGTGCATGAAACTCAGAGTAGCAACAAACACGTTTTAAGAATAAAACGTCTACAGTATATCATGCTCTAGCAGCCAACAAGGGGCAAAAGACAAAGCATAATGAAATTTGAGGAAATGGAAAGGCAAACCATAGTAGTTTGGTGAGAGGAGTGCAAATTTGAAGACTATAAGAGCCAGTCATGTCTATTTCTGTTACTGTTGTAAATATATCATCTTAACTGTTATTTAATACTGTTAGTCTAATATAAATATATCCCATTATAATCCCTAAACTTCACTCTGACATTGCCTGTAGTGACTATATGTTAGTCAACAAATATGTTTTAAATTCTTCTGGCATTCTTTGTTTATTCAAATTGTAATTGGTTATATATGGCAATACTTCACATAATTTGTTGGGCATCGCTATTTATACTGAATTTTAGAAACGTAATCATATACTGTAATGACAATGCAAACATTATAACAATAAGTACAATGTAATTCATTTGACAATCAAAATATCTTGTTTACCTCTTAAACATCAAAATATCTTGAAATTTGGATTTGTGCTGACACAGAACTTCTTCAACCTCCAATGACATAGCCTGACCTGGCCAAAGATCATTAATCTCAAAAAACCAACCATTTTCAATCTTTGCCATTCTGTCTTAAATGGTTTATGACTCTGCAATAATATACATTTCAATAATCAACATTCAAGAGAACTGTTCATTATACAGATTCAAAAAGTGCTGCTACATGGGAGATATTTTCTGTTTCATTAAAATTTGCATTTTAGCAAAAATAAAGACCTCTAAAACAATTATAGTGAATGTCGGCCAATTTTTTTGCATTTTGACAAATGTATCATACTAGGCCTAATTATTTTGGTTGGGAATTGAGTGGACTTTGACCCGATGTACTTGTATCCTGAGGCTTATTGATGACATCTCATTGCTAAATGCTAATAGAATCAATCCTTTTCAAAAAAAAAAAAAAAATACACTAGATGAAATGTGAAAAAAGTAACAAATGAATAAAATGGAACGTAGAGTCTAATGTCTTCATGATCCTTCGCAATGCTGAACTCATCAAGGTTCCTAGTTAACACTCTTGACATATCGACACAAATTGTCTTGCTTTCTGGTGAGCTTGATTTTATGTTGTTATGTCGCCAGAGTAACTTCTGGTTCTGTCAAAAGCGGGTGTAAGAATTAAAAATTACATAGAACTCGGCTGTTAATTTCCCAGGTTGAACTAGAAAACTAAAACCCAACGTTCAGGCTTTTTGCGTTCAAATCCCGCCAAGGGAAGGATTACTTAGAATGCTGATCTTAGTATAATTCAGTGTTGCCCACGTGGGCGCTGCCATGGGTTTAAAATGAAGCATGTCGACTGTTTAACAGCTTCTGAGTGGTGCCAACATTTTGTTAGACAGTCGATGTACTGGGGAAATATCGACATGCAGCTCAGCATTTACTAATTTAAACATTCCTTAAGAAATGCACAATTACCTTCCTCTCAAGACGTCATCAACTTGAAACAAAATGCGATCACAACTCAAGCCAAACTGACCAATCAATCTTAATTTGTAATTCAAGAAATCACTCAATCGTTGCTGTTGTTGCAGAATTGAAAATCCGGGGGGAATTATCAAGTTTTTATTTATTAATAATTAAGTTATTCGAGGACCAACTGCTTCACATCTCCCCAAAGTTGCGTAATTATTTTTAGAAAGTCACCAGGGATAGGCAATTGTGAAAATGTACGAGAAAAACACTATCATTTCCAAGACTGTTCGTTGTTTGAAGAAGTCCTGTCACTAGTTTCAGCAGTTTACTGAGCCTGGTGGCTTTTTAAACTGTTGTTTGAAGACTTCCTTCACAATACTATCCTTCCATATCATTGACTGTATGCATGGTTTTGCCATTTACTGCCTCAATACATGGAAGAATTTCGGCCAGGCCAACCTCACTTGAACTTAAAGAGCTAATCTCTAGCTGACACTTTGATAATGTAAACACAAGATAATTTTTGAAAAGATTTGCTTGTGAGCGTGAGATGAAATCCTCAAAGCAATTAGTCTATGAGGCTGCATAATTATGTAACATATGGATGATGGTAACTAAGTTCTGACTTCATGAAAAACATGGCGGGATCTTCAAGTGGGAACCCAGTTGTATTTTTTGACATTACAATTGGAGGACAGGCAAGTAACGAACCATCACGAGCATTTTTTGACGACCTGAGCTGTGAAAATGTTTGCATTTTATCTGCCAGTATAATTATTGTTTGACTTTCAGGCGATATAAATTTATTGTAAACGTGATCTCAACCGATGTTCTAGGATGTTGGAAGGATGAAAATGGAACTGTTCGCTGATGTTGTTCCTAAAACTGCAGAAAACTTTAGGTAAACTGAGAGTAAACATGTTGTAAAGTGTTTAAAGGCTGGTAACTGCCGTGACTGATCTCAGTTACCAACCTTTAAACTTTTTGTCTTATTTAACCCTGTCCACGCAGCGTTCTATTTTTATATCGAGTTAATATGTTGTGTGGATGGAGATCTCTTACTTAATACTCTACATGTACTGTAAATCTCCCTCAAGAACATCATATGCACGACTCACTTAATCTTGTTGCCCGTTGTTTTCAATTTGCAGACAGTTCTGTACAGGGGAATACAGGTATGCAACGCTCTAAACTATTTTGTAATTGTAATGTTTTTTCTATGTTTAATTCACCAGTACGAGTGTGTCTTTATTTTTATTTTAGGAAAGATGGGGTTCCTATCGGTTTTAAAACTGCAACTTTCCACAGGTAGTGAATCTCACCAATTCCTTTTGGACTTTTGTTAGTTTTTCTATTGTCACAATTCTGTCACAAAGTCCCTTTCCATCCACTGGAATTCTAATATTCTGCATGTTTCATTAGTATAAATCTGTCTTGAAGGAGGATGGTGCTAGGAATTGGATTACTGCCATTTGAAGGAAATTATAAAAGATCCAGGGTTGGCAAATGCTGCCCATGATTGGATTTAGAACTGGAAATCTTGTGGGGAATTTGAGGCTGATTATAAATGCTTCTCAATGTGGAATGGTGACAGTGCTTTCTTTTGGGGACTATTCCAGAATAAGAATACATGGGAGTAAAGCATTACTCAGTTCTTTTTTCCGGATAGAATCTGATTTAGGTTAGAGATGATAGAGTTGAAGCTATTCCTCTAAGGGCAGCAGAATAGTTGGAATGTGTCGTGGCAGTTAACAGGTTTTTTTGTGATCTAGCATTCTATTTGACTGGCAATACTGTATTTCAAGATGGCAGAATTGGCATCTACAGATGCGAGTAATATCAGTCTGTTTAATAAAAGTTACCTTGTTTCCACAAAAAAAAAAAATATCCTAGTTATAAAGAAAAATAAGATGATAACATGATCCACAGAAATATCTACTATGGTTCTTTGTGAGCTTCATGAATGCCATGTATACTGATTGCTACAGCAAGGAGGAAAATGATGAGTTTGAGTGGCAATTAATTACCATATAACCAAGATCACCAACTGTCATTCATATACCAGTTTCAGAATATCAGTTATGTTGGTTCCAGATACTTAGTGGACTATGGAATTGTCACAATTAGTGCAAAAGAATGCAACCTGCCCTAGAGTGACCATTCACTTTTTCATTTATTGAGTTAGAGTGATCAAGGATTTTATGATTCAAGGTGGTGACTTTGTAAAGGTAAGCTTAACGACTACTTCAGTATATAAGGAGCTGCTGATATAAAGGTTTCTGTCACAAATTTAGAGAATTTTCTTTTTATATGAGCAGCTCAGGGTTTTAAGTGAAGTAAGGTACTTGACTTGGTACCAGAAATCAAGACCAAGTATTGACAAAGCTGACCACCTAATTTACACCTTCAGAACATACCTGTAAGGCTGTGAGTCAATCAGGATGTCTAGCTGGTGGTAAATTTTAATGCCAGCTGATTTTGTCTCATTTCTTTTAGGGTGATGGCACAGGGTTATGTAGTATTTATGGTGGTGTAGCATTTCCAGATGAAAACTTTAAGATGAAGCATGATAAACCTGGGTTACTCTCAATGGTTAGTACAGTGTTGCTAAGCAGTCCATCTCACTTTACATAACAATGTTGTGTGTTTTGGGTTCTTTGTCTTTCTTGGCAAGGGTGTTGTACTGTTGGTCTTATTAATAGTAAGGAAATTGTCTTGTATGTTGCTGGTATAGCATAGTAGGCCTTAATTATCATCAGCATTGGTGTGTGGGTGCTTGGATGGGATAATTTGGGGAACCAAGAGACCAAATCCCTCTTATGTCCCCAGATCACATCACTTCTCCTACTGCAGCTGCACTAATAGTTTTGGAGCTATGGACTGAGGCACAGACACAACATTTCCTAATTATAAGGACAATCAGTCTTTGCTAATCAATGCATGTCCACAGACTTGTTAGTCAGTCGATTAGATTTAATCAGCTAATGACATTATATGTGTATTGTTAATCTCCATGGCCCCCATGTTTTTCACGCTGCCATGCTAAGAAGAGGTGGGACTTGGGGGAAAAAATAGCCAAACTTCAGCTGTTCCTCCCTGAAGATCTTGGCTTGCAAGGTGATTCCCACTCTGGACATTGGAACCATTTTCAGTATTTATCGGTAGTGGCTTATATCTTGAACTTAGAAGAATAACTACTGCACTTATAGTTCTAAGAAAGAATGATATTGCAATTCGTGAAAAGAAAAAAAGTCTTGTTCAAGAAGATATAATACAAAAATGCTTGAATTTCTTTTAGGCCAACAGTGGGCCTCATACAAACGGTTGCCAGGTAAGGTACAGTTGTAAAATTGTATAAACGCTTCCAGGATGGTTTGAAATTTATGGTTGTCCAGTTGTGAGAAACGGCCAAAATTTAACATTGATATCCAAATCCCAGAAGATGGTTGCCCAGTGGGCAACCACATTTCATACTGCCAACCTGCTGGGGAACTGATGTCAGACCCATAAAATCATAATCTCAGCTCAACATATTTGCAAAAGAAAAGATACAATATCATTATTCAACCAGTTGATTTGTTATTAAATGATCTGTACACACCGCTCCTAATGTTTGTATTCTCCGTCATCTTGTCTTGCGTATTACCGCTTAGCCAGAACAAGCATACTTGGAGACTAGACTTCTTCTTGGAGGCCTAGATCTGAAAAGATGGTTGCCCAATGGGCAACCTACTAGAAAAGTTAATTTCTACCTCCGCGTGACAGGTTAAATAACGAGCTTCTCTTTCTGCTTAACTTCCCTTTTCTGCCCTACATTATGTATTAGAACTTTACCTCACTTTAAGTCCAACAAAACTAAACTTTGGTTAAAGTTCGTGAGAAGACTGTCGATGATGTCGAGACTGAATACTTTGAAACAATGACGGTAAGATCAATGACAGTGAGCTCAAGCAATTTTAGACCACCAGTAAAATGGTAGCAGCTTAACATACATGTGTGACACTTGCCTTCAAGCTGTAATGCAAAATGTTTTATAAAACAAGTTTGTGCAAACCATTGCACCAGCATTTACTCTGCGGTTCTATGTGTGGTTTGCCCACCTTGATTAAAAACGCTTCTCTACAAGAACTGTCCGTTTTGCAGCTATCTCGCGCTACTCACAGTACTCTATCTTGTTAAGTCCTGTCTCTTTCACTTGATGGCTGACCACTTTTTTTTTTTTTCATTCTAGTTCTTCGTGACTTGTGCCAAATGCGACTTCTTAGATGGAAAACATGTAGTCTTTGGTAGGTTTTGAGGCAAGAGGTTTATAATTTTTTATTATTGTTGATGGTACCCACTTTTCTGCAGTTATTTTGCTGAACCAACAGTATTAAAAAAAAAACAATTAAACTTCCTTTTCAGGAAAGGTAATTGACGGTCTTCTTGTAATGAGGAAAATTGAGGTAAATACAATATTTTCACCGTTTGCCCGAATTCCAGTTCAGACACCGGAAAAATCAGTTGTTAGAGTTTAGTGTTAATAATTTACGTGAAAAAATTCTCGATTGCTAATGGCCGAGAGCAGTGCAATTTCAAGTTAATTTTGAGTTGCACTGAGTTTTCTTTTTCATATAAAGGTTCTTATATGGTAACAGCATTGCTACTCGTGGAATTTGGAAAAACATGCACTCGTCCTCGGGACACGTGTTTTTTGATAGTCTTTGAAAAACTCACATGTGTGTGTTGTTTCAAATTCCACTCAAGACCATGCTATTACTGATACTAACTCGTCGATTCACGGACGACCTGAACGGCTAACTACATGGAGGATTTTAACCCGGGCCTATGTCATAGCACATGGCCAGCTGTGATAAGAATGAACGTTAGGAAAACCGAACATTTTAACGGACGGAAGACGTTTCTGTATCCCGCGCCTAAGCCTGGAACTATAATACTTTATCTGTATTCTGTACGAACCTGCCAACTGGTAAATAACACGACTTTAAGGCAACATACCGTGACCGAGAACCTTAAGCAATAAATCAACTTGAGGGGGAAGCTCGATATATCGCTTACACACCTAGGTCAAGGTATATAACCAAGTTATAACCGATGAAGTTTCGAAAGAAGTATTTAACTTACTGGATAAACATGTAGAAATGGCGAAATTTTGGCAGTAAGTACGTGAATATCTTAGTGAGGTTGATAAGTTAGTTATCAATCTCCGGAGGACAAAAGAAACCGAGCCTACGATTACGTGACTTTCTATGTTGGTGACAGCTCTAACCAACTAAACAGAATATACTTTTTTTTTTTACCTAACAGAACGTTCCTGTTGGTCCAAACAACAGACCAAAGTTACCAGTGATTATTGCGCAATGTGGAGAAATGTGAACTGTTGTGGATCGACGAGGACAACGGGATGTCAAAGGATGATCTCGGTTTCACAAAAAACCCCAACATTTTAGATGTTGTATTGAAACATATCAGATACAATTATCGAGATTTTTTTCACTAAGAACTGAAAGATGAACTTCTGAGTTATACGCAACAACTGCTTCGTGTTCTCTTACCTTCACCGAACGAATTCGCTTAGGCCCAGTTCACACGTCGAACTTTTCATGTACCGAATCTAATGTTAATGAGCAAAATCCTTTATCTTTATTCGAACTGGTTTGCATTTGATTCGGCACATGAAAAGATTGACTTTTGAACTGGGCCTTAATCTCTTCCATAAGCACAAGGAAGGGGCAGAAACAACAAGCCTTTATGATAGTCGTTTACGTTCGTCAAAAGACGATGGAAGGAAAATGGATGTCAACATGCTTGAACTTGCTTGTGGCTGTCCAAAGAAAAACTTGACAATTTAAATCTTAATGCTAGAACTAGTCTTGTCCTAAATGTATTTCAATTACGCAACCACAGTGATGTGATCTAGGACGTTTTGAAATTGAAATCTGAGAAGCAACATAATATTTGGGGTTTTATTTCAAGAAGGATTATATTCCTTGTGCTTGTGTCCAGCAAGCATGTTGACCTTTCTGACATTTTTCTAATGCTGGTCAACATATCTGGTGTTCTTCGACAAATCTTCTCACACTATAGTAACACTAATAATTTCAGCTAGATAGGACACTTCTCAGCGTTCGGTTACCTCAACTTTTTGTGTAGGGAATTTGTACAACAGTTGCAGTTTAATGCTTAAGGACTGTAAAACTTGGAAGTGAATGAACGATTATGCGATCCTTCAACTTAGTTTCCGCTGTCTGCCTTTAGTCTAATGGAAACGGACCATGTTCAAAAATTACTGTTCGATAGTGGATGACAACTTGTTCGAGGAATTCTCGTCCTGGAAGGAACTCAGAGGCACAATCAGGTTTACCGAATGAGGGGTGCAAATTCAACCAAAAAAAATTTTTGTTCTACTGAAAGGGAGGTTGCGAAGCGAACTCTAGGGAAAATTTTTCTACTCCAAAAATGTATTTACTTCTCGAAAAATTGAAAAAACAAAAAGAAATTTTTTTTTTCTATACAAAAGAAAGAAATATTTTGTCCCTCCAATGGAGAGTAGTTGCCCCCATTGGGTCTACCTGGTTGAGACCCTGAAGCAAAGTTTTATTTCGATTAACACCTCTATCAAGACGTTCCTCCTAAGCTGAATGGATTGGTGAACCGTTTGTCCGAATAGAACATAAAGGACGCTCTGGCCGACAACAGTAAAAGAGCTCACTACAAGCTACTTGGAGCCATGTCTTCCACTACGAATTTCATAGTAGGCATGCTAACTTTCTATTATCGGGCTTTGAAGATTGTGATAAATTACAGTGGAATTACAGTCAAATTACAACTACAATGTTGCGTACATAAGTTCAATAATGCGCACAAGACTACACACTGATAATCTATAATATTCTAAAGTTTTTGATATCGTATCTACTTTGAGCAAATTTGTACTTTAATAATTTGAAAATCGGGCGTACCGTATTTATATCGCATGTACAACTGATTCAGAATTAAAGTGCCTGAAATTAGGGATCACTATGGCTTGACCAACTCATGATGATGTTGCAGACGAACTTGGTTCACCAAATTTGGCATTTTTTGACTGGGTTCATTTTTGAGCCTTGTGGACAACTATAGGCTTTGGCGAACTGCTCAGAATTTGAAAGAGTTCCGATGACTCTAAAGGAACAGAATCGCAAATGACATCCAATTACACACTTGTAACCGCACCAAAATGTTCACAGCCTTTGGTAGCATCAACATCATGCTCGTATTACGTGGCTACTAGGTGAGTACTGACAATATTTGACAGTGGTTGGCAATTTTGAGGAAGGACAAGAGATACTCGAAAGCGAGGTCATAACTTTATATTACCATGCGTTCGAACAGAACGATTCAAACGTTCTTTTATAAATAGGAGTCTTTTTAACTTGTTATAGTAGGTAAATAATTTAGTTTAAATTTGATCTGTAAACTCTCACGTCTGTTGCTGGGTATATTTTTTAATCAAGACTTATGTATGAATGAATGAATGAATGAACTGGCTCTGTCATACGGATTCAATGTAACGACAGTTTTGATTGGTTGTTGCGCGAGCTCAGAAGCATTCTGAGATTTTAGACTTTGTTTGGAGAAAGATGTTTTCAACGAGCACGTTAACACTTGTGTGCCGTTATTTTGTGTCGTACATTATGTTATAAAAGAAATGAATTGTGCTTTCTTTTGATCAGTCAAATTTACATGCAACAGGGAAGTTGGAAGAGTACTGATAAAGTTCAATTTTGACTTCGTGACTGCTCTTCCAACTCTCCAAGTGCGTCGATAACTCCATCGAGTGCGCCAAGACTTGAATCATTTCTTAAATATTGTAATTAGTATTTCATTATCAGTTGATATCAGGGTGTTGTCTAGTTCAACTCCACAAAACATCGGAGCTTTTTCTCTGGGTACTCCGGTTTCCTCCTGTAGGAACATTGGACCTCTGGGGAGAACAGCTTAGCTGAGAGACTTATCCAGTATAAAACAGACACTTTAGTTCAGGCGGAGAACGAAATTACACGTGTAAGCTGGGCCGTGCGAGCCTAGGGGTATTCAAGGCCTATACCTCACAGGGGCGCAACAAGAGGGAGTTGCGTGGGGGGGGGGGGGGGGTGCGATTCCTGCCCTTTTTGGGGTCAATCTTATACTTGCCCTTTTAGTGGGGGCTTTTTCCCCCCACTTCCCAAAGCCACGTAGATCTATTTCACCAGAAATGATTAAAATCGCACCCTCAGTGCCTCGATAGTACCATCCAACCCCTGCCCTTCAAAATTTCTTGTTGCGCCCCTGCCTCACAATCTTTTTTTTTGTCATTTACAACAAGGATATGTATACTATATCCATTTGAGATGCCTTTTCCGTCTCCAAAAGTGCCCTAGAAAGATCGTTCTTCCTACCGCTTGATCGTAAGTAATAGACCGAACGCTTTGGGTGGCTTCCAAATCAGTTTACAATAAAGTAGGTTTTTCTGCTGCCACTTTTCCCTTTGTGAGATCTCCCAAAGAACTTACCTGTACTTCCCAGGGGTATGAACGCCGTTAGCTGTTTGGTAGAGGGCTGCTTGTTTGCGGAACTTGCCGCACCATACCTGAAAAATAACAGAAAAGTTTGTAGCTTTGTGATTATTAACCCAGGGCTAAAAAGCTCTCTCTTTTTAAACCCTTTAACAGGTGCTGTTACCATTCGGTAATTCATTAATTTTGCTATGGCTAACGCCAGACAATTTTACTCTGGCTAACGCCAAACGATTTGACTCGTCGAGGGGAGACCTCCTGAAAACCCGCTCAGCAAAGGGTTGAAAACTCTTTCCTTTAACCCTTTAACGGGCACTGTTAGCGTTTGGCAACTTATTTCTTTTACTCTGGCTAACGCCAAACAATTTAACTCGTCAGGGGACAACCTCCTGAAAACCTGTCCACCAAAGCGTTAATTGACGATTTTGTCAAATGCAAGAATAATTGTTGAAAAAGTATTTCCATCGACCAAGACCCTGAAGAATGTGCATTTAGAGCAACTTTAGAATACCCGTTGCGTTTCAAACTGCTTTAATAGGCACGCAGGAAAGGGAGTAAAATCTTAAACTCTTTTAACATAAAGAGATATATGAAACTGCGTGCGCTTGCGACTGCAGATGCCACATTGGTTCCGAAAATTAACTTGAAAATTCTTCCTAAATATTTTAAAAACTTTCGATGGATTCTGAAAATATTCGTGACGTTACCAGTCGAAAAATTATCAATGATCTGAAAACGTTACTTTGGTTAGAAATATAAAATGTAATAATCCCAGAGGGATTTTCATATTGTGGCCCTGATCCTTCGTATTTTTTTCTACCTGAGAAAATCCAAGGAAAAAAAGTTGATCGTTCGTTAAATTGAGCCCAGGAAGGATTCTCTCGTCACCATTTCGTTCAACGAAACGTTGATACGCCTGGGAAACGGAAAGAGGAGAAATAATTAAGTCATGCTACAAAAATGAAAGAGGTAGCATATATACATATATATATATATATATATATATATATATATATATGTATATATATATGAACTTTTATTAAAGATTTCTTAAAGAGTTTTTAATTGTATAATATTAATTGTCAGTTCGATCTGGTGGAGATTGGCGATTCGGTTGATATATATGTATGTATATATATATATATATATATATATATATATATATACATATGTGTGTGTGAACATAGGTAAACGGGAGGGACGAGAAATGAGACAGACAGAGACAGACAGACAGAGATAGAGGGAGAGAGATAGAGGGAGACAGACAGACAGAGGGAGAGGGAGGGAGAGGGAGAGGGAGAGAATCAAAGTCAGGCAGACAGACTGACTGAAGCGTTTCACTCCAATGAAGGGCTTTCGCTAGAAACATAAGTATTTTCCTCTCTTAAGTTTCAGCAGTTCCCTTATCCTTTTGACTTTTCAAACATGTCGTTCATCCCTGCCGACGCCCAACCCGACCTTTAGATCTTTGTTGGGATAGGAAAGGACAGGATAGAGCAGGACGATAGATTAGTGTAGGCTAACGCAGGATATGATAGGCTAGAACAGGACAGGACAGGTTAAAATACATAACAGGTTGGGATAGGTAAAGATAGGTAAAGGTTAAGTTAGGATTGGGTGGGATAAGAGAGGATAGCACGAACAAGATGGAATATTGGAGGATATGGTGGGACACGGTATGACAGAATAGGATGATAGGTCAGCTACACCTTATGAGAAGGGATAATGACGCTTCGAGTGAAGGGTCTTTCGACTGTGTCAGTATCGTCTCTCTGAAGTTTAGTCAGTTCCCTCACACTTTTAGCTGCTTTACAAGTTGTGCATAAACTGCCAACGTAGCACTTTACTTTTAAATAATAGGACAGTAAAGGAAAGTTTAGGGTAGGTAGGGGAAGTTAGGGTACAAAAAGGATAAAAGAAAGGAAAACTCATGAAATGTAATGGCATAACGACAAAATTAATCGGACCTGATATGCTTCTTTTACTCCTCCATTGTCAGCAATATTTTCACCTAATGTTTGAGCGCCTTTGATCTAAAAAGCGTGAAAACACGTCACATTGAACTGGAAATGAACTGAGGCCAATAGAATTCACGTCTAGTTAAAAGAAGTCAGTTTTAGATATCTTAAGGCTTGTTTACACTCGTGATTTTGTGCCTCTCAATTGACATCTTGGGGTATGTGTTCAACTCACGAGAGTATCACGAACAAATTGCTGCGAATCATTAGCGGATATCTTGCTTCGTAGACTGTCAGGGATTTATTACTTACACCAGGATGACAATCACGGGTGAACGGTCCTTAACACTTACACTTTCACCCATAAATTTGTATTTGGAATATTGTTCGACGAGACATTTTGTTTTGTTCGTGAAAGCTTCAATGGAATGATTGCTCCACCATTTGACAAGGTTCCCTTTCTTGTTGAAACGTCTTCCTGATCATGAAACAAAAAGAAAAATCATCAATTCCTTAACTCAGAATTTCGCGCAGCTTCAGGTCCAATGTACCACCAAATGAAGTCAGGGGTCAAGAACATGCAGTCTTCAAAATTGCACAAATCTTAACGGTTTTCCACAAACAGTTAGTCTGCATTTTACCAAAAGAGTTATGAAACTTGAAATCACGAAGGGATTTTCCTATGAGGCCGGTCTGGCCCCTGGGACAGCCTGATTTAATTGCAGTTTTATGCAATTATATGGTTCCTTATTGTGGCGGGACACACAATATTCAATTACTCTAACATTAGGTTTAGGATCAGAGTAAATTTGAGTAAGGTTTGAGCGTTTAGTCATAGATTTTGTTTACGTGGAAAAATGCCGAAGATGTAGGCTGGCTTGAAGAAATTGCGTTGGTTTGAAGACGAACATGAGTTTAGTCTGATGAAACCTGAATCCCAGGTCAGACTGGTAAGCAATCCCAAAAACACGACGTCCGACATAAAGTCAGTCCGATTTGAACTTGGGCCGGCCTCAAAGTAAATGCTTCCTTAAAGTGGGGTCCTACCAACAACGCTTTTCATTCTAGGAGAACAACAACTGGAAATTCGTAAATGATTATATTTTGGCCCAATGAATTTCTATCGGAACTTACGTATGTAACATAAAGCTCACCGTTGTCATCGAATCCATGCGTGATTTCATGACCAACTACGGCTCCGATACCTCCATAGTTCAATGACCTAAAACCGCAGAAAAAAGCTTACGGACATAAAATCAACGTAGATTGATAAACATGATAAACAGGCATAAATATAGTAGAAAAACTAAACCGAAAAATTGTCATCTTGGAGCTTGATATACATGTAAACACAAGAAGAAGCACTAATCTTGGTAATATTTCGACTCTGCTTATAAGTCACATTATACAAAACCTGTCATCCTATGAGGAATACCTCAATTTTGATTATTATAATTCTTTCATTTGACGAGTAAAATCGTCTGACGTTAGCCAAAGTAAAAAAAAACACAAGTCTTATCCGCCGGGAAAGAGTTAATTCAGTTTATATTTTCTAGGATGTAAAAAGGCGTGTGGAAAATGCTGGGATATGGACCAGGTTATCTGCAATAGCAAAACATAGTCCTGCTGCAGCAACTTTTGTTTTGCCACAGCATTTCGTAGTTATTGTCAGAAGTTTACCTTGGTCGGTCCCTGTTGTAAAACGGAGCCTGTAAAATACCAGCAGGGAAAACTGAAACAGAAATACAACGTCTTCATTTGGCTTTAACATACTGGTAAAAATTACCAGAGATTTCGTTTGATCACTCTTGAAAATATTACAGATGCTTCAATTTCACTCGTGGAAAACTTTGCTGTTGGTTTTTTTCCACATTATATATCATGTATATTAAATATAATCTACATAATATATGCTATTACTACATTATATTAATAATCATTAAATTTTACATACATATTTATGTATACAAGTTACAGGTGCCGATAATTTCTAGTCAAATTTTCTGCTTATTTAATGTATAAATGTCTGTGAACGTCACAATATATTGGATTTCGTGTTCTACTTTTATTGCTAACTGAACGGAATATCATGTTTTCTCACCGATTTTGTTTTTGGTAAACGAGTAATAGGCGTTTACAATTTGTGGATCCATTCCCCATCTGTAAATAGCGAGTGAATAGTTAGGTCAGAAAACAGTTTTCACGTTTCCATCAAATAACAAACTCCCTCGTTTTCATGACATAGCCCTGGGAACGAGGTTGGAGAAACAGGAACACGAAAGAAAACTTTGGTAAACATGAAATTGCGGAAAGTAGGCCACTTGAAGGACGTTTGTTTCCACAGTTATTTCGAACTTTCCCGTCTTCAACAAGTGTTTTTATAACCCTCAGTGAACACGAAAAACTGCTTCCGACTGGGTTATCGAATCAAAGTTTAATCCGCGAGAAAATCTTTGATCAGAATGTAATATTTGTACTGAAGAAAACGAGAACTTCCTACTGAAGGTTAGGAGTTTCTGTTCATGGGACACTGACTTCATATCCAACATACAAAGTACGTAACAGAGGAAATATAATTCATGCGCACGGGACAGGAAAATATAAGTCGATAAGTGCTTCTGTTATACTGGATAACCCTATCAGCTTGCCAAACTTTTCTCCGTAGGGGGTCCATTCAGGTCCACTCCTCGTGGGTCCAGTGTTTATAAATTTATATTTTTTTTCAGTTGTTGAAGCACTCGCTGATTTTCCTTTGCGTTACTGCTTTTGTGATTCAACTGTCATTGTTTAAAAGCTCTTGCAATAATTAGTTCTGAAAGCAGTGAATGGGGAGGGTTACTAGCAACAATTATTAACCATTACCGAATTCTACGGCACTGATATAAATGCAACGGTACTTTGAGCCCAACTTCCTGCATTTGTTGTTAAAATCCCAAATGATGTCTACAGTTATATGTTATTACCTGATGCCAAATGCTTAATCTTTCAGACAATGCATGTCATTATCACTTGCATTAAACCGTTAAAATAAACCAGACACACCGTTATCACCTTATATTCTCTCAGCATAGTAAGTCGCTTTTGTAATGCCGTTATGGTAGGAAACCGGACCGCCCGAAGAAAACCTGCGATGCTTGTTAGAGTCAACTGAACCACTGATCTTACCCATGTGATACGTGATTTGTACCCTGGAGGTACGACATTTGTACCTAGAGGATACCAAATTCGTATCCAGGTGATGAGAGACTTATACTCAAGCAATATGTGGGTCGTATTTAGAAAACACAAGATTCAAACTCAAGTAATTTGGCTTCCTCACATTCATTAATAAATTATGAACTAAGCTACTGAAGAACTGACTTAATTTTGAGGTGTTCTTGTGACTTACTCTTTGCTGTCTACAGGCTTCTTGATTTTTGCGTAATTCTTATTGGTAGCATAGGCAGATTTCTTCAAAGCGTTTTCAAAATAGCGGTCCGTTGGTTCGAGCTGAAACAAACGAGAAAAAAAAAATACTTAGATAAGCGTGAAGGTATAAGGAACAGACGAAGGAGAGGGAAAAGATGGAGGAGGAAAAGGAGAAGGAGAAGGAGAAGGAGAAAGGGAAGAAGATGGGGAAGAAGAGAAAGATGGGGAAGAAGAGAAAGATGGGGAAGAAGAGGAAGATGGGGAAGAAGAGGAAGATGGGGAAGAAGAGGAAGATGGGGAAGAAGAGGAAGATGGGGAAGAAGAGGAAGAAGAAGAAGAAGAAGAAGAAGAAGAAGAAGAAGAGGAAGAAGAGGGAGACGGAAAAGGAAAAGAAGAAAAAGAGGGAGAAAGAGAAGAAGGCGAAGGAGAAAAAGGAGAGGGAGAAGTAGTTGGAGAAGAAGAAGAAGAAGAAGAAGAAGGAGATAGAGAAGGAGACGGAGAAGAAAAAGGAGATTGAGAAGGAGAAGGCGAAGAAGTGAAAGGACGGGGAGAAGCTCAAGGACAGGCAGAAAAGGAAGACCAAGAAAAAGAAAATAGAGGAATTAAAGATGAGCAAACAGGGTGGATAATGGGGAGAGGGACAAAAAAAAACTAAAACAGAAGAGTTAGAAAAAAAATGAAAAGCGAATATAGGAAGAGATCAATTACAAAAACAACAAGTTAAATGGATTTGATGGCGTTAATCACAAGGAGATTAATAAAACAAACACAGGAAGTATAATGGCCCTTTCGTACCATCACAATTGTTCATAAAATCCCATCACTTGAACTGACAGAAATTGGATTCGTCAAATTGGATGATCAAAAACCGGGCTAATAGCCAAAACAGCATAAACACATTGCAATAGAGGCAGAGCAAGAGGGAAAATCTAGCTGTTTTGGACAAGGTGAATAGGAATGAAATCTCAAAAGAGAAACGAACGTCGCCCATGAGATTGGCAATATTACCCCAGCAAATTTTTCTTCTAATGCTGTCGTATTTTTAAGGTATTCTGGATATCCAATATTCTCCAGTATTGAAATAGCCTGCCAAGAAAAGAGAACATTAAATTATTACATGAAGCTGAATCAATATGAAGTCAAAGTTTAAAATGAGGGTGAACTTTTTACTTCCTGACTACCTTGTCCTTGGCTACTGCCTTCGTCTCGTCATCCATCCAATCCACTTGATCCAAATTTCTGATGAAAACTTGCCTGATTTCACGTATCAGCTCTTCAACCTGAGGCAAAGAAATAACTGATTAATATCTGGAAGGTTTACAGAACCATGAAGACTGTTGATTAACGTTCAGGCTGATGGCTCCAGCACCTTGCCCAGGTTAAGGAAACAAGGTATAATTTAAAGTTTACTAAACGTTATAAAACAAAACAGTTATGACAAGAATGGAGACTAACGAAAACTGGCGTTTCTCACAAAAGGGTCCTCACTTCTTCACTAAATGTAATCCTCTCAAAACGAGTCTTGTAAAAGTTGGGCCAGTCGAGAGCAGCAGAAAGTTGACACAGACCGACATTTTTGAACGTTGGTCTCACAGAGTTTTGTTGATGTAAATTGTAGAGTGATTTAAGAACAACAGTAGCTAAGATGGTTTTCCATCTCTTTACTTCATTTGAAAAGAAGTGGTGGGTTGTTTTGTATCAAACCACCTCAGAGACCCGTAGACCTTTCTATTATTTCTTTCAGCTTCATACGAGGATTAAACACTCTCTCGCGAGCTAGATCTAGCTGTTCAAACAAATCCGTATTTTAGGCGAAAATTATGTCGCTTTCTTATCACCCTTATCAACATCCTGGCAGGGACGTAGTTAACCCGTTTTGATTCGGGGGTGTCGAGTCTAATTTACTCGAACATTGCACACTTTCAAAAATTTCCCGGATATAACTTGAAGTGCATTCAGGCCAATACGTAAATTAAATATAAACCAGTAACCAAAAGGGACTTTGACTTACTTTACTTTATCCAATTTTTCCCGTATTATTATCTATTTTTTGCCCGAATTTTCAATTTATACGCAAAGACTTACGCAAAAGGTGGGGTGTTTTCACATTCCCTCACATCCCCATCAAGAACGCCGCCGCATGCTGGCTAAAATACTGGTGAAATTCCAAGAATTTGACAATTATTACCATTGTTTTGCTCTTTCGGGTAAACTTCTCGTCAACGTACATGAGACCAAGCGGCATTCCAAATGGCCCTGCTGTGGACGTCAAACATTGCCGCCATTTTGGTTCTTCTTCCTTAGTACCAAGAGCTACCTCTTCGTACTCCTGACTGATCTTTTTGAAATCATCGGAGAGATACTTCATGTAGCTTCGTATAACTCGCCACATCATGTAGTTGGCCACAGTCCTGAAAGGTATTTCGAAAACCGTTAAATGAACGTCTAAGACTCACAAACAATTCGTGAACTAAAATAAGCAGAAATGGCTGACTTAAGTTGTCTTTATTTATACTGGATAACCCTATCAGCTACATAAGTTATTCTCCCTAGAGGTCCAGTAACGACCACCCCTGATAGGTCCAGTGTTACTACAGGAGGAAACCGGAGTACCCGGAGAAAACCTGTGATGTTTGGTAGAGTCAAACTGGACAACACTCTCCTCACATGTGACCAAGGTAACGTTACCGTACCCTTGTCACAGTGGTGAGAGACAGATACTACCACCGTACCACCAGTACCCCTATATACCCTATACTATACATCCCCTATAGCTGACTAAATCGTAGCAGTAAATGGCAACTGTACAACGGATACAGAATAGCTCTTGTTCACATAAAAGTTCCTCTCCATTTCCTCGATCAAAAATACCTTCTATCTCCAAAACAATCGCTCAACATGGTGATTTAGGTCATCATCAGGAGCGGCGGAAGTATTCTATTGATCCAGCAACCTCAGGTGCACAGTGTCCGGAAGACGGCAAGAACTCGAGTTGGGATCGGAGCTGGGATCGTAGCTGGGATCGTAGCTGGGATCGGAGCTGGGATCGGAGCTGGGATCGGAGCTGGGATTCGGAGCTGGGATTCGGAGCTGGGATTCGGAGCTGGGATTTGGAGCTGGGATTCGGAGCTGGGATTCGAATACGAATTTGGATTCGAGTTGAGATTAGAGTTAGGGTTAGGGTTTGGGTTAGAGTTAGCTGTAAACGCGGGTACGAAGCAGTCATATATTTTTAGATAACAAATGCGTTACTTTGTTGCGCATGATAACAAATGCGTTACTTTGTTGCGCAGATAATAAATGCGTTACTAACTCGAGTCCTAACTTGAATCCCAGCTCGGGTGAGCAACTAACTCCAATGTTCGATATATCAGACATCCAAGAACAAAAGAACAAATGAATCAACGAAGAACAAGGGAAAAAAGTTCCATGCATTAAAAGATTAAATGACGTCACTCGTCGTGGGATTCGCGACAAACAATTTTTTGCCGATTTGTAAATTTGTTAATTAGATGCGTTCGTATCATAAGTGATATACAATATTTCCATCCGAAATGTGTTGGTTTACAACGGATCACCTCGTCAATCACACAACTATAATTACTCATCTGCATGAAAACCTATTGCTTTCACTCGGCATTATATCAACTAATGCAGAGAGCAAAATTTTGCAAGTCGAGTTTGTAAAATTTTGCTCGCTGCATTCGCTGAAATAATGCAGAGAAAACATCATGGGTTTCGATGAGGGTCAGTAATTATAACAGATAATTACTTCGGCACACAGCATTATTGGATATAATACAGGGAACTTCGGCCTTCGGCCTCAGTTGCCTGCATTACATCCAATAATGCTAAGTGCCTCAGGAATTATCTATCAAATAACGTTAAGTACAGAAGAAGGCAACACTTTGAAACCTACGTCTTTGGTGTCTTTTGGTATAACTGAGAGACATTCCGCAGATAGTCCAAAGCATAAACTACAATCACGTTATCATCTGTAATTGGGTATTGCTGTTGCTTGAAAATTCTTTGGAGCAGTTCCTTCCAGTTAATCTGAAACGCGGAAATATTCATCTTTTAGTTTACCGAGTTAAAATTTCCTGAAACTTTTAAATAGTCGGAAAATATAAACATCTTAGTGCATACCAATTATAAGAAAGATACAATATTCGCTTCGGAGCTGTGTGTGGCTTACAATGGCTCACTTTGTAAATCCCATATAGTTAGGCCGTTAATATTCTATCTATCTCATATCAATACACTCGTAATTCATAAAACTCAAAGGAAATTGATGTTTAATCATTAGTGTCTGTAAATATGATACAGAACTGATGATCAAAACTTCGATTGAAAACCTAACGTACGTGTGAAATGTCATGTAAAATTTTCGTAAAGAACACACTGATAAGGTTGCTACCAAACATGTGTGTGATGTCAAAATCACACATACCACATTTCCAGTGTAGTTAGCAAGGTCCCTGATCTTCATCTTCTTGTAGTACTTTTCGATATTTCGTCTTTCTAAAGTGGGAATGGTTATCTGAAAGAAATGGTTCAGGGTATATATATAAATTAGAAAAAGTTTTACAAAACATTTTGAACCTGAATTCTTTCTGTCATGAAAGGTACATGAAAAAGGTGGACCAATTATTAAACTATTTTGAAGCGATATGCGATGTAGTCTTTCTCCGGTTGCTTGATGGTCATCAGTTTATTAAAGGCGAAATATTTTATACACACACACACACACACACATACACACACACACACATATATATATAAACCATCAGTATAAGTTCAATCTTTATTTTATTTTCAACGTTTCGGGGCCTGCTCCTTTATCAAGAATAACACGATAGCAGTTACAACTAACTTATATAATAAAAAATTTTCTAATTAACATATCTTTACAAAATATTAAAAATACAAAATGTAAATTAAAAATCCCGAAGGTTTAACCCATATGGTAAAAATGTGTTTAATTTATACAGCCAAAAGCTCTCTCTCTCCGTGGGATCCCTTGCATTCGTCCTATCAATAATTTTCACAACTAAATCACTTAAACCCTCATGCCCATCTCCAAAAAAATGTGAATACAAGTGCTCCCCCGGGATATTTCGTTGTCCTCTACCATATGGGTTAAGGCTACTCTTGTGGTTATTAAAGCGTGTCCTAAATGTATTGATTGTGCTACCAATATATTGTTTACCACACCTTTTACAATTACCGAGATTAACAACTCCATTGGAATCACAATCAAATATCCCGGGGGAGCACTTGTATTCACATTTTTTTGGAGATGGCCATGAGGGCTTAAGTGATGTAGTGGTGAAAATTATTGATAGGACGAATACAAGGGATCCCACGGAGAGAGAGAGCTTTTGGGTATATAAATTGAACACATTTTTACCATATGGATTAAACCTTTGGGATTTTTAATTTGCATTTTGTATTTTTAATATTTTGTAAAGATATGTTAATTAGAAAATTTTTTGTTATATAAGTTAGTTTTAACTGCTATCGTGTTATTCTTGATAAAAGGGCTGGCCCTGAAACGTTGAAAATAAAATAAAGATGGAACTTATACTGATGGTTTACATTGTTTTAAGTTCTTGGTTTTGCTGGTTTTTTTGAAGTTTTACATATATATATATATATATATATATATATATATATATATACATATACATACATATATATATATATATACATATATATATACATATATATATATATATATACATATATATATACATATATATATATACATATATATATACATATACATATATATACCAAGAAGAGTATGCAACACAAATGTCACACAGAAGGCGTAAGGTTTAAGAGCGCTCAATACCATACGTAGAGCGTAATATATTATTTATTTTACAGTAAAATGCTGTCGCTACCCAGAGTTTCACGCAGTACGCGATCATCAGGCAACTGACAGATTCGGTTCAACTATTCTTATTTACATGGGTTGTGACGTTAATTAATTAGGTGTTTCGTTACATGGCGACACCTTGAGAAAAGTTCGGTTCGTCTTTTTAATAAGTTGTTATGTTTTCCTTTCGTGAATAAGAGCTTTTCTTCGAGGCACAAATTGCATCGTTTAGATCCCGTCTTATATGCCGCGATTTGTTTGACGATCGGCCAGCTAATGTTGAACATCCGGTTGCTTTCCTTTAGCTTCCAGATATGCTTGGACAGCTCAGTGTCATTTGCATATTTGGTGTGTTGGAAAGATTTCAAGTGGTTTCTGTATCGTTGTTTGAATTCATTAGCTGTTACTCCAATGTAACTCTTTTTCTCTTTGTTGTCGGTCGCCGTCACATCAGCTCGGTAGACTACGCTTTTCATCAAGTACTTTCCAGCCCGTGGGCATGTGTCCGTCAAAAAGGTCAACTACCTTGACATAACCTTCGACTTGACAAACGGAACGTACAAACCATACCGAAAACCAAATGACGAACCACTCTACGTCAACCGATCCTCCAACCACCCGCCATCAATTCTACGACAACTACCTTCATCAATAAACAAACGAATTAATAAACTTTCGTGCAACGAAGCAACATTCAACGATGCCGCCCCTTTATACAACGACGCTTTAAAACGTAGCAACTTCGTCAACACAGATTTAACGTACGAACCAAACCGCGATAACAACAACAGCTCAACCAGACCCACAAGACAACGAAACGTAATATGGTACAACCCACCCTTCAGCAAAAACGTTAGAACAAGCATAGGACGAGACTTCTTACAGCTTATCGACAAACACTTCCCACCCTCACACAAATTACACCAAATTTTCAACCGCCACACAGTACGAGTAAGCTACAGCTGCATGGACAACATGAAAACACTTATACAGAAGCACAATAAACACATCCTAACACAAAACGTAAAACGAAACCAGACAACGATGAACAAACAAACCACGTGCAACTGCAAAAACCGAGACACATGCCCACTGGCTGGAAAGAGCTTGATGAAAAGCGTAGTCTACCGAGCTGATGTGACGGCGACCGACAACAAAGAGAAAAAGAGTTACATTGGAGTAACAGCTAATGAATTCAAACAACGATACAGAAACCACTTGAAATCTTTCCAACACACCAAATATGTAAATGACACTGAGCTGTCCAAGCATATCTGGAAGCTAAAGGAAAGCAACCGGATGTTCAACATTAGCTGGCCGATCGTCAAACAAATCGCGGCATATAAGACGGGATCTAAACGATGCAATTTGTGCCTCGAAGAAAAGCTCTTATTCACGAAAGGAAAACATAACAACTTATTAAAAAGACGAACCGAACTTTTCTCAAGGTGTCGCCATGTGACGAAACACCTAATTAATTACCGTCACAACCCATGTAAATAAGAATAGTTGAACCGAATCTGTCAGTTGCCTGATGATCGCGTACTGCGTGAAACTCTGAGTAGCGACAGCATTTTACTGTAAAATAAATAATATATACATATATATATATACAGCAAATTGCAAAAATTATGGCACAAAACATATCAACATATAAACATATCAAGATCATTGCATCTTCATTTTATTCTCACTTCAACGGTCAGTGAAGATACGCTATTTGTTTTTTTGGTACATTCTTTGGCCAGTCTAATGTATTAAGGTAGATTTAAGTGTTCATAGTTGCACATTTACCTATACATTCCTTTTTAACGATATGTTCAGGTTTGCCAAAATTTATGCAATTTGCTGTATACATACATATACATATATATATATATATATATATACTGGGAATGTGGAAGCTTGGGCATATCTTGAATGATAGATGGACGTTCGTCAAACTCTATCCTCAGAAAAACGATTTCTTAGCCGCAGACGGGGATCGAACCCGCCACCTTCTGATGACCGGTGAGACACTCAAACCATTGAGCTACCGAGACTCAGATGGTGAGCTAGGTGCAAGTTCTACATATGTGCGACCTAAGCGGCAGTCACGATGTATGAATACCGAACATATAATATTAAATATATATGATATGATATATAACTGAGATAATGTTTACGATGAGTCCAAGAGTGCTCGATACCATGTGGGGCAGAGCTTAAATGTAGTGTGATTTCGTTAAAAGATTATGGTTGCTACTCGGAGTAGCAACCATAATCTTTTAAGCGAAATCACACTATGATAATATATATATATATATAATTAAATCATATATATTTAATATTACATGTACGATCTCTCAGCGCTCTCTCATTGGTAAATTTATGGTATATTGTAAATATGTATATATATATATATATATATATAGATACCTATATATAAATTTGCCAGTGAGGGAGTGTGGTGTTAAAAATAACAGTTACAAACGAGAAGAGAAAAGAAAGGCAAAACTGGCGGTCAAAACGCTATCAAACTTCACTTACCTTCGCAATTTTTGTTTCCAAATCGAAAATTTCCATCATCTGCCTTTCCACATCCTTTCCTTCCGCACCAAGCAGGCCAACCGTTTTCAACATCAATTTTTTGTAGGCTTGACGAATCTAATTTTCACAAGACAACGAGTTGGAAGTTGCTATTTATTGTTGTACACAACTATAGGCTGAGTGTTGAAAGTTGCTGTGTATATTGAACATTCTTTAAAAAATTTGTGAGGCAATTTGGTATCCCAAACAAAACCTCTGGAAACTCAATAACTGAATTACAAGAGCGCCCGGAAGTAATCCAGGGCAGTAGGGACAGAATCTCGAAAAAGAGCGTTTCAACATTTAACTTTACTTCGCAAACAAGCGAAAGGAAATTTTCTATTCAGTAGGAAAGCCGTCTTACTGTCTTTATTAAATAAATATGCATAACTGGAAGGTGCACAAAATGAACGTTTGTCGATAAGTCAATGACACTATTTAAAGATTAATGCTAAAGCCAACGTACATGTATACAAACATTACGAACTTGTACAAACGGTGATAACACATTTTCAAAAGGAAGTATAAGGGCCGTTTCACACATCGTACTGTTGTCGCATTTAATTCAGACGAATTTAATTCACATTAGCTTCGTCACTACGTCCACGTAAATGTGTCTATGTTTCATACGACGAATTTAATTTTTTTCCAAACCTTCATAACAACAACCAATGCTCATGACAAAGAACATAACATTTGATCATGGGCTAAAAAGAACGTATATTATCATAAATTTTGCATTTAATTAGATATGACGTTACGACGTCGTCTGAAATCAACACGCATTTCAGACGTTGTGTACATCACGTCATTACGGATAAAACGTCTCTGACGAATTTAATTTGTTTCATATGTCACATGAACGTCGCATTGAATCGACTGAATTAAATTCGTCTGAATTAAATGCGACGATTGTGCGACGTATGAAACACCCTTCAGTTATTGTGATGGTACCACCTCTTCTTAGTTCGTAGAGCACACGGCTGCCCCCCGCATGCCCCCCGCATGCCCCCCCCCGCGTGCCCCTGTAAGTAACCGTAGCTCCGGGCGCCTCATCCTGAATACTTTGTTAGTCACCTCTCAACTAATAAAATCGATATTGTTTTTATCTTTTCCGTTTTTCAATAAAAGCAAGTCATTAAACAATGTACATAGAACACACCTTTTCATAATCCGTACGATTAACCAGGTAAGTATCCCTCAACAAGTCCAAACCAGATTGATCCAGCTGTCCCAAAGAAAGAATGGGAAAAAAAAAGTGGTTTAATCCATCTGGTCATCTCTCTTTCTCTCACTCTGTTCCATTCCCACCTTGCTTCATCTATCCAATCCTCCGTCCGTCTCTTGGCTTGCCCGTCCGTCAGTCTGAACCTTTGTTCCTTCGTCTCTCTCCTCCGTTCCTCCATTCGTCAGCGCGTTTATGTCCGTCCATCAGTCTGTACTTTTGTCTGTTCGATACTCCCTCCGGAGATCTTAAGGTCCCTATCCCCGCAGTACTTTCATTCTGTCTTACCTTAATAACGTTGAGCGTGGAATTGAAGTAATCGGCACCTATGTACACGGTGAAGAAAGGCGAGGCAGAAAGGTTTAGTTGAATGTCAACCATCAACGTCACAAAATCCCATGATGAGCTATCCCACGTTCCGTTCCCCGACACGTTCCATGAGCCATACTTTTCGATCAGGTCGATCAACGGGTCAGCACCAAGCTGGTTGATATAAGTTCTGTTCATGCAGGCAGAGTGATAGGTAAAAGCCTTTGTCACTGCCTTGTTCTATACAATGGCACAAAAAATAAAAATATTAGAGAAGTGTTCAAGACGGAGAGAGCAGGCGGAGAACCCATCTCTGCTACAAATTTTAGTCCAAAGTTTTAACTTTGCAGGAAATTACGAAATCACAGAAAGCTTTTTAAAGTCAATCATGTTATATTTTCAGTTTGAATGGTCAAATTTGCAATCATGCCAGACGTAACGAAAGAATGACGAATGTAAATGAGGTTGAAAAATAAACTATTCAGGACCCAAACATCTGTGCGGCGTGTTCGGCTTGTTGATACTCCTCAAGATCAGTTTGCTCGACAAAGTCTTCTTACCACGGTGGTAATTGATGGTGAAAATTGATCGTCCAGGTTAATGTAGTTTTGAGAAAGGCTGCTAGTGACTGACGGGTTTGGACAACCTCAGCGCGATTCATTTTCAGAGTCGAATGAACGACTACTCCCGAGGACACCGAAACGTCAGTTACAACATCATCAACAACAACTACAGCAACAACAACTACAGCAACAACAACTACAGCAACAACAACTACAGCAACAACAACTACAGCAACAACAACTACAGCAACAACAACTACAGCAACAACAACAACAACAACAACAGCAACCACAACTACAGCAACCACAACTACAGCAACCACAACTACAGCAACCACAACTACAGCAACCACAACTACAGTAACAACCACAGCAACCACAGTAACAACTAGAACAACAACATTAACAATAATAACAATAAGGTCGACACTAGAACGGAACCACTGAGAGTGTGAGACCAGGTAACCGTGTGGAGACTGGGACTGGAAAATTAAGTATTTTATTTTCCTGATAACTTTTTGGACAAAATCGTTGGGGTGTAGGTTAAAATGTCACCAGAGGTAACACGTCAACGATTAGAATTAGGATTAGGGTTAGGATATCAGGTAAATAAAATACTTAATGTTACAGTCCCAGTCTCCAAACGGTTACCTGGTCTCAGTGGTTCGGTTCTAGTGCCGACAACACCCAATAAGCTTGGGTCAGCGGCGCGGTTGAAAAATAGCGACCGATTCTGTGGACTTCATATACACAAATCTTTGTATATATTTGTGTGCGTGCGTGCGTGCGTACAAGAAAGCAAGAAACGTGTTTGTAACCCAAATTAATGAAGATCTTACTTACGTGTTGATACTTCCTCTTGACCTTCGGATCGTTCATAAGCTTTTTCAAAAAGTTATCATTTTTGAGATTAAGGATGGAGAACTGTCCCCAAGTGGACTCCGTGTCCGGAATCTCGTTCTTCTCCTCCCAGCCACCGCAGGCGTAGTCGTAGAAATTATCACAAGGATCAGCAGAGAGGTTCATATAGGAGAGCACCTCTAAAGAAAGAAGAAAGGAATATGTCACATCGAAGGCTAATTGACGATCATCACTAGGAAGTACCCAGCAATGTTAGGTAACCGTGTGGAGACTGGGACTGGAAAATTAAGTATTTTATTCACCTGATAAATTTTTGGAAAAAGTCGTTGGGGTTTAGGTTAAAATGTCACCAGGGGTAACACGTCAGCTGTTAGAATTAGGATTAGGTTTAGGTTTAGGGTCTTAATCCTAACCCTAACCATAACTATGACATTCAGGATAGTCCTGAAGACAAATACTATCGACATTTTAGGATTATCCTCAACCTTATATGAGAGGATATCAAGTAAAAAAAATACTTAATATTCCAGTCCCAGTCTCCGCACTGTTACCTATCCAGTCTGGGGTAAAAACACAATCACTGGCACGTAGTTTCCATTGTGGACCTGAATATTAAAAATTCTGTAGTTTACAAAAATATACTCCAACTGATATTAAAATTGTAAGAACTAATGTACAACTACATATCCAATTTCAAAATTTTCGGGAAATTTTCCAAGAATTTAAGCAAGACAAACGTTTGTGTAATCGAATGTGCTTCATATGATGTGGGATCATTTTTTTCGTTTTTGAGGGCGAGGGCAGTCTATATAAATTGGAAACAGCAACGTAAACACAATATTAAGCAATAACTAATCGATTAAATTTGCTTTCAACGTGCCGTTCCAAAGGAAGGATAAATTAAAAGAAGTCAGAATGGAACATGTAGTGAGAAACGGACAGCGAGTTTCAAACTTTTTAATTACAATATACCACAGAAATATTGCTTTAAATTTCTTCAAAATGAGCAAGTACAATTCAACAAGTCATTTCATTTCTTTGAATACTACAAGAAGTTTGTTTTGACTTTAGTACACTTGTATCGTAATAAAAATACATCTGCCACCAAGACAATACTATTATTACTAAACTAAGACTAATTTTGATGGCGGCTTGCTTGTGTTAGACAAAGGTGCCAAGAAGTTGCACTTAGTCGCAGAGTACGGTAATCTTTTAAAAGAACACGTCGCTTGAAAATACTTCAAGTCAGCTCATCAGATAATGACTCAACTATCACGAAGGAATAAACAAACAAAGCAAAGGGATCCGAGCGGATGATCATTGGTCATTACAACGACTGAAAAACTCGCGACAACTTCTTGTTAAGCACGACTTACTTCAGTAATAAAAGTGAGGATTTCATTAAAACTCATGTTTGTCAGAGTTGTCACTACCTATTAGCCAAACGAATTTAATGCACCAGATGATAAATAGCTTATTACGACAAACTTGTTTCGCTTCCAACACCATTTATTATTTATCGATGGGAATTAAAAAAACGACCTACTGAATTTGGTGTTAAGAGCAACGAGGAATACTTGGAAGAGCCAACATATTTTGATCAAATACAAAACAATGGAGACTCCGAAGATTGAAATCATCAGGAATGTTATGTGCAAGATAGTCCAAACTTTGGAGTCTCCATTGTTTTGTATTTGATCAAAATACCCAGTGGATGTCGAAATTTCTCAACACACTTTCATTAGCACTTCCTGTTGATTTGAATGCTGTCGGCCTTTTTATTAACCGATAACAAGTAATTCACCGAATTTCAATGATAAATTCATTGAATACTTATAAACCGAGATCAAAGCAGCTGAAACTAAACTAGTCCCTCCCCTAATGTCAATCCAGTGGAAGATTACGAATACCAAAACTAGAGTATCGCTTAGGTAGGTATGAATTAACGTAGGAAAAGTTTAACGTAGTACTCAGCCAAAAATCCATTGAACAAGGTACAGACGTTTCGAGCAAAAGGCCTTCAGATTTAAATGTCAAATTGACTTTGAGGAAGAGATTTTGCTCGGAACGTCTGTGCCAAGATTAAGGGTAATGTTTCCCATTATCCCCAAGGACTTTAAGAGTTTTGTTGCAAAAGAAACACCATGACGCAGAAGGAAATCCGTGCTTTAATACGGATAAAGATCTTTTTCTCTCCAGCTGATGGCTTCGCGATTCAAGAAGCATTTGAGCAAAGATGAGTCGTGAAAACGTATTCAATCATTACAAGCAAAGCCTGTTATTCGACGCGATACAGATACTCATAAGTGAGAAACTACATTAGCTGCGTGGTAACGACCATGACTCATATCTAGTTGCAAAGTTTAGGCCACAATGAAATTTACATGAAAGCAAGTCAGCTCTAAAGAGAAACGAACTCCTAATTGAGCTTTGACAGTTTATAATCAAATGGCAATTTAGTTTTTCAGATAGTTTAGCGCATTAATACAGGAAAAGGAAACTTTTAAAACACTACACCCCATTTAAACTTGAGAGAGCCTCGTGTATATGCACCATCGACGGCTGATCACAAAGTTTCAGTCAAAAGGTGTAGGCACTCGAATTGTTTACAAAAAGATACTGTTGGAAGCTCAATATATCTTCAAACCGAAATTAGAAAGCGACGTACTCTTGTTGTTGATGGTGTGTTTTAATAATACGGGTTCAAAAATTTTATTTCTAAACAACTGCTTCACGAAAACTAAAACAATCAAGACGGTCGCTTACTAAATTTGGCGTAAGTTGCCTAAGTCAAGAATTCTCAGCTCTTGCAGGATTCAAGTTTTTTCAATGAGACGTATTCCTTACATAAAGGTGTGAAACAAGCGGAGGCGAGCTGGAGTTGTTTGGTTATAAACCATAAGCTTTGTTCACACGAGTGAAGCACAACGCTAGCACAAGGCAGGTATAAAAGAGACTCAGCAGACATTCCTGAAGGACAACGCAAGGATAGCCACAAGCACTTGAAAAAAAAAACATTGGCAAGAGGGCAAGCATAAAGGGCTGTTTACACGGGCGATTTTTGCTGCGATTTTTAGCCTCCTGACACCTGCGATCTAGAGGATTGACTAACGGATTATTTATGCAAAGCTATAAGGTACAATACTTTGGTGAGTTGTTTACTCAATCGCAAGCCTCAGGATGAGAAAAATCGAAAGAAGAATCGCCCGTGTGAGCAGCTCTGAAGAGCTAAACACAGAGAAGACAGAGGGTCTTTTGTTGTGCTTGTGCTTTATGTCAGTGCAGATGTTAACCTTGATTGTGCTTGTACTGCTATTTGCATCACTTGTGAGAATGAGGCTATAGATCTGCGGATAGTTATAGATTGCATTCTTGTTGTGGGCGATGCGGTACATTACTTATTTCAACACTATACACACCCATCATTTCGTAAACCTATGGGCGGTTATTGATAAAATTTTTGTGAGAAATAGTAAATAATAAAAGGAGTGTAGCTGGAGATGGTATAGAACGCTCGAGGAAGCACATAGTAAGGTCATCTTCAAAAAGAGTTTGAGATGAAATTTTGAAGAGAAGTTTACAAGTTTACGACTGATTGTTCTTATAAATTTTGCAAATTTTCAAAGTTTGCAAGGTGGAACTACCTGCAAGATTTTCCGGGGAAAAGTCGTGAAGGATCTCCGAACCAGTTGAGAAAGTTTTAAAGCATGTTAGTAACAAGCTGAGTTTGCCTGAGGTCAGCTATCGCGGTCCATACGTAGGTCAACCTTCCTTTTCTATCAAAATCATAGACCTTTGTTAAGATAAATTTAATGTGCCCAATTGAAATAAAATACAAGCGTAATAATGGAAGGAAAGGATGGGGAAATCTACCTTGCCATCTCACCGGCAACCTCTTCTAGAACAAGTATTTTCTAGTGAGGATAAACTCTTAAAGAGGTCAATCAACACCAAGACTAACCGACACTCCGTGCATTCACTTACCAAACGCAGTTTCCATGCACGTCACTGTAAAACAAACAGGGGTTAGGTGGCGGCGTTCGCCATTTTTCAACAGAAAACACACAAGAAGAGCAACACAAGCGAGGAGCAGCAAAACCGTTGAGAAGATGAACATGATTCTCAGCCGAGTGTAACGAGATGCCATCCGTTCACAAGCCTCAGGCTCAAACGTAGTATCTTCGCCATTTTCCAGTTCGGTTTTCGTCAACCGCGTGTTACCTTCACAAGACTCCATAAGGACGTTGATCCTTCGCGGAGACGACTTGAATGCAACGCAGTGTTCGAGTTTGGATGATTATGTAAATACCTGTCCGTAAGATTGCTTAGTAATAATTCCAAATTCAGTTTCCTGTCTTCATTCATCAGACAAATACGGAAGAATTGCTTGAAAGTAAGCTAATTGGAGCTATTAATTGTGATACCCAAACGCGGTAATCATTGGTTTTTGTCTAAAGCAACCAAATGGCCTATATATGGAAATAACAGATGCTTCACATTGTATTTTGAGTGCTCCAAACTCAAAAGTTCCAGTAGCTCGTTCAATGGGCATTCTTCTTTTCCCCACTCGTGCTTGAGAAGCAGACTTAAAAACGCTTTGTAAGATGATAGTCCCATTGGAAGTTCAAAATTGTTGAAAAATTTTTCTCGATTCCCATGCCTATGATATGACAGTGGATCATCATTTAATGTGTTAAGTGACACCAAGCAGAGGAGAGCAGATTATTTCTACTGAAGAAGACAAAAATTCAATTAGAATAATCTGAATGTGTTCTTATGTTCAAGCCCGTCATGTCCATATTTTCAGCCTGTTCGGCTTGAGAGCGCGCCTTTGTAAGTATGAGATGTTTGTGCAAATGTCAACTCATCCAGTAGTGGCTGGTTCTTGTTACTATACGCAGATGTCATCACAGCTTTCAATTTTCAGATATCAGTTGTAAGAATGAAGAATAATGATCCTTCAAACAGGGGATGTCAGTTGACGGCGAAAAACTCTCCATTAGACCAGTGTTGGAATGGAGCTTGGAGTAGGAACACGACAGTTTGCGTGAAATCACCAAAACGTCATTTTAGTTGGTCATGATAAAAATATCACGATCGTGTGGTTCAAAGTGATAATTCAGAACCTGTAGCTTCCTCCAGTATTTGTGTTACGTTAGTGTTACTTCGGTGGAAAAACCCTAAAATCAGCTCACAAGATCTTTATCACTTCAGGAAATATACTTCAGGTAGTACATTTGACTCAGTGGAAGCCGAACGAGACTACAGCCAACGGAACTAACATAACGTATGAAAACTGCGCAGTTTGGCTTGGAATAGACAGTCACCTGAGGACTAAACTGATGCTGTTCTAATCGCCAGTTTAAGCCCACAATCTTGGACAAAACCTTCTGAGAAAACATCACGGGCAGTTTTAGGATACGCTTTTCGTTCTCCGTAAATTCATTTCCGCTAGCCCTCTCCACGTAATGTTGGTTTATATAGGAATGAATAATCGGCTTAAGTCTGATGGCGAAAAAATCAACATCGAAGTAGAGGAGAGGGGTATTTTCTCAAAACCACGTAATGTAAAAGATAAATAAGTAAGCGTATTCACGGAAATATTACTGTAACAGCCACACTGTGAACTCAATTTGTTCCATAAAGTGGTACACCGAAATAAATAATTGAAGCTCATTATGTAATCATGAAAGCGTTAAATTGCGTTGAAACGAGTTAAATGGGGATATTGGTCACTCATCAGGTCGGCCATTTGTACGAATTCCCACAGGTTTGCTTAATTATCATTTCATTTAGTATAAAATAACTCCTTGAAATATGTAGTAAGTGCTAATAGTTTTCTTATATCAAGAACGAACTTAATTAAAAGCTATCCTAGAGACGATTCAAGTTCAGATAGCTCCAGTTTCGATTTTCGCTTCAATTTTGAACATCCGAAAGCCGTTTACTGCAAGATTCAACTGACAATTGGGCTTACTTTTGGCTAGACTCAAACCCACCATCCTGGTACTCAAGTCCAATGTTCAACCGACTAAAGCCCAGTCCACACGAGCAAATTTTCCGTGGCAAGTGGCAAGAAGCCACTGCCAGCTTCTGAGTATGTGGCAAAATTTTTGTGTTGGGTCCTGCACACGAACAAACTTTTGCATATGACTTATCTTCTTTGTCACATAAAAACTGGCGCGCCAGCTTTTCAGCAAATGGATTTGTCACAAAATTCGGGCAAATTTTCTCGTGTATACAAACAAATGAAAATGATCACTGAAAAACTTGCCACAGAAAATGTGCTAGTGTGAACTGGGTTAAGTTGCGTATATCTTAAAGGATATTGTGGCATTTACACTCGATTAACAGTTAAGTTTTTGTAAGAGAGGAAAATTTCGAGGGTTAACCTGCATACGCTGTTAACGTGTTGAATGGGTCAATGACAGTAAGTGGCGTGGCCAAAAGGGCCTGGGAAAGGGTTGAACCCGCGAATTTTACTGGACTGAGGATATTATTGCCGGCATTAATGAGTAAAATATCTTAGAATGCCTAGAATGCCCCAATTCTGAGTGGCTAAAATACAAACGAAGGCTCAGGGAACAAGATTGAGCCACGGTTCTGTATACAACCAGGCTACCAGAAGACGCCAAAAGAGTCCTCAAAAGGATGACGTCATTTATGGATCCTTGTGTTCATGGTACCGACCACTGACTGGTATTGCTGGCTCGTGTTTTTGTCGATGTACAATCAAATGTCGTATAAAATTCTCCGGAACGGTTCGCTTTAAGGAAGGAAGCGTTGTTATAAAAATCCTTTTATTCTTGAAAGCCAAACGCCAGTTCGACATTTCAGGACGTTTTTTGAGCAATGCTGAAAATACTCTTGGGATTTCCAACTATTCATTTCGTTTGTTTTGAATATTTCTATTGTAAGAAACTGCAGATATATGGCCTGGATGAAACCAGCCTTAAGCTTCTAAGGTCATATCTCAGTGACAGAAAGCAGCGCACAATTATTGGCAATGCGCACTCCTCTTCCCAGTCTCTCTCGCACGGTGTGCCACAGGGGTCCGTCCTCGCACCGTTACTTTTCCTTATCTTCATCAATGATCTTGCAGAGAAGATGCCATCAAATACTACTGTGGACATCTTTGCAGATGATACCACCCTTAGCGCATCCGCCCCTTTCACAGATGTCACAGGCCTTTGTGCTGATTTGTGTGAGAGCACCCGAGATCTCGAGAGTTGGTCAAACAACAACCGGTTCAAACTGAATACTGGAAAAACCAAAGCCATGGTTGTGTCGGGCAGCAGGCTATTATCAAAGATTGACGATGTGGGCATGGAGATGGAAATCAGGACGAGTAAGGGTGTTGTGCTGGAACAAACCACCAGCCACAAGTTATTAGGTGTTCATATTGACCAGGAACTATCGTTTAACGACCATGTAGACTATGTGTGCAAAAAGCTTGCCCAGCGAATAGAAACTTTAAGGTCTATAAGACATTATCTTCCACCTAATGAGCGTCTTACCTTTTATAACGCTATAATTAAACCAGTTATGATGTACGGTAGCTTAATCTGGGGGTCGACCTCCACTAATAACATACGAAGGGTGTTCAGGTTGCAAAAAAGAGCCGCAAGAGTAATCCTCGGAGTTAGAACAAAAGAGGAGAGGACAATTAAACTTTTTAAGAAATTAGAATGGTTACCATTTTATGATGAAATTAAGGTAATCAAGCTGTGTCTAGTGTTTAAATGCCTTAATGGCCAATGCCCTGACTATCTGTCCAGCACACTGACGCGGGTTAGTGATATTTCTACGAGACAGTCGAGGCATGGAAGTTTAACCCTGAGATGCCCGAAATACTCGCGTGAAACAGAGGGAGGAAGGACTTTTGCTGTTGCGGCAGTGAAAGAGTGGAACAAGCTCCCTATTAAAATTAGGTCTAGTCAGAATGTTAAGATTTTTAAGAAAAATTATGTAAATTATCTCAAGGAATCATACATAGGACTTGACCATTTTTATATTTCTTAAGTCAACTCTATTTTAATATTTAGTTATTAGTCATTTCATTTTAATTTTTCGATTTTATGTATAGTATATTGAGGGCCACTAGTTTATCAGTTTTAACTGTAAAGTGTTTTACCCTCGTTAAATAAAGTTATTATTATTATTATATTATTATTATTATATAAGAACCCATTGCCGTAGCCGTAGCCGTAGCCGTAGTGTTTGTTTAAATTCCGTATTAAAGTCCAGCATAAAATGTGAAGTAAAGCTAAGGCTAAACAATGGAACATTGTCGTGCAACATTGTTGGCTCGTAATGTTGGAAAAGCTGATAACCGTATGCCAACATAGTTGGGATTTACGTCGGGATGATTGGTTTTGCGAGAATTTTAAAATGGCGGCAGTGTATTCGTAAAAGGAAGGCATTGGTAACAATTGTTTTACTGGAGTTGTTGCCCGATAAAAGCTCTCATCGACTGAAAAAACGACGTAATCAAGCAAGGTCTTTCTTTACAGCAATGTATCAGTTTTCAATAGTTTCATCGTTCCAACCCCTTCTTGCCTTCGAAACTACTACAGTCATTTTGACGTCCTTGACTGGACAGAAGGAGCCTAGGCAGTTAAATTTGTCATAAATTTCTAAGATGATGCCATCCTTTAAGGAACACTTGACGGCACTCAAACCGAATGGAGCTGCGTAATCCAGTTACACATACGGTTGTGGTTTGAACAGGTACCTGAAGGAATGCAGGGTCAGGCAACTCTACTGAGGTAATAGGCACTTGAAATGAAATTTCCATCAATTATTTCTTGACCATTCGAATCTCGTTTAACACTCGAAGAAAATGTATAGCGCAAGGCAAATATTTGTGAAAAATGGCGGAGGTTCACGAAATAAACGAACCTCGTGAGAGTAGACGGATGTCGGGTAGGATGGAAGCAATCAGTTACAGGCTTTCCTTCCTATACGTATATAGGCATTCCTGTTTGCCTCCACAGCACTCAAATTTTGACAGTATGATATCGAATTGGGCAGCTAAAGCCAAGGGAATTTGCTTTTAAAATCTTCGCCAGTGTTTTAAGTTCACTTTGGACCATATCTTGCTCGTCTCTTCAAACCGTCCGTGGCAGCAGCATGGGTTAAACCTTGCTCTCCGACGGCAAACTCATGACGTAAAATACTATAATTTACTGAAACAATATTATGAATTGTAGAGCCGTGAAACATTTTCTCAACAGTCACACATAAAAGGCAGCTTCCTTTGAAGTACGTCAACACAGCCCAAACTTTTTACAGACAAAACTTGCACTTCCTCTAAGCACAACAGTCTGAAAGGTTTAGCTTACACTACTCTCAACAGGGAGTTTTGAACCATTGTCGGAAAAGCCTGTAATTTGATACGAAAGCGACGGGGTCAACAGCGGCTTTTTGGTTTGCAATTGAATTCTATTCTGTCGCAAGAAGTAGCTCATTCTATACTCTATGGAACAGACAAAACGCAGAATCCGTGTTAGGATGTTGGACTTTGCACTGTCGCTGTCGCTTTGTCTAACAATCGGGTCTTACTCTCGGCTTCTGATCGCTATTACTCACCTACCTGAGCTAGTATAAATACAGTCAACAGTTAAACACAACTGCACGGACAATCCATTTTCCCCCTTTAACTTGACAACAAGTAGAGCCAGCAGGATGACGCCAAGGACTGATAATACCACAATTACACTCACAGCGACTCGATTTGTCGGCTTTGGAGGACAAATACGGCTGCATTTTGCTTCACCCGGTCTGGGCTTAAAAGCCGTTTGAAGGTGTTCAATATCACCTTCATCCCAGAGACTTTCATCATTGATCGAACCAACAAACGGAGCAGTTTCATCCGTGGCCATTGACTTCGAGGTTTTCTCTGAATACTTACTGGTTAAATAGCAATGCTTTTTGAATTTTCGTAGTTATAAACTTTATGCTCACGTTCGTCTTTGTTTACTTCTTTGAATAATAAACAAGCGGACAATTGGTATCCCTGTTCAATTGTTAGAAGCACGGAACATTTGTTCTTTCCCTTGATATGTTCACCGGTAGTAATACCAGTCTCAAGTCATGGCCAACATTCGGTGTATCGACTGGGTGAGCCACTTCCCTGTCTTCGTGTCAAGCAAACCGACCTCTATTTATCCGCGTCAAAGATAGTTTGGCATTATCTTCAGTCGTAATATACATAACTTAATTTGCATTTACGTCCAGGCCAGATTTACATTAATAACGAATCTCAAATTACAGAAGCCTATGGAGAGGCATTGAGAATTCGAGGAAAATATTTAAAGTTTAATTCCGTTTGAAAAAAAGCTTTCAGATAAATCGTCATATAGACGAACCAGGGTTCGCTAGAGTGCGCTGAAGTATGTTATACTGCGTGGAAACTCAAGATAATTCTTGCTTTATAAGTTCAGTTTTTACTGAGCCAGGCGTGAGTGCCTTTCCCACTGCAATTTGATTTAACAGAATAGATTAAGTTTCGGACGAACGCAATAATTCGTAAAGTCGGTTTGTTTCTTTTCGTTAAAGCTGTTACTGCGTTTCCTTCCGACAAAATGGAGTACAACAAATACAAAGGTACGTGGACTTTAGGTGACGCAGATTCCTTCAAGAATTAAGTCATCTGTCATGCTTAACCATTAATACATAATCGCGGATCCTATGTTCGTTAATCTTTCGTCAGCTTGAGATAACAATCAATTCATGACGCATAAGCAATATTTGAATCTCAACATTTGCTCCAGGAGCATGAAATGCTCTTATACAGAGCTCATGTAATTAAATCAACTTTTTAGGAGAAATCTTAGCACGAATGATAATGCCCAGCATTAGGTAAGTAATAAAAAACCATGACCAAATTCGGGACAGAAAAATTTGGTAAAATCCCACCCTTGGCGTTTTAAGTGAAACAAAGAAACTTATGATTTTACAAAGCTTTTCTATTTTCTTTTCAACTTGGTGTTCGTTTACGGTTATCCTACACATCCTGTCGTGGATATTACTATTCATACAATGGTCAAGAGATGATCATAGGCTAGCTTCTTAACAGGAAATTTTTGCGGAAGAAAGCGATTGATAAACGGCTTCTTATTGCCAAGTTTCCATCCGATGTGATGAGATGTCTAGGCGTACGTGACAATAACAAATAACCTGTGCGACAAATACAACTACCCTGACGTAATTTGAATGGTCAACCTACTCTAGCCGCTTATCTTTCAAGCTCCTTCAGAATTCAGAAAGCGTTTGGATTTCGAGAAAACGTCTCGAAGTTCTGGCAAAGTTTCTCCCGAAGGCCATATGACAAGTTTCGGGTTAAAGACAAAAAGGAGAGGAACAAGATGAACTTCTTTTTTACAACAACAATAAGATGTAGTGCTCTGCCGTTGAAATCTCTGCTTGGAGGTAGTCAAAGGATATCGAAATAATGCTTTTTATCATTTTGCAACATCTGTATATCATAACGTTAGGATTATGTAAAAAATTCTTCAGAAAATTTTATGTGCACGGTGACATCAACCTAACGTCCGAGTTATGCTGTGAAACGTTCAGCTAAATAGAGTTAAGTCAATGTCAATCACGTCCATTGCTCTCTCAAGAGGAACGATGGTCCAAGGAATGAGATGAGATGGTTTACTATTGATTTAACGTAAACGTTGCCTGCTGGAGTGATCACGTCGCCTAAAATAGGTTGTTAAGCAATTGCACAGCGGTTGAGGTTGGCGAAAGTTTGGCTTACTGTATTATTATTATTATTACCCGGAAACTTTATAATCACCAACGTCGTTTAACGGGGAAACTTCAAGTGAAGAGGCACTGACGGGGCCCAGGAAAGTTACCAGAAAGAAACATGATGGGGTTTCAGCAAATTACGGGCGGTCAACATGAATTACAGACTTGGGGACACACGTTGAACACTTAGATATTTCATCCTGTCTTTCTTCAATCGTTTGAATTTCTGGAAGGTCGGTGTGTGGCAAGACGATCTCGAAGTATGACAAGTGAAATTTAAAATTTAAAAGTCAGACTTACGTTGATTAATTAAGTTTACTTTAAATGAGGAAGTTTAGTGATCATAATCATATCATCATTATTATCCTCAATATCACAATCATTAATTTATTGACATTAACATCACCATCATTACGAATATCGCCATCATCATTATCACTCTCATTATCGTCACTATCATCATCATCATCATCATCATCATCATCACCATCATTATCATCACCATCGTCATCATCACCATCGTCATCATCACCATCATTGTCATCACCATCATTGTCATCACCATCATTGTCATCACCATCATTGTCATCACCATCATTATCATCATCATTATCATCACCATCATTATCATCACCATCATTGTCATCACCATCATTGTCATCACAATCATTACACCATAATTATCATCATCATTGTCATCACCATCATTATCATCACCATCATCATCACCATCATTATCATCACCATCATTATCACCATCATCACCATCATTATCATCACCATCATTATCATCACCATCATTATCATCATCATCATTGTCATCACCATCATTATCATCACCATCATCATCATCACCATCATTATCATCACCATCATTGTCATCACCATCATTATCGTTACCAAAATCGTCAACTTTGTAACTACTGTTTGCTACTACCATAATTACCTCAATTACAGTATATTACAAGATTATCGGGTTCACTTACTTGCCCCAACTGTAATGCATTCTTGAGAATAGCAAGTGTCCGGATGTCTTTCTAATACTAAAACAAAACCAAGATTAAGGTTTAAGTTTCTGTTAAGTTAATAATTACAAAGCAAACTGAACCAACGATGATGTGACTTAAATCACCACGCTGTATGCGTTTTCAGCTCGATAATTCCGTCTGCGCTGTTTTGAGTGGGTTGAAATCACGAGCCTCGTTTCTTCAGGGGCGCTGGAACCAGGGTAACATACCCCACCATTCGATTTTAAACAATTATTGGATGAAGCTGAGCATGATATCAAGAATTATTCAGACCAAGGTCAATGTTATCTGCCGAAGCCGAAGGCTGAGGAAAGAGAATGGCTGGTGAAAGAATTTGGAAAAAAAAGAGCTGTGTCACACAGTTTTCAGCCCTTCTTAGCCTTCCCTCTTATAAAATGCTTTCTACGCCCCTGGAAGGTTGCGGGTTCAATTCCCGTTTGGATCTAAGAAACATTTTCCAAGCATTTAAACTTTCCAGCCATCCGCTTATCATCTGTCGCATCCCCAACCTTGCGTGTGAATATCACTAATGCTCAACATTCGTTAGAGCCTTATCCGCTTGAAGAATTAACGCTGAAAATTGCTCTCTTGAACTATAACGTTATCGTCACCTCTGCCGCGATTAAACAAACGGTTGCTAAGCCCGTCAAAAGACATTTCAGAATCACGTTTTCTCTACTCTTTAAAACTAAGCTTAGTTTTAAGCCGTTCGAATGAAAATGGGTTTTGCTTGCACTTGAATGAACATTCACTTTCTGTTGAATGGTTCCCTACCCGGCTCCGCATTGAAGCACAGGTGAAAGGCATTTCGGGAATGGCCTACGTATTTACTCGACTTAGCGTCGCCTCCGAATAAGCGCGCATGGGAGACCTAAATTATTAAAATAAGTGCCGTACTCAACTAGAATGGGGCGCTTATTCGTTTTATTTTGATGGCTACGTCTTTGGAAGTGCTAGCCATTGGTGAATCTAAACTTGACGATACTATTTCTGATGGGGAAATATATAACCCCGGATATGTCATAGTACGGAAAGATCGAAATAGATATGGTGGTGGGGTAGCTTTATATATTAAGGAAAGCCTGTCTCACTCAGTTAGAGCTGATCTTGTGCCTAATCGACTGGAAATGCTCTGTGTAGAAATTAATCTCCTTTACAGTAGTTCGTTTCTAGTCAGTACGTGGTATCGACCGCCAAGTGCAGGCATAGATTTATTTGATGACTATATTAGATTTGTTGAAAAATGCGGCTATACTAATAAACAATTAATTGTTTTAGGGGATATGAATTGTGACTATTCCAAAAGTTCTCCTGAGCCCCATACTCAAAAATTGCAATTTTTATCGTCTGCATACCAATTACAACAACTGATTTCGGAACCGACACGTGTGACAAACACGTCAGCTACTTTAATAGATCTGATATTTACAAATGAGACAAAAAATATAGCAACATCACGAGTGATTCATAATGGCATGTCAGACCATAGTTTAATTTATGTTGTTCGTAAGTGTATTCCACCTAAGTGTAGACCGATCACAAAAGTACGAAACTTAAAACACTTTGTGAAGGAAAACTTTATTTTTGACATACTTAATACGCCTTGGCAAGAAATAGAAACTATCAATGATCCTAACTTAGCTTGGAAAGTCTGGGAATCCAATTTTAATGTTATACTAGATAGACACGCTCCTATAAGACATAAGCATATAAGACAATTTTCTATTCCTTGGCTTACCCCGAACATTAAAACAGATCATGCGAAATCGTGATTATCATAAAAAACAATTTGTTAGGCACGGCTCCAAATATCATTGGAGACTTTATCAAGCCGAAAGGAACAGAGTAAATACTAAAGTAAATTGCGCTATTATAGTCAAAAAATTGGAGAATGTAATAAAATCGACCCGAAAACTACTTGGAAATTGATTAATTCCCTTACTGGCCGGGCGAGTAAACCAAGCGGCCGTGTAAATGAAATCGAAATTGGTGATAAAATTATTTCTAATAATGAAAATATTTCGGAATCTTTTAATGATTTCTTCATTAATATTGGACCCAAACTAGCTTCTGAATTAACAAAACAGTCAACTAATAAGGTTGACACTTATTTAAAAAGTCATGTTGATTCTAATATCCCATCATTCTACTTTATGTATATTCCGGTTGAAAATGTTTTGAAAACCTTAAGACATTTGAAAATTTCCAAAATCACAGGTCTTGACAAAATTCCAGCAAAGATGCTGCGAATCGCTTCAGATATTATCGCACCTTCCCTGACTTTCATATTTAACTTATCACTTTCAACTGGGGTGTTTGTGGATGATTGGAAAAATGCGAGAGTAACCCCGATATACAAGGAAGGCAACAGACGAATTATGGGTAACTATAGACCTATATCAATTTTACTAATTATAAGTAAGGTATTTGAAAAAGAAATTTTCCAACACTTTACAAACATTTAAATGATAATTGCCTTATATCTAAATTCCAATCCGGTTTTCGGCCAGGACATTCCACACTTACTGCTTTAATTCAAATGTGCGATGCCTGGTTTGAAAATATGGACAAAGACAAACTAACAGGGGTTATTTTCCTTGATATTCGTAAAGCGTTTGATTCCGTTGACCATGATATTCTACTTGAGAAATTGGCATTTTATGGAGTTTCCCACACGGAACTTAAGTGGTTCCATTCAAACTTGACAAACCGATATCAACAATGCCTCATAAATGGCTTTCTTTCTGGAAAAGGTAAAATGGTATGTGGTATTTTGCAAGGGTCAATACTTGGTCCTTTGTTGTTCTTAATTTATATCAACTATTTATCCAATTATCTTAATTTAACAACACCCTGTTTATATGCTGATGATACACAAATATTTGCTTCCTCGTGTGACCCAGCTGAATTAGCCTATAACTTAAACTCAGATTTAGAGAATATAATGGATTGGTTAACCTTAAATAAAATCCAATCCCATTCCTCAAAAACCAAGTTCATGGCTATAGGATCTAAACCTAATTTGACACCCAAAGTTGCTGATTTACATTCCAGAATAACCATGAATAACAATTCAATATCACCTGTTACCTCTCACAAATGTTTGGGAGTCGATCTTGATGAGACATTGGCCTTTGATATTTATATTGAAAAACTATGCTTAAAGATTTGTTCTGGCATAGGTGCTTTGAGGAGAATTAAACCATTTGTTCCCCCATGCTTTCTTATCAAACTGTACAAATCTTTAATTCGGCCATATTTCGATTATTGTTCTCCCTTGTGGGATACATGTAATAAGACATTAAAAGACAAATTGCAAACGCTTCAAAATCGTGCTGCCAGAGTCATTACAGGAGCAAGATATGAAATTAGATCGAATGATCTTCTGGAAAGTCTACAGTGGGACTCTCTTCACGTAAGGCGTGCTAAATTGAAGAGTGTCCTGCTGTATAAGGTTCTCAACCAAAATACGGTACAGTGCTTAAGAAAAAGCCTTGTTAGACTTAGAGATCTGAATAGAGGGTATGATTTACGTAATCTTGAAACTGATCTAGCACTTCCAAAGCCGAAAACTAATTTTCTTAAGCGAAGCTTTAGATATAGTGGCTCAATGTTATAGACTAATCTTCCACTCGACGCTAAAAAAGTGACTTCGCTTCATCAATTCAAACGTAGCATTGCGGACCTGTCTTTCTCATGAACCATGTTGACTTGAATATAGTAAATATACAGATTGTAATTTAGTTGTTTATAATTTATATAGTTTTTGGGGGTTTTTTGTTTTGTTTTTTTTTTAACTATTTATATCAGCTTCTATAAATATGTAGTAGTAATAGTTAAGTATTAGTTAATTTGTATTTGTAAGGTATCACGCCCCTCCTGTAAATCAGCTTAGTTTTTAAAAAAGTTGTGAGAGGCAAGCGTGTTTAAATGAAAGCGATGTATATGTATATGTATATGTATGATGTGGAAGAAACTAGACCCCTATGAAGGTGCTTGACCTCAATCAGACTTAGATCCGATCGTAGAAAAGATAGTGACGTGAATAGTGTCGATACTTTAGCATGCGTTTCGTTCATCTTGTTCTGGTTGTTTTTGTTATTAGTGATAAAAAGTAGTCATGTTTTGCCCAGAATCGCTTCTTTCAATTAGTTTTAATAAGCGCAGCCCTCGAGTAAGCCCTGCCTTCAAGTAAGTGCCGCATAAAAAAGTCTTGAAATTTAATAAGCGCCGCGGCGCGTATTCGAGTAAATACGATATTAGTGCTCCATTTGAGATGCTGGGCAGATCCCGGGTAATTTATCCCGGCGGTGAAGTCTCAGTGAATCATCGACACAATTGCGTCTTGAAGACTCACGTAAATATCCAATAGTTGAGGGAAAACTTCAAAAGTTAGAAAACGAGTCTGATTGCATCGCACGCTTCAAGATTAGCTTGACAACCTCTTTTCTTCTTTCCAAAATCATAGGAATAAAGTCATGGGAAAACAAATCAAGATCGCTGTAATTCTAAACTCGCCCCGCGCTAGGTTTCTAACTTATATCAAGTCGCATTGACTTGAAGCAAGTTTGAGCGTGCTCAGCATTGGAACAAAGCCTTCCCCGACTTGTGCTTTGGCTTCGCGGCTAATGCAAACGGTCTTGAGCACGTTAAATGGAAACTCTTTTTCTACTTGAAACTTTTAGTTTAGTTGGCACAGAAAAAACATACAATTATGATTTCAAATTAGCATTCGGATTTAAGCTATGAACTTGGTTTCTGGGTTTGCCTGTATATCAGTGGAAGTTGAGGCGTGGCAACCTAAGCAAAATGCATTTTCGTTTGGCGTAGCTTTCATTTTATATAACCCAACAGTGTCACGAAAGTTTATAACTAAGCAAAGCAACATTCAAAGGAAAGGAATGTACTTTTTAATAAGAAAACCAAACGCTAAAAACTTCTTATTAAACTTAAAAAATTATCATTAAACTTCTTATGGTTTTCTCATTAAAATTTATTCCTAATCTTGTCTTATACGTAAAGGAATGTATCTTTGTATTTTTTTTATAAAACTCTGGAAAGGTGTTGCTCAATCATGAAAACGTAATCCCTATAAGCTCTTAATTGTCACTTACTAGCTTGGAGAAGAAGCCCAAAGGAATGGTAGGCAAGTCCACAAAATATGACCAAAAGATGGCGAGTTTTTGTAAATATAATTAAAAGTTAATGTCTGCACTAAAAGCTCATGCAAACGGTCGGCAAGCGTGGGATGCATCAGCATTCAAACGTAAGAAAGACAGCTGATATCACGGATTTGCACCGGCGTATTTACCTCTGAAGCGCCATTTGTTTGGACAGGGAATTTTTAGGCTCAAAGTTAAGAAGTATTTTCAAACCGACCGACTGCGCTTGCCTTGTATTTCGCATGCGAGTTTATGATAGCTTGATCAAATATTCCTCAGAAAACTGGTATGTATTTGCAAGTGTTTCGACGTTTGATTAAACACTGTGTGCAAGAAAGACAAGCCAACGTGTGGAATGAACCAAGTAGAGATGGAGACTTATGATGATTTGGGAATAAATATGGATTGTTAGACATCTATGCAACCATCAAACCGAGGAACTGTTAACCTTATAGTAAAAGAATTTGATGACAATTTTTCAATGCCCGTCTTAAGTGCGAGGTACAGGCAAAACCAAGAACAGAACACAGCAACATGGAGTACATTTACATTCACCTCGTTTACCTGCATTATCTTTTCGACATTCTGACACTTTCATTCCAAATAAAATAGCGAAGGCCAGGCACCCCAGGAAAAACAGGACCACTAAAACGAAAAGCACAGTTTCGATGGTACTCCACGTTCGGCCCTTGAAACTTTTGCGGCTAACCAAAGAAATCGCACTTAGAGTTTGTCCTCGGCTCAAACCGTTCTTAACAACAACCTCGGGTCCCTCCATTAGAGAACAGAATCAGGAAAAGTGTAATTTTACCACTTCGATGAATCTACACTGTGTTAACGTGATTCCCTACACCACTCGGTTCTCAGTCATTGAGCAATGGTAGCGTTGGTATGCAAGGATTAGTCCTCGTGTCATATTCAAATTAAGAACGAGTTTGGATCTTTTTACATACAATATTCAGATTACCGCGATGACAGTTCAAGCACACAGTACGCGTTCATTTTGACATTCAATGGCAGACTTGAAGATCAGATGGCCTTGGCAAAGAGCCGATTACGTGAGAAGGGTTTGTCCGTAAAACACTCTCTTCAACAGAAGAAATGTGAGTGCCTATTTAAGACTAAGCGTACCAATCTAGCCACAAGAACTGATGCAGTTTCCGCCATTCGGGATCATTTTAATTCAAGGCAAATTCGAGACACAATTCCTGTGATAATATCCATATTTGACGGATGTGACTGAGAGGGCAGTTTGTTTCTCGAAGCCTAAAAGTGGTGTGAATTTTCTTGTTTGTCAATTTTTCGAGTAACTGAGCGTTTCAAGCTGCTTGTGCTTGGTTTGCCTATGAGACAGGTGCCTATAGCTGCAATATTTGGCCAAGGATTTCAAAAGGTAAATAAGCTTAAGTTAAGAATGGAAGCCTTGTCATATCTCAGTCAACAAGATCTGAATTAATCTAACTTAGACCCCATTAAATATTATAAGATAATATTTTTAATACGATTCAGGAAATATTATATTAAGCTTCAATGATTATAGTTCTTTCACAAGTTTCCTAGCGCGTGAACCTCTGGCCTATAGTTAACAAAAGGCAAATTTAACCAACTACAATCAAACGAGGCAAGGGATGGCCATAAAGTGTACAATCGTCCAATGAAAGTCGTTTTTCGTCGTTAAAACGATGGTTTTATCCTAAGTATATCCTGGGATTTGAAAAGCAACATAAAGGCACGACTTTAATTAGACACGGAGCGACGACAGCACGGAAATGCAGTGCTTGCACAAGACCTTGGGAGTGAACAAACTTCAAGCAGGGCCCACCCCTTGTCTTGTCATTGCAAACGTGCCTGAATTGATATCCTCGTGACCTCATTAAATCAACGATGTCTCCTCCTCCTGTCAATAAGAATTGACGGAGAACTATGGCTTGAAGGTTTCATCCTGGTTATGAAGTTTTTCTACGTCCATGGCGTGTGGAGTCAGTGGTAGGAAACGTTGCTGACTATATCATCTACTCTCAGAAGATTTACCATGTGTGAGATTTTGGTATAAACTCCTTTGTAACCCCGCAATCACAACGAAGCAAACTTTTAGTGGGACAATGCCAAGTAACATATTCCAGATTACGGTGTAAAAAATATCCACCGCAAAGTTACTTTGGAAAACATAAATTCATGTCATCGTTGTTTTGTGCATTTGAAAGAAGTTAAAATACGTCAAAGGATGTCCAAAGTCATCATCTTTGTAGGTTAGGGTACTCCTGAGCGGCAAATAGGGCAGGTTATAAGTCATGTCACGAAAGCATTTTCTCGACGGTAAAAGATAAAATAAGTTTTCTTTGGACTGTTCCTATTGCTAAATTGAAACAATTGTTTTCGAGAAATCCATTTTCAGGGACTTTCACTGCGACGGAAAGACCTTCTTCGAATGGACTTATCATTTATCACGGCTCCTATTACCACAAAGCGACGAGGGTGAACTCTACAGTACATAGACGGACATAGATTTTTCAAATGAAACAATTCCCTCAAAGTAAACTAAAGAGTCTTGGGCTGTTCTCCCTGGAGGTCTAGTAAGGGCCACCTCTTATGGGTCCAGTGTTACTAGTGAAGGAAACCGGAGTATCCGGAGAAAACCTGCGATGCTTGGTAGAGTTAAACTGAACAACACTCTTCTCACATGTGACCACAGTAACTTTAATCAGATAACTGCACAGAGCCGGAATCGAACCCTAGCCACAGTGATGGGAGACACGTGCACTTCCACTGTGCCACCACCACCCCTCATGCGGATATTGCCAGTAGCATTCCGATAATTAATTTCTGTCCAACAAAGCAAATATTAGCTTGTCCGTTGCTTGTAAGCCATGGACTGTTTCTTGTTGACCACAATACGGCTACGTTTTATATGTGGTCAAAAATGGGATGCTACATAGACAGATCTGAATCAACGTTGTAAAAGCTCAAAGGTACTACTTCGCCAAAACGATCAATGGCCGGTAGCCAGACGGACCTTCCCTTTTTTTCTTTTTTTTTTTGTGAGGGGAGGGGTGGCTGTTCTCACTGAAACATGTTACCGGGCCCACTGAAAAATTAACTCCGCCATAGAAGCTTTGGATTAGTTAATCACATGTAATGTATGATCCACTTGTTTTCCACAATCTTTAAACTGGAGAATGAACTGAAAATTTATTATAAAAATTGAAAACTATGTAATGTCTTTCAATTTTAGTTAAGTTAACGATAGTTTGAGAGAGATGAATGATTATCGAGCCCTGTACTCAGAAAAACGATTTCTGAGTACAGGGCTTGATGATCATTCATCTCTCTTAAGATATATCCAAGCTCTCACGTTTCTCAAACATTAAAACTGCATTAACGATAGTTATAAGTTAAGAAGTGGACTGCATGTTAACCTAACTGACGATGCCCCATGAGGATAACTCCTCCCCCCGTAAGTTGCTCGAAGGATTTAACATTTTTCCAAGATAGCCTAGAAGAACATTGGGGGGGGCAACCGCCCCCTCCTAGCCTCCGGCTACTCCACCAAAAATCAAAGTACGAGGCACAGACATTTTGAGCGAAAGTCATTTCTCCGGAGTCAAATGTCCTCTGATGAAAGTCTTTCGCTCAAAACGTCAGTACATTGCTTTCTCGTTTTTTGGCAGAGAAGTGACTTTAAAGTTTTTCTACATTTTGTAAGTAATGTTTACAACGTGAGAGGTCGTGTTATATTGAATATATAATCACGAGCCGAAGACGAGTGGTTATATACCGAATACAACACGGATGTAAATGTTGTAAACAACTTATGAAATGAAAACTTGGAAACATTCGTGTTCTTTAAAAATGGTGAAGGTTCCAACGATTTTAGTCGAGAAAATAGAACAAAAAGTTCGTGAAAAGCAGTGTAACACAGCCACTAGTAGTTGTATCACATTTGCATCTCCTGATTAAACTTTAAATTCTTTTGTTTTTTTCCTCATGAATTATTTCATTAATAATTGCGTGTTAATGCGTCAATCAATCAATCAATCATTTATTTAACCACGTAGCGTCCTAAGAGCTAAATTAAGCTCCTTGAAAATACGTACGTGCATTTTAAAATACAAAAATTAATAAAGTATTAAACTAAACAAAAATTACAAGCCATTATAGTTATCAATAAAATACATTTAAAAACAGCTTAAATGTGCTATATTTACAATAAGAAGAGCATTCATCATAACACATACATTATGTTATTACTTAACAAAGCAATAACCTAAAGTTTAATATCATTAACTTTTCTCATAAATGTCTTGAGGTTTTCCTGTCTTAAATCGGTTTTCAATGAGTTCTAAGTGTTTACTACCTTATACGTATACGAATGCTTCATCCATTTAAAAATATACTTAGGCAGAAAATGTGGATGAATTTAGTACTTAATATTTAAACGTCAAGACTTTAAAAAATGAATTTTGTTTCCTTGGATATTGAGCTTTCTCTAAATGAATTATTAATGAGTTTCATAAGAAATTGTTAAATTTTTGCGCCTTTTGGGCTTTCGACGGTCTGCATGTAGGGTTTTGATCACTGGTGCGTGGGAGAAGTTTGAGTTTTCAGCAAAAGTAGAAACGTTTTGAAACGCCTTTGGAAATAGAGCTCTTTGAAAACGGCGTGGTTCTGTGTAGACGAAAGAAAACCATGACTTTTGACAACGGTGCTCATTCGGATATCCATGGAATACAGGTTACCTTTATGTGCCATTTACCATAAGTGTTGTGGCTGTGTTGTATCCAATGTAGAAGTATGGTTGACGGCGCGCGTGATTGTATGTCCAATACAACACGAACGAGAATATTGCAAGGCATTTACGACACGAATACACGTCAAACATCCACGTTCTTCAAAAATGGTGAAGATTCCAACAACTTCAGTGACGAAAACATCACGAAAAGATCTTGAAAATCTGGAGTTGTGTCAAGACGTGTGGTTGTATCACATTCACAACAACTGATTAAACTCTAAATTCTTTTGTTTTTTCGTGGTGATTTATTGATGATATCGTTGGTGATTGATGGTAACTGGCAGCACAGTGAGGTGAGCATGATCTTACGGCTATTTCCACTTGATACAAAGATCAAGCAGGTCAGTATTTGGTTTAATTTCTGTCAGTAACCTTAGTGGACAATTCAAAGTCGATAGGCTGATGAAAATGTCATCGGCATCAGGAGCTGCACAAGTGACAAATAACCAGGCATGGAAGTAGCAGTCACTTGTCAAAGCACGTTGCTAAATACAGATTGAATAGTTTCATCAGTCATAAATGTACCTCAATAATTAGAAGGTCCAGGGAAAGTTACCCAAGGAAATTTTTCAATTTTTGGAGCTTTGAAGCAGCATTTTCAGCGTAATTGTACAGAAATTCTCTTCACTCTCTATGAAGAGCATATTTCGTTAAACAAGAGTGACGCATTTGCTGAAAGACAGATGCAATTTCTTGGCCACGAGGGGGAGCGGTCGGGCCCCCCTCAACCAGCCAAAATCCTCCAATAAATTGCTTTCTTTTACAACACAGAAATAATTAGTAAAGTAGCTTAACCGTTTCACATCCCCTACCTTGGTATTTTACTCTGGGTAACGCCAGGCGATTTTACTCGTTTAGGGGAGACGTCTCGAACAGGATACGGTTAAACTGGCCAAAAGAGTGAGAGTACTGCCGAAACGTAAAATAGAAGATCCTGACGTTTCGAGCGGAGACTTTGTAGGGATGCTGGTCAGCCTGGTGTCACAGTGGTAGTGCAAGTGTCTCTCACCACTGTGTCTAGGGTTCGATTCCAGCTCCATGCAGTTATCTGATTAAAGTTACCTTGGTCACATGTGAAAAGAGTGTTGTCCAGTTTGACTCTACCAAACATCGCAGGTTTTCTTCGAGTACTCCGGTTTCCTCCTGTAGTAACACCGGACCCATGAGGGGTGGTCCTTACTGGACCTCTAGGGGAACAGTTTATGTAGCTGATAAGGGTTATCCAGAATAAATAAAAACGCTTTAACTTTACCCTTACTTTTACTTCTCGTCGGATTGAAACGACAGTCCTCTCTTCCTTTTCTCTGACTTTTCAAACAAGTCGTTCAACACTGCCGACGTGGTACCCTACATTTTTATCATCGTTGAGGTAGGGAACGACAGGGTAGAGCAGGAGGATAGAACAGCACAGGCTGACGCAGGATATGTAGGATAGAACGAGACAGGACAGGATAAGATGGAACAGGATAGGATAGAATAGGATATGTTAAGTTAGGTCAGGTTAAGATACATAATAGGATAATAGGTTGGGATAGGTAAAGATAGGTAACGGTTGGGGTTCGGATTCGATGGGATAAGAGAAGATAGCTCGGATAAGATTGGGATGCATGAGGATATGATGGGATTGAGTATGACAGAATAGGGTATGATTGGTCAGCCAAATCTTAAGAGAAGAAATAGTAACGTTTCGAGCGATGGGCCTTCGTCGGTGTCAGTATCTTCATTCGGCAGTTCCTTCACGCTTTTGGCCGCTTTTCAAACACGTCATTCAACACTTCCTACGCAGCACTCTAGTTGACTAGTTTTAAACCATTGTTTAGTTTAAACTGGTCCTTGAGAACATTGACTTTGGAATGTTAAGCTACATGAATGACGTATTCAAACGCGGTCATGGCTTTGGTCCATTAAAACGTGATTAAAACCAGACGATATCCCTCTAGAACATGTTGGAACGCACGCGTGTAACGCATGTGTGGGTTTTGATGGTGGTAATCATGTGCCTGATATTCATTATGATCGTGGATTGGATCATCGGCCTTACGCCCAAAACAAACTGCTTCTCGTTTCGCTGTGCTTCACAAAGCGTATGTTTAGGAGGATACAAATTGCTTTCTCTTTGTTTTATTATACAGACAATGCGGGAATAAACTTTAAATAATAACAACATTTTTAAGTGCGATTTTAAATTGAAATTCGAAACGGCTTAAGCGAATTGAGGGGTTGCGGACGTCAATATGATGGTCGGCAGATCGCATAGAGTTGATGCAACCTCGTATCCAGGGTCTCTTCTTCTCTCCTCGATTTCCGCTGTGAAAAGAGGTGGAGATGGTGGAGGAGGAGTGAAGACAAGACCCTGGGTACGAGGTTAACAGTTAACGTAGAATTCGTATCTGCATGCTGTCATTCCTGTCAGCGGATATGTCACTGATTGAAATATGCTGCGTTGAAGATGTCTGATGACATTGTATTCATTAACTTCCGAGCACATATTGGTGTTGTGTAATATCGAAAACGAAACTAACCCTGGAAACATGAAGATGTTGAGGCTTTGTGATACGGTTGGTTTTTATTTAGAAACTCCAGATTCTGAGCGTAAGAAAATGACCGTACGATCATAAAAACAGATTGGAAAAGAGCCCAGGTTTCCATTAAGCGTAGGATTCAATTTGGCAAGTTATCACAGATTAACGAAGCGCAATTTAATAGCAAATTTTTGACTTTAACTAAGTCATCTTCAAACTAATTGAATCATAAGAGTAGCATGTTACAGTTGACGATTACAAATAATGACGAGCTACATGTTGATGAGAAAGTACGTTTGTGTACACTATGTTTCGAGTTACATTCATTCTGTTTATATTGCAAAAAAATCAGTTGGCATTGGATTCATAAAAAGATAAAATTGCCAGGTGCAGCTGATTGTTTTGGATGTCACGCAGCGGGTGTGACGAAGTACAGGTAGGTGGACAGACATGGTGACTCCCCCCCACCGCCTATGATGGCACAGTGGTGGTCCACGTGTCTCTCACTACTGAGACTAGGGTTGGACTAGGGTTAATTTCGTCCCGGTAAGGTGGGATGAAAACAATTTTTTCCCGGTCAGATAGGATGAAAACAACCAAAATCAACGCAGAAAGAATTTGTCTCGCTGCGATGAGTACCCCGGGTAGCCTGGCTCATGTGAACAGGCCCTAAAAGATAACTTAGATCTACGACGTCAACTTCTCATACTCATTAATAATGCATGAGGATATTACACAAGCCGATAGTAATCCAGACGTATTTTAATACCACCGGTAAGCAATAGTGTAAATGAAGCAAACTTTTACCACGATCTTCTCTTTAAACATGGGTAGTTCCAGAGGAAGGAGGTTGAGGGAGGACACATCTCGATCGGGGAACCTTAATCCCCTGTACGAGATAATTAACAACACGTCGAAAAATTGTCACTGAAGATTGTCACCGAAGAAATTTGTATATAGGACAAACTGTGTATTTCTTATTGATTTAGCTGAGAAAAATAATAGTCTGGTCTCTTCTCTTCATGTCAAGGATCTAAAAATAAACCTTGTTTCTAGTCATTGTGATTATTTCTTGGTCCACGTGTCTTTCACCACTGAGACTGGGGTTGGATTTCGGCACCGTGCAGTTACCTGATTAAAATTACCTTGGTCACATGAGAGAAGAGTGTTGTTCAGTTTGACTCTACCATTTACCGGAGGTTTTCTCCGGTTACTCCAGTTTCCTTCTATAGTCACATTAGAGTCACATGAAGTGGCCCTTATTCGACCCCTTGGGAGAACAGCTTAGCTATAACTGATAAGGTTATCGAATGCAGTAGAACCTTGCTAACTCGAACTCGGTTAACTCGAACTCCCCGCTAACTCGAACCTAGTTTTATACTCCCTTGGCTCAAATTTACCCCGTTAATTCGAACTCTAATTTTAAAAACGTCCGTCGGTAAACCTGGAAGAGTCAGGGCTTGGCTTTTTGACCAGTCGGAATCTTGAATATTTACTGATAACGTGACAATGTATGGAAACATAATTCAAGCCCAGGAAAGACCTTCTTTCCACAGCATTATCTTGGGTGAATATTGCGCAACGATCCTTAAAATGTCCCACAAATTAGTCGTGAGTAGCCCGTCATGATTGTTCTAGTTTATCCGGTGTATTTCGTGGGGATTTCACAAATATGTACAGCTGTATGTAAGAGTCAGACATTCACTGAACTTGTACAAGTATTCTGGAATAGTAATTTCACTATAGACAGTTATTCAACTCCATAGCGGCAGACATTGCAGTATGGTTATGTAAGTATTTAGGACAACACAATCAGCTCAATCCATGAAGAAAAATGAAAATATTTTTAACTGACTCTACCAAAATGACTCGTAATAGTGGATGAATTATAAAACCACGAAACCTTATAAATTATTAACAGGATGCTTGAAATTCAACGCTCACCCCGATAACTCGAACCCCTGCAAACTCGAACTATTTCTCATTGCCCTTGGTAGTTCGAGTTAGCGAGTTTCTACTGTAAAAACAAAAAAAAGTTTACTTAATTACTTATATGGGTTGCATAATCAGCGAGTGTGGATCAAGGACATGATCGTTTTGCAATCTTTGGTACGCTTTCTAAGGATTATCGAAATTCAGTTCAGTAGCCCTTGTGGATATCATACAGACCCTTGTTGCTTTCCAGAAGTTGATCCAGGAACTTTGTTCACCGCAAGCCAGATAAGCCATTTGAGATCATCAAGAGAAGAGCTCGAGAAAAGTTCCTGAAGTATGAACTGTCTTTCGTTGTGTAGGAAAAAATTTCTCATTAACTCACTTTGCGGACTTATCGTCGTTGGTTCGTGGGCAGTTTGTTTTCTTCCAACTTTCTTGAGGTACTTCTTGACTCCAGTAAAGCCGCAGGAGGATACGAACCAAAGTTTGCCGACACCAAGGTATACAGCCATATAATACAGGATTCACAGAACTATGTAATAATACTAATATAAACTTATTTCTTACATTTGTTGTTTTTGTATCGTGGGGATTTGCCTCGACTGCATTCAAAACGCATTACGCAAACTAGAAATCAATCAGAGACATTGTAATCAACAGAGCAGCCCATAATCGTGATTGTTAATAAACGCTGGTGTATTACTCGCTCCATGCTTAAATTTATGGGCAACGAATTGACATAATTACGCAAGCATGACGCACTTAAAGCTTCCTGGTTTTAGTAAAGTCGATTTCTCTACAAGTTGTAGGGTAATGTTGTATGACGGGATTTTAAGCATCGATTTTTTAACCCAACAAAAAAAAAAGTTGCACAAACACAATTGATCCTTGTAACATGTCCATTGTAAACGATTTTTGGCGAAATTTTGGATCCGCGGAATCTTGTGGTTAATGTCGTCTTTAAAAATCTTCAGATGTAAAATCATATCAACACTTGGTGTCAATTTACTAGTCCAAAGCCTACTGTGAAATTAGTTCTAAATCAGTATCAAAGAAGTCTTGGTAACGACAAGGTTTGAATGGACAGCACGCTTAACTAAAAAAACTATCTTGGTTCTAGTATTTTAGTATTTTTAATTAGGAAGAGTAAAGTGATCGAGAGAGTTAAACTGGTTTTGATGGTCATATACACAAGTTTGAAGGGAAAACATATGATGGTCCCATGAGTGAAGGGATGTCACTGCGGTACATCGCTCAAGTGGTTGAAAATTAAACTTTAAGGTGCATATGAAATGAGAACTAAGTTTGTTTTATTAGAAATAAATCCTAATGAGGTAAAGAATAGCGTTTCTCTACTCATTCCTTGCATGTTAGATTGGGATTTCTTTTTGACATATGAACGCGAATATCTGTGCAGTGGCGCACTAACCAGGGGAGCAGCTGCCCCCGCTGTCCTTTAATTACGGGGGGACGCAGAGCCAGCTGTGTGCCCTTCAAATGAAGAAGAGATGATACCATCACAATATCTTGTTCTTCCTTTTGACTTTATTTTATCACCGTTAGTAAATTCGGTTATAATATGAATATCAACAAATCAACAGGTTCGTAATGTTTGTATTGATTACTTATTACCCGAGTGTGAGGTCTGTACGGGAAAGTATTTGTCTGAGGTTTGCAATCAGACCGAGGGACGAAATATTGCCTTTTGTTGTTTCCACCAGATAAACCTTTATTTACCGTACTTTAATATACTTAGCTTTTTTTCGTGCCGAGGAATAATTTTCTTGATTCAACAACGTTTTTTCTTACTAAGAAAATGATTTTTTCTCGTGTAGCCAATCAACACATCACTTTATGCCTTCATCTAATTGTAATTATCCACTGATCTGGCACAATGACTCTGGAACTTGCAAGCCTTCTTGTGATTGGTCACTATTCACTAAGCACCAGCAAGACGTTCTGGACATTGTTGAATGGATGGAAGGAGTTTTCTATGCACTATTTCTGATTCTCGGGGTCATAACGTGTTTGAAGATACCTGAATTGTAAGTAAAAATCCAGCTCCAAGGTTTTCTCTTGTCGACTCACGGATATTCTTGGAAGTTTCTTTAACCCGTTCATAGAAAAAAAGGTTCGAACCTTTCGACCATATTTTAACCTCAAAAGTTTTTTTAAACTGTTCAAAAGTTCGCACCTTACTAAAATTTCCTAAAAATATTTTATCCCAGTGCGCTACAAGAAGGATGGATTACAGGCTTCCTTGGAGAAGGAGCCGCAAATTTGACTTTATTTATTACAGTTTTGAAAATCTGACGACAAACTTGTCAAAAAATGATCCGACGCTGGCTTGTTGCCGGATTGTATCTATTTAAGCTAAAAAGGACAATCAAGTACGAATTGGTTCTAATGGAAATATTTTTTTAAACTTTCAAGATTTTCCAAACAGGGAGAAATAAAGAAGGGATTAATATGTCAATTTTTTGTTCAGCTGTAATAAAAATAACTCAAGGAAATAGATATTGTTTGAAGCCAAGGGTTTGAGAGTTAATTTCACAAACGTTAGGAGTTTTCTTTTTGAACTTTTTCTGTTTTGATAAACGGTTAACGTTTTGCATGTTGGCTTTGGATGGCAAACAAAGGTTTAATTAAAATTTTTCTTTCTTATAGCTGGACGTCTCCCCAAGTCATAATTCTGTTAATTTCGGGTGTCAAAATGATTATCGGTGAGCCACAACATTGTTTTTGCAGATGAACATTTGTCAAGTTCTAATCTCGGAAACACGATTTCTGAGCCTCACACTCGGTTAATAAGTAATCATTCCAGTCATTCAGTTTGATATTTCTCCGAGGTTGAGCGCTGGCGGGGGCATAGAACTGGGACTGAGTGTTCTCGGTAGGGGGTGGCAAGAGGTTTCAATGTGAGGCAGGTGGCCGTTCATTCAAAAAAGGTTGAAAACCACTGCGCTAAATTACCTTAGTTGAACAAACCAAACAACTAAGCAAGGCAAATAATGAGAGAAGGTTGTCAGGACGGAACCCCTCGAGGGTAGTTCAGTCAGCAAATTGACGTTCCAGTCAACAAACCAAAAACATGGAATGTGAACTGGTCCGGGGGCAAGAACATAAAAATTATTGAAAACCAAAAGTCCGAAAAAATCTTTTTTACCCGACTTTTTTTTTACAATTCTACGATACATTCACTTTGACTTCAGAATGCTAAAAATGGCCACCCAAACATTTTAAACGTTCAAATATTTCTTGACACTTGTGGATACATATCCTCAAGCAGTCAAGCTCCCTAGCACGTTTGCATCTTCGATGAACAAATGACTGGTCAAAATTTTTACTCATAGTCCCTATACTGATGGAAGCTTTGCGACTTCCCTGTAAATAAGATCAGTAAAACTGATTATTAATTATTAAATATTGTAAATATAATTAAAAGTTAATTTCTGCAGTAAACGCTCATTAATATTGAAATGGTAAACAAACTATAAGAAGGAACTCCTGTGTACTGTATGCAGCCATTTTCTACCGGAGGTACTAAGAATTACCTTTCTTAGCTTGCCTTCTATTAATCAGTAAGATTTTCGTCTTTAGTTACTTTTTTGCCTCGGGTTTGGTTTGGGACTTACTGAAAGATTTCTCTCCATTTTTCACACTGGACACTTTCCTTCTTCAACCTCCATCTTACATGTACAGTATTAAAGAAGGCGGTAAAACTGACTGAATGTATACTCATTACATCTCTTTTTATAGAGTTTTTGATATTAATTCCAAAGTTTTCAAACAAATCAACTCTTTTCTGCTCTAGTCCATTTTTGGACGAAGCAAATCGTAATCCTACGACGTTTTGTCAGGTCCAAGGAGCATTAATCCATTATATCACTTTGGTTTGTGACGGATGGGGTGTTGTTTATGCTCTAATTATACTCAAGGTAAGCAAATTCTAATCTCCCAGCGTTCACAGCTGAATTGGCAACACGAGGATAACAATCACAACGAAGTGGGAAGAGCCCTGGGTAGGGAAATGTGCTAAAGCCTGAGTTTGGAGAAATGGTTTTTGGCACGTGTTTGTATGTAATATTTAAAAAACGAGCAGGAATGCTTTATCAGGATTTATGTGTATATATACGCATATGCATATGAATACACATACACATACTGTAATAATTCGATTAAGCCCCTGGGGGTTTATTCATAACTCGACGTTCAAGAGAGGGGCTTATTCGTGAGGGGGCTTATTTGAGAGGGGGGCCTATTCAAAAGTCAAATTTCCTGAGGGGGGCTTATTCGACACGCAGAATATGTTTAAAAAAGATTTTTAACCCCAAAAAACTTATCATACTTTTCACTTAACTGTCCGTTAGTCTATAACTACATCAATATCAATATCTTCAGTTCCTTTTATATCTTCCTGGTCGATCTGAAGCTCTGCAATATCCTTCATTTCTGTGTCTTCATCAGGAATAATTTCAAACGAGTTGACGTTATCCTCATTCCATTCGTAGTTCTGAAGGCGCTGCAGTAGATCTTGACAAGGTTCATGCTTTATGCAAGCAATGATATTGGGAGGAGCTTATTCGAGAGGGGGGGGGGGTTATTAAAAAATTCAACCTCTAAAGTGAGGCTTAATCGAGTTATTACGGAACACATGTACGTATATAAATATACATATACATACATATGCATCTACATAGATATACATATACTTGTAAAATTTATTAAAAATTCATGAGAAAAAGACGGAGAAAAATCATAAGTGTGTCGTGTCTTTATATGTCATAAAGACACACGTGACTTTATATATGAAGAACTTAATTCTCCCGTCTTAGAAAACATAAATTTTCAAACTTTCTTGAAGAATTAGTGTATTAGGAGGTGAATTTTATAAGACATTTAAAAAGCTCGTAATACGTGTTTTATTGGATCTAAAACATTCGGCTATCGCCTCGGGGGCTAAGTCCCTCTGGATATAAGACCACCTTCACATTATCAACTTTCATATGTAAATGTAATACAAAATCAGAGAAAGAAGGTAACAAGCAGTGAAACTATGTCAAAGCAGAACTTTTAATAGATAAACAAACAAACGAACAGAGCAGCATTTCAGGCAAGTAGCATTCCCTTTCTCAAGGCTGTCAAATAAGTTATTTTGCCGCTAGTATGTCACCAAAAGGTTTCTTTCTCGAGTAATAGTATTATTAGTATACTAACGAAGCTTGTCTGCTTAGTTTTTTGAAACATTTTTCGATCACGGTTATAAGCCCCTCCGAATACAAGCCTACTCTAAATCCCCTTACAGCGTTGTATAAGCCCAGGGCTTATAAGCGGGATTTTACGGAATGTACATATATACATATTTACTTATATACTTATATACATATGAATAAGATTTTCACTGATGTGAATCCAAAACCGACAGTATTTGGATAATAAATCGTGACATCCGCGAGCCGGTTTGCTAAGAAACAAATTCTTCCATGGCAGGTTCTTAGAATGAATGGCATTTACAATAGAAAGGAAGTTTTATTCGGAGCCTAAAGGAAATTCAGGACTACTTTGATAAGATAGGATTTTGGAAGAATCGTACAGATAAACAATTCGTAACAGCCAAGGTGAGGAGAAGATATACTAAGTCAGGACAAAAGAAAGAATAACAATTGAAATGGAATACTTTTCGTGATTAACTTCCACGCAGTTTTCCCAGGGATAGGTAGAATTCTAAAAGATGCAGCAAGGGGACTGAAGCCAAGTCTGAAAGAATAAGAACATCAGTCACATGATTTAAATGGACCTATAAGCTGTCACAAGGGTAAGATGACCAAGATTGTTTTTCGCAATATCTTTTCAAATATCTGTTGGATTTTTTTTTATTTCAGACTTTGGTCATCGACAATCTTCCCAGTCTTGAATATAACAAGAGGAAGTTAATAACTTTGTCTCTTCTCTGTTTCTCACTTCCCGTAATACCAATAACCATTGTTTTAAAGTCTGATGAAAAATATGTTCCGTACAACTTTCGCATCTGTGTGGCAAGAGACTCTTCCATGGGATTCTTTAGCTGGTCGTTCCTAAACCAGGTTTTTTTAAGTGTTACAGTAACTTGTTTCCTTATGGTCATCTTCAAGTTAATCAAGGTTAGTTTTGGCTAATGATTTTCCGGGCGGAAAGCGTAATCGTAATAAAAAGATCAGAGCCCAGCTCAGAATTCTAAAGTGTATCGCCATAATAAAATAGGCAAGTCAAAAAGTTTTATAACATGTTTACTGACGTTTCGTTGCCGCGTGCAACATCTTCAGAGTGTAGGTTTACAGGGATGAGGAAAAAACTATATATATGAATCTATAGTTACATATTGGCATAATTAGACGGCTAACCAATAGGAAACTGGGAGACGTGACAGGAAGTGACATGCATACGGAAGAGGAAAGCATTAGAATAGAGAAAGAGGTGTGGAAGAGATATTTTCGTTGAGAGACGGTTTATATTTGGAAATAAGTAAACTCTCACGAATGAGGAGTTCAAAGTTAGAGGAAGACCTGCAGGAAGAAATAATCGAAAAATCGTTGGGAGAAATGGCGTGATTAGTCTGGCGAGTATGAGCCTGGATACTGGAAGTAGGGAATGAAGTGGTTGCTCGTTTCTTACCCGTCAAAGGCGAAACCCCCATGTGTTCTGAGATACGCGTGTGTAAGTGGGGCCTTGTTTGGCCCAAATACAACGCTCTACAGCATTGACACGTATATTTGTAGAATGGTCATTTTTTATTTAACAACTCACTCTACGAACAAGTCGATGGTGTGGCCATGGGCTCCCCGCTTGGTCCTTTATTTGCTAACATCTTCTTGGCTTTCCACGAACGTAGTTGGTTAACCAACTGCCCTCTAGAATTTAAACCTCTTTTCTTTCGTCGTTATATTGATGATTGTTTTGTTGTTTTTCGCTTTCATAATCATGTTCGTCCTTTTCTAGATTATCTCAACTCACAGCATCCGAATATTACGTTTACTAGTGAGTTAGAAATTGATTCTACACTTCCTTTTTTTGAACACTTTGATTGATCGTTCTGATGGTTTTTCCACTTCGGTTTATCGGAAACCTACTTTTACCGGTTTGTTCACAATTTTGATAGTTTTATTCCGTTATCGTATAAGCGTGGTCTCGTCTATACTCTACTTGATCGCTACTTCAAAATATGCTCTTCCTTTCACCACTTTCACGCTGAAGTTCTTAAACTTAAGAAATTCTTGCTTAGGAATGGTTATCCTGAGATTTTTCTTGATCGCTGCATCCGTCTTTTTCTTGATCGTCTGTTTTGTCCCCCCACAAAAGATTCTGATTCTCCTCCGAAAAATATCATCTATTTTAAGCTTCCTTTCACAGGATCACATGCTTTACAGATCCGAACACAGGTATCGAAACTATGTTCATCTGCTTTCCCCCAAGTTACTTTGCGTTTTATTTTTCAATCTGGAAGACGGTTGTCTGGTTTCTTCCGTTTCAAGGACCGGACCCCCATGTTAATGAGATCGCGTGTTGTCTACAAATATACGTGTCAATGCTGTGGAGCGTTGTATTTGGGCCAAACAAGGCGCCACTTACACACGCGTATCTCAGAACACATGGGGGTTTCGCCTTTGACGGGTAAGAAACGAGCAACCACTTCATTCCCTACTTCCAGTATCCAGGCTCATACTCGCCAGACTAATCACGCCATTTCTCCCAACGATTTTTCGATTATTTCTTCCTGCAGGTCTTCCTCTAACTTTGAACTCCTCATTCGTGAGAGTTTACTTATTTCCAAATATAAACCGTCTCTCAACGAAAATATCTCTTCCACACCTCTTTCTCTATTCTAATGCTTTCCTCTTCCGTATGCATGTCACTTCCTGTCACGTCTCCCAGTTTCCTATTGGTTAGCCGTCTAATTATGCCAATATGTAACTATAGATTCATATATATAGTTTTTTCCTCATCCCTGTAAACCTACACTCTGAAGATGTTGCACGCGGCAACGAAACGTCAGTAAACATGTTATAAAACTTTTTGACTTGCCTATTTTATTATGGCGATACACTTTAGAATTCTGAGCTGGGCTCTGATCTTTTTATCAAGGTTAGTTTCTTCAATTTTCTTATTTTTTATATTTGAGAATCTTCATTAAAGTAACATGTTGGGAAAATTTCAGAAATTTCATTAGAATACAAAGCTGTCAAAAGACAACTGAAGAGTAATTCAGCAAACAATCTTTGGAATTCACGCCCTTTTATCCGCTTAAAGGTGTTCGGACGTATTTCGTTTTACGGAGATTCTCGCGGTGGTAGGAGAGGTTACAATCAACTTAAATACTCAGCGCTTAACAGATTTAAGAGCTAACCTTTTATGCATCAGGTATACGTGCGTAAAGTTCTATTGTCTGATAATGTCTGTTATGACCTCGTTATGGCGTCACCCTTACGAAAATTTTACATACCATATGAAATATTGTTTTGATATGGGAAACTGCATGTCAAATTTTTGTAAGTACATCCATGACTAAAAAATCATATAATTTTCGTGTACTATTAAGTTACAATATATGGTTGAACTCGCCATTTGGTCTGTACGCAAAATGACGCACGCTGATTGGCTGCCTAGCAGTGAAATAAGTTTTTCGTACAGACTGGTAAGTTTTGGCGGGAAAATTTTCTAGTTGACTGGAAGACAAACCTTACTCAGGAGCGTTTTACAAAAGATTAACAACAAACTGCTGAAGACGTAATTAAATTTCATCAACGTTAATTTTAAGCAGAAAACTAGACGAACAGATGCAAAAAAGCCACAAAGTAGTTGGTAAAAACAAGCAACTAAACCAAAGCCGATACATTGCTAAACAATAAATACGTTAAAAGCGATGAAGCCAGGTTTTAACCGTACAAGGAAACCTCAGGCAAACATTTTCTCGTACAGACTTCACACTTGGTTGATAAATATTATTTCTCAAACTCATTAATAATTCATGAACAAGTTAACCAACCAGACGAAAATATCTAGTCATGTGCATACGTTTTGAAACCCGGTAAAAGTCGCGTAAACCGAATTAATAATAAAGAAATCAGATAACAAACGGCCCATACTTACAACGGTTTATTACCGCATTTATTAATTATAAATTCAAAATAGACGATTGAGAAGCTATTTCATAAACTCTTGTCTCGTGTTTTACCAGGGTTTGCAAACACTCGAGAACAATAAAAACACACTCGGCCTACCGCCTCGTGATTTTCATTATCCTCTCACGTTTTACAAACACTCGAGAACAATGAAAATCACTCGGTTCACGACCTCGTGACTTTCATTGTTCTCTCGTGTTTGTAACACCTGGTAGAACACTCGCACTCGTTCATGAAATATAATTTATAATTACACGGATGATTGTCGAAAACCCCGCGCGGTGATCGAGCAGAAAATTACGTAATAAACCTCGATAATCAGCTACAAGTGGTTATAACAGTTAAGGCTCAGAAACAAGATGGCGGCTGCCTTCGTAAATGTTACTGAGGAGATTTAAAAAGTGTTAGTTCACTACCTTCTTCCAAATAATCACTTGTGTCATTATACTAAAACAGTTATTTGCCTCAGGCCCAGTGAATATGCTTGTGTAAACCCTTCGAATTTGTCTCACTTCGCCTGGGGCGAATAATTGTTAAATAATATATTTTTATTATTATGTGTTAAAAGTATGCATGAATTTTAAGAATGCTTGAAAAGAGCCTAATCCACCCTTTAAATGCCTTAAAATACCTTAAAAGTACCGTAAAATTCGTTGAATTTTGAGCGCTTAATAATCGTACGTATACTTTTGCAAAGATATTAACCGAGTCAATCCTTATAGCTAGTCGGAGTGCACCTTTCGAAAATGTTATTTTATAAATAGTATTAGTTTACTTACACTAGTGATAATGGAAATACTGCGGGGTGATTGGTGAAAAATTACGCCACGTTTCTCTATAATCACCTACGGGTGAATATAACTGTGAAGGCATTTACGCCAAATGGCGGCTGCAGTGGCGGCGGAACCGCGGGGGCTAGGGGGGGCTTTAGTCCCCCCAAAAGTAAAAGTGGGGCGGCTTAGCCTCCCCAAAATATTTACTGGAAAAATATAAAATTACGAAATAGACAATATGACAGACATTGTGATTCATTGAAGATTTGAGTAAGCAAAAAGTGTATTTAAATTGATTCTTTTTACGTATCTTTTAAATCTGAAGGATTGATAAAAAGTTCATGAGTAAAGATGGTTAAGATTGACTCACATCTCGAAATTTCCGACCGCCATCTTGCATAAATTGCATTTGTTTATTTGGAGTGAATACTTCACGTAAAACTGAAACACAGAGATCTAAGGATAACAATAAATTTCGTTACCGATCCAAAGCAAACCATAATCCTTCTAAACAAATCCACGTGGTGCGAGAAAAAAGTCAAAAAAACTGCATGAATATTAAAATAATTTTAATAAAAGTAAATAGTGATCAATGGAGCAGTCAAAACTGTTTAAGTTCTTTTCACCTCTTCCACGGAAGCGGCAAAGGGGTGAAGAAAACCAAATTTCTGAATACAGGCAAAACGAAGTATTAACTGTAGAAAGTGAAAGTGGTCTTACATTTGAATAAATGTTTTCATTTGGCTTATGCTAATATATCTTGTTAATGATTGTCTGAATGCAAAGAAAAATCTATTTAGACTTTATGTATACGAAACAACCGGGCACTATTTTTACGTTCGGATGCGTAATTAAGAAATGTTTCGTAGCTAATACCTCAAACTCAATTAAAATTTTTCTTTGGTTTAGCTGAAAATTAGCCCCCCCAAAATAAATGTTGTTCCGCCGCCCCTGGGCGGCTGCATTTGTAAATGAGATCGAGGAATTTTTAAATCACTTGTTTACTATTGTATTTCAAATAATCACTTGTGTAATTTTACTAAAACAATCATTGGCTTCAAGCTCGGTGAATATTGTTGTATAATCAATAGTCAATAATATGCACTTTGCCTTGGGCGAATAACTGTTAAATATGAATGTAAGATTACCTACTTTATTTTATCTATGTTTCAGGAGAGGAAATCGTTGTTGATTGGATTCCCAAGTCAAGCCAAAATTCGTCAGCATAAATTTGAAAGAGCTGCTGTTTCTGCTATTCTGGTCATCATTTTGTGTATTGTTTGTGGCTTTCTTTCGGATGGACCTATCCTCATCATACTAAAGAGAAACCGGCTGGTTTATCAAAAGACCGTGGGAAAGTACTTCGCTTGCCTGACAGTTTCACAAGATTGCCAAAAAGGTGAGGACTTTGGACATTTGTAAAGAGCTTTCAAATATAAAAAGTCAGTAATTTTATCACTTAGTCATGCAGGTGAAGTTGGAAAGCCGGTATATAATGGGTAATTCCCGAGATCGTTTTCAGACAACAGCTTTCTACCCAGAGACAGTCCCACTACTCGATATTTTGAAGTCCGTCGTCTGAAACTTCTTAGGTCTTTTCCATTTCATTCTGTAAGTGCAGTGCCATTTTCAATAATGCCTGTTATATAGCAGGGTTTGTTTTCTTGTCCGGAAGTGAAATGACGCAAACACATTGGTTGCTGAACGGTCGGCGATCTTACGATAGTGTTGCTGGGGGCTAAACACTTATTCCAGATAGACAAGTTCGGTGGGGGAAAATTTCTGAGTTAATTTTGGTAAGAATTCCAGAGAAATAGCTACCTTCGTTGAAAAAAATCCGAAGAAAAACGATGTACTGGAACGTTAGGGCTGCTTTTCTTCGAACATATTTGGACTAAAGTTTGACCAACGAGCGTTTAACTGGTAGAAACATGAAGTGAACAAACAAGGAACGTAGTAAGGTAAACAGAAACATCTGAAGATGAGAACACTGTTGAAAACGGAAAAGAAAATTTACCAAAAGCCATATAATAAATTTATTAATGACCTCGCTCGCCCTGTCCATACCGGAAAGTATTTGCGGTTGGTCTTTCTGCACAAACCTCGCTCATTCGCCGTTCGGTCTGTAGGAAAACCTCAGGCAAGTACTGTCACGTATTCGGTTAGTAAGTCTTTAAAGGGCAGGACTCAATTATGTCAAGCGAGGTGAATTGCGACTATAATTATATCTTGTTGGCAAAAAATTTAAAGTTTGCATGATTTTCCATGCCTGATCCTAATAGTTCAAGCTTTCCAGATCCGGATTTTATAATTTCTAAATTCCATGAATTTCCAGTATTTCCATGATCTGGGCATGGTCAGTTGGACGGTGCATTATAAGCAGTACAGTCCTCAATGAAGCTTTACCGGCTCATAATCATATCTCAATATACTACACCACTTTATTCTTTGGCATTTATTCATTCTTTTTTCTTTGGAAAGCCGCATGTTAATCTCCAGGGGCGGGTCGTTCAAAGCACGACTAGCGCTAATCTAGGATCACCAGTTAATTTGTTAACTGGTGCCAGACAGTCGAAAGCTCGAAAATAAAATAATTCCAGGTCAGAGAACGACTCTTTATATCATGTATAAACCTGACCACGCATCCTCTATCTTTAAATAAAGTTAATTTGTTTGTTTTTGTTCCGTTTATTTTGGTTGAACATTCTAGTTCTGATTTGATAACTTAAAAGTTTTTTGTATTCAGCCGAAATCTGTCAAAGAAAATTCCAACTTTTCTTAACAGCGTGATCAAAAAGTTGTCCACAAAATTTTCGCTAACCCTGGATTAAGCTAATCGCCTTTTGAACAACCAGGGCAAGGTACTCTCTTCATTCGTCGCTTTTTACCTGCACTTTTGGCGACAAATATCTCACTTCTCCTTTATACGACTGTTTCTTGCAGATTCTTCGAAGTTTGAACCACTTTACCAAGCCACCATTTTTTCCGTCTTTAGTGGTAGCTTATTTATGGCGGGGCTTGTCGGGCTTCTGGCAAGAAGAAGAAAAGTACGCACTTTATGGCGCTCCTGGTTGAGTCTCTTGACGGTAAAATGTCGCTCACTGAAAAGAAACCCCGTTAAAACGTCAAAAAGGCCGACCGATTATAACACATTATGAACCGAAGAGGACTGATCAAATCCAGAAATCATTTTGGTAGTGATGCACCGATATTGATATCGGCATATCGGATATCGGCATATCGGCGCTAAAATGAGAATATCGGTATCGGTATTTTTGTTGCCGATATACCGATATTTTTTCCTGGTCACCAGAAATAGGATTTGTAAAACAAAAGATGAAGCCCACAACAAAAAATCAATTCAAAAGCATATTTTCGTTGTGAAATTGACACAACTTTTGTCACGTTTCCAACAAACGTCGAAAAAAGAGGTTGACATTTAATTGGCAATGAGCTTGTGAATTTCCGCGTTTGCGGAAGTGAGATCTGTTTCAGAATCTTTCATTGCGTCGTGCTTTTGTCTACATGGCCAGATTGGCCTTTACATAGACCACAATGTCGAGAAAAAAATCTGTAATTTGGCAGTTTTTTACTGTGGCAGAAGACACAAAATTTGCTAAATGTAGGAAATGTGACCAGGCTGTTTCAAGAGGAGGCGACACAGCAAGGACATTCAATACAAGTAACCTTGTTAATCATCTGAAAACAAAGCACAGCGAGGAGTATCAACAATATCGAAAAATTGGCGACATTTCCAAAGAGAGTTTTGCGGATAAACAACAAGCTAAACGTGGATCTCGACAGCTTACACTGCAAGAAAGCTCAGAGATAGCTAAAAGGTGGGACATAAACGATCCGCGTGCGCAAAATATTCATACGAAAATTGGTGAGATGATAGCACTGGACTATCAGCCATTTTCAATTGTAGAAGATGTTGGATTTTCTCGCTTGCTTCATTCTATCGAACCCAGATATAAACTTCCTAGTCGGAGATATATTACAGAAACAATTTTGCCAATGATACATGATCGTGTCAAGAAAGCTGTTGCAAGAGAAATAGCCAATGTTCCAAACATGAGCTTTACAACCGACATCTGGAGCACTGCTGTAAACTTTCATTCACTATTAAGTCTGACTGCGCATTGGGTTAGTGACTCTTTTGAAAGAAAGTCTGCCATCTTAAGTGTCAGTCCCTTCGATGGTTCACACACAGGGGAAAACATAGCAGCAAAATTTGATGAAATGTTTCGTTTGTGGGAGATCAACAAAGACCAGGTTCATCTTGTTGTTCGTGACAATGCATCAAACATGGTTAAAGCCATGTCTGATGCATTGCTACCGGATTTGGGATGCTTAGTTCATACTCTGCAGCTTGTTGTCAACGATGGAGTATTGTCGCAGAGAGCAGTGGTTGATATGCTTGCTATAGCCAGGAAGATAGTGGGGCATTTTAGACGATCTTGCCTAGCATACGATCGCCTGCGGGATATTCAGAGAAATCTCGGGTTACCGCTGCATCGCCTCGTCCAGGATGAACCTACGCGATGGAATTCGACTTTTCATATGTTGCAGAGGATTTTGGAGCAGAAGATGGCTTTAGGTGCTTATGCTACTGAGCACTCGATTCCTCAGCTGACACAAAACCAGCTGGACCTTGCCAGTAAGGTTGTTAAAGTGCTAGTTCCAATTGATGAGGTCACCAAGTCAGTTTCACAAGATGCTGCTGCAGTGTCGATTGTAATCCCATTTGTAAGAATTCTTTCGAGAACACTCAGTCAAAATGAGGAGGACAGTGGTGTACGTACAATGAAAGCAGAAATGAAAGCATCGTTGTCAAGGAGATATGCAGATGTAGAGAAGAATGAAAAGCTCACCATTGCCACAGTCTTAGACCCACGTTTTAAGGATAAATTCTTTGGTGAACAATCTGTCAAGGACAGTGTGAAGGCTTCAGTTGAACGGGAGATAGAGTGTCTACCAGGTGTTGTTCATTTGTCAAACCTGGCACAAAAGTCGAGTGAACAACCAGAACCACCTCCCAAACGGCTGTGTTTACTGACAACGTATTCAGAACTACTCGAAGAAGCAGGTGTCCATGTGCGACAAAACAGCGGAAGTGGTTCCAGAGAGCTCGACCTCTACCTTGAAGAACAAGTGATGCAGCTTGGAAAAGAAAACCCTTACACCTGGTGGTCAAAAAACGCTATACGATTTCCACGCTTAGCCAAGATTGCACAGAAATACCTCAGTGCACCTCCAACATCTGTGGCTTCAGAGAGGCTCTTCTCAGGGGCAGGTGATGTATACGATGATAAGCGCAATAAATTATTACCTGAGAAAGCTGAAATGCTATTGTTCATAAAAAATAACTTTAAGGTATTCCGTGTTTAATGTTACATAAAGAGTAATTGGTAGACAACACAAATATGCATTTGCTAAATTGCTATTTGCTATTTGCTTGTATAATGCCTGGATAGTCTGTGATGGTTACATCAATTGTTGACTTTATGACATTGTTCCTGTTAGCATTTAGTACTTAGACTTATGATTTGGTTGTAAGTACTAAGTAGTTAGTAAAAAGTAAAAGCTGTGATAGCAATTAGCAATATATTACATTATTATTACTTATTGTTCATATTACTAGATACTAATTCACTGTGCATAGCTTTATAGTTCATTTTGACATTCTAAAGATTTTGTCTCTTTGACTCTCATTTTTACAAGACCTTACGAGTTAGGATTACACTTATAAAATATTATCTTTATTTCTAGTACTGGACTGTTAGTCTATTACATGTAACTTTAATATTAAAAAAAAACATCAATTACTCATTACCTAGTGAAGTTTTGTATTATGACTTATGGATGTTTTCTCTCATTACAATTCACAATTGTTATGGACTTCAAAGGAATTTTTTTAAATCTTGACTGTCTTCACTAGTTTACTTGTTACTTCATTCACTTATCATTTACATTTTCTGAAGACAGAATATCGGATCGGATATCGGTATCGGCAAATATCGGCACTAAAATATCGGTTATCGGAGTATCGGTAAATTCCTGTATCGGTGCATCACTAAATGTCTGACTCTTACATACGGCTGTACATATTTGTGAAAGCCCCACGAAATACACCGGATAAACTAGAACAATTATGACGGGCTACTCACGACTAATTTGTGGGACATTTTAAGGATCGTTGCGCAATATTCACCCAAGATAATGCTGTGGAAAGAAGGTCTTTCCTGGGCTTGAATTATGTTTCCATACATTGTCACGTTGTTATCAGTAAATATTCAAGATTCCGACTGGTCAAAAAGCCAAGCCCTGACTCTTCCAGGTTTACCGACGGGCGTTTTTAAAATTAGAGTTCGAATTAACAGGATAAATTTGAGCCAAGGGAGTACAAAACTAGGTTCGAGTTAGCGGGGAGTTCGAGTTAACCGAGTTCGAGTTAGCAAGGTTCTACTGCATTCGATAACCTTATCAGTTATAGCTAAGCTGTTCTCCCAAGGGGTCGAATAAGGGCCACTTCATGTGACTCTAATGTGACTATAGAAGGAAACTGGAGTAACCGGAGAAAACCTCCGGTAAATGGTAGAGTCAAACTGAACAACACTCTTCTCTCATGTGACCAAGGTAATTTTAATCAGGTAACTGCACGGTGCCGAAATCCAACCCCAGTCTCAGTGGTGAGAGACACGTGGACCAAGAAATAATCACAATGACTAGAAACAAGGTTTATTTTTAGATCCTTGACATGAAGAGAAGAGACGAGACTATTATTTTTCTCAGCTAAATCAATAAGAAATACACAGTTTGTCCTATATACAAATTTCTTCGGTGACAATCATCAGTGACAATTTTTCGACGTGTTGTTAATTATCTCGTACAAGGGATTAAGGTTCCCCGATCGAGATGTGTCCTCCCTCAACCTCCTTCCTCTGGAACTACCCATGTTTAAAGAGAAGATCGTGGTAAAAGTTTGCTTCATTTACACTATTGCTTACCGGTGGTATTAAAATACGTCTGGATTACTATCGGCTTGTGTAATATCCTCCTGCATTTTTAATGAGTATGAGAAGTTGACGTCGTAGATCTAAGTTATCTTTTAGGGCCTGTTTACATGAGCCAGGCTACCCGGGGTACTCATCGCAGCGAGACAAATTCTTTCTGCGTTGATTTTGGTTGTTTTCATCCTATCTGACCGGGAAAAAAATTGTTTTCATCTCACCTTACCGGGATGAAATTAACAAACAAGCATGGCGCTGTTTCTTTCAACAACCGTGGTTATACATGGTATTACGACTGTTTTCATCCATCTGAGCTAATTAATGTTCAACTTTCTTCTACTATCTCGCAAAATACGACATCTGGCATCTAAGGTTTAAATCGGCAAAATATTCCCATCTTGGTCATGTGGATGACGCGTTCATTTGGCAAGTTTTTATCCCACTTCACCGAGATTCCAGCCATGTACGGTGGGATCTCACCTAAACGGGCTGGTTCGCTTCCATATGAACACGAAATGATTTTTAATATAAAATAATGACACACGGATCTCACTCAGATGAGTCTTCTGGCTAGCTGGGCTCATATGAACAGGTCCTTAGCTTCAATGAAGGCTCTCTGGGAGTAAAAAACTTAAGACAAGGTGAAAAAAAAGGAATCAATGCATAAGAGAATTGCACATAAATATTTCATAGAAACTCGCGTGTTGTTCTTGACCAAAATGTAGTGATGCACCGATACAGGAATTTACCGATACTCCGATAACCGATATTTTAGTGCCGATATTTGCCGATACCGATATCCGATCCGATATTCTGTCTTCAGAAAATGTAAATGATAAGTGAATGAAGTAACAAGTAAACTAGTGAAGACAGTCAAGATTTAAAAAAATTCCTTTGAAGTCCATAACAATTGTGAATTGTAATGAGAGAAAACATCCATAAGTCATAATACAAAACTTCACTAGGTAATGAGTAATTGATGTTTTTTTTTAATATTAAAGTTACATGTAATAGACTAACAGTCCAGTACTAGAAATAAAGATAATATTTTATAAGTGTAATCCTAACTCGTAAGGTCTTGTAAAAATGAGAGTCAAAGAGACAAAATCTTTAGAATGTCAAAATGAACTATAAAGCTATGCACAGTGAATTAGTATCTAGTAATATGAACAATAAGTAATAATAATGTAATATATTGCTAATTGCTATCACAGCTTTTACTTTTTACTAACTACTTAGTACTTACAACCAAATCATAAGTCTAAGTACTAAATGCTAACAGGAACAATGTCATAAAGTCAACAATTGATGTAACCATCACAGACTATCCAGGCATTATACAAGCAAATAGCAAATAGCAATTTAGCAAATGCATATTTGTGTTGTCTACCAATTACTCTTTATGTAACATTAAACACGGAATACCTTAAAGTTATTTTTTATGAACAATAGCATTTCAGCTTTCTCAGGTAATAATTTATTGCGCTTATCATCGTATACATCACCTGCCCCTGAGAAGAGCCTCTCTGAAGCCACAGATGTTGGAGGTGCACTGAGGTATTTCTGTGCAATCTTGGCTAAGCGTGGAAATCGTATAGCGTTTTTTGACCACCAGGTGTAAGGGTTTTCTTTTCCAAGCTGCATCACTTGTTCTTCAAGGTAGAGGTCGAGCTCTCTGGAACCACTTCCGCTGTTTTGTCGCACATGGACACCTGCTTCTTCGAGTAGTTCTGAATACGTTGTCAGTAAACACAGCCGTTTGGGAGGTGGTTCTGGTTGTTCACTCGACTTTTGTGCCAGGTTTGACAAATGAACAACACCTGGTAGACACTCTATCTCCCGTTCAACTGAAGCCTTCACACTGTCCTTGACAGATTGTTCACCAAAGAATTTATCCTTAAAACGTGGGTCTAAGACTGTGGCAATGGTGAGCTTTTCATTCTTCTCTACATCTGCATATCTCCTTGACAACGATGCTTTCATTTCTGCTTTCATTGTACGTACACCACTGTCCTCCTCATTTTGACTGAGTGTTCTCGAAAGAATTCTTACAAATGGGATTACAATCGACACTGCAGCAGCATCTTGTGAAACTGACTTGGTGACCTCATCAATTGGAACTAGCACTTTAACAACCTTACTGGCAAGGTCCAGCTGGTTTTGTGTCAGCTGAGGAATCGAGTGCTCAGTAGCATAAGCACCTAAAGCCATCTTCTGCTCCAAAATCCTCTGCAACATATGAAAAGTCGAATTCCATCGCGTAGGTTCATCCTGGACGAGGCGATGCAGCGGTAACCCGAGATTTCTCTGAATATCCCGCAGGCGATCGTATGCTAGGCAAGATCGTCTAAAATGCCCCACTATCTTCCTGGCTATAGCAAGCATATCAACCACTGCTCTCTGCGACAATACTCCATCGTTGACAACAAGCTGCAGAGTATGAACTAAGCATCCCAAATCCGGTAGCAATGCATCAGACATGGCTTTAACCATGTTTGATGCATTGTCACGAACAACAAGATGAACCTGGTCTTTGTTGATCTCCCACAAACGAAACATTTCATCAAATTTTGCTGCTATGTTTTCCCCTGTGTGTGAACCATCGAAGGGACTGACACTTAAGATGGCAGACTTTCTTTCAAAAGTCACTAACCCAATGCGCAGTCAGACTTAATAGTGAATGAAAGTTTACAGCAGTGCTCCAGATGTCGGTTGTAAAGCTCATGTTTGGAACATTGGCTATTTCTCTTGCAACAGCTTTCTTGACACGATCATGTATCATTGGCAAAATTGTTTCTGTAATATATCTCCGACTAGGAAGTTTATATCTGGGTTCGATAGAATGAAGCAAGCGAGAAAATCCAACATCTTCTACAATTGAAAATGGCTGATAGTCCAGTGCTATCATCTCACCAATTTTCGTATGAATATTTTGCGCACGCGGATCGTTTATGTCCCACCTTTTAGCTATCTCTGAGCTTTCTTGCAGTGTAAGCTGTCGAGATCCACGTTTAGCTTGTTGTTTATCCGCAAAACTCTCTTTGGAAATGTCGCCAATTTTTCGATATTGTTGATACTCCTCGCTGTGCTTTGTTTTCAGATGATTAACAAGGTTACTTGTATTGAATGTCCTTGCTGTGTCGCCTCCTCTTGAAACAGCCTGGTCACATTTCCTACATTAAGCATATTTTGTGTCTTCTGCCACAGTAAAAAACTGCCAAATTACAGATTTTTTTCTCGACATTGTGGTCTATGTAAAGGCCAATCTGGCCATGTAGACAAAAGCACGACGCAATGAAAGATTCTGAAACAGATCTCACTTCCGCAAACGCGGAAATTCACAAGCTCATTGCCAATTAAATGTCAACCTCTTTTTTCGACGTTTGTTGGAAACGTGACAAAAGTTGTGTCAATTTCACAACGAAAATATGCTTTTGAATTGATTTTTTGTTGTGGGCTTCATCTTTTGTTTTACAAATCCTATTTCTGGTGACCAGGAAAAAATATCGGTATATCGGCAACAAAAATACCGATACCGATATTCTCATTTTAGCGCCGATATGCCGATATCCGATATGCCGATATCAATATCGGTGCATCACTACAGACATTCACTGAACTTGTACAAGTATTCTGGAATAGTAATTTCACTATAGACAGTTATTCAACTCCATAGCGGCAGACATTGCAGTATGGTTATGTAAGTATTTAGGACAACACAATCAGCTCAATCCATGAAGAAAAATGAAAATATTTTTGACTGTACCAAAATGACTCGTAATAGTGGATGAATCACAAAACCACGATACCTTGTAAATTATTAACAGGATGCTTGAAATTCAATGCCCACCCCGATAACTCGAACCCCTGCAAACTCGAACTATTTCTCATTGCCCTTGGTAGTTCGAGTTAGCGAGGTTCTATTGTAAAAACAAAAAAATGTTTACTTAATTACTTATATGGATTGCATAATCAGCGACGTGGATCAAGGATATGATCGTTTTGCAATCGTTGGTACGCTCTCTAAGAATTCTCGAAATTCAGTTCAGTAGCCCTTGTGGATATCATACAGACTCCTGTTGCTTTCCAGAAGTTGATCCAGGAACTTTGTTCACCGCAAGCCAGATAAGCCATTTGAGATCATCAAGAGAAGAGCTCGAGAAAAGTTCCTGAAGTATGAACTGTCTTTCGTTGTGTAGGAAAAAATTTCCCATTTACTCACTTTGCGGACTTATCATCGTTGGTTCGTGGGCAGTTTGTTTTCTTCCAACTTTGTTGTGGTACTCCTTGACTCCAGTGAAGCCGCAGGAGGGTACGAACCAAAGTTTGCCGACACCAAGGTATACAGCCATATAATACAGGATTCACAGAACTATGTAATAATACTAATATAAACTTATTACTTACATTTGTTGTTTTTGTATCTTGGGGATTTGCCTCGACAGCATCCAAAACGCATTACGCAAACTAGAAATCAATCAGAGATATTATAATCAACAGAGTAGCCGATAATCGGAATTGTTAATAAACGTTGGTGTATTACTCGCTCCAAGCTTAAATTCATAGGCAACGAATTGAAATAATTACGCAAGCATGACGCACTTAAAGCTTCCTGGTTTTAGTAAAGTCGATTTCTCTACAAGTTGTAGGGTATTGTTGTATGACGGTATTTTAAGCATTGATTTTTTAACCCAAGAAAAAGAAAGTTGCACAAACACAATTGATCCTTGTAACATGTCGATTGTGAACGATTTTTGGCGAAATTTTGGATCCGCGGAATCTTGTGGTTAATGTCGTCTTTAAAAATCTTCAGATGTAAAATCATATCAACACTTGGTGTCAATTTACTAGTCCAAAGCCTACTGTGAAATTAGTTCTAAATCAGTATCAAAGAAGCCTTGGTAACGACAAGGTTTGAATGGACAGCGCGCTTAACTAAAAAAACTATCTGGTGCTAGCTAATTAGTACTTTTTACTCAGGAAGAGTTAAGTGCCCGAGAAAATTAAACTGCTTTTGATGGTTATATACACAAGTTTGAAGGGAAAGCATATGATGGTCACATGAGTGAAGGCGGTCACTACGTGACATCGTTCAAGTGGTTGAAAATCAAACTTTATGGTTCACATGAAATGAAAACTAAGTTTGTTTTATTGGAAATAAATCCTGATGAGGTAAAGAATAGCGTTTCTCTACTCATTCCTTGCATGTTAGATTGGGATTTCTTTTTGGTATATGTAACAATTTACTTCTTTAATAGTTCATAAAAGTCAAACAAACCACAACATACTAAGTTCATTTACACATAGCGAGATGTACAAGAATGGCGCCTAAAAATCTTTTACGTCATTAGGGTACCGGATGTCCAGGTATCGAAACCCGGGTGGGGTGTATATCGTCACATCCCTCTCTCAATGTTGAGTTCGGTACTTCTTCATAATAGGTCATGTCCGCCATTCAACATTTAAATTGTTAATATCAACAGGTTTTTTTTTTTTTTTTTTGTAAGTGTCACTAGTAATAGTAATCTGGAGATTTTATCAATCGGCCCCTGGATGATCTTCTTTCTGGAACGTTGTTAGAATTTGATAAGTTCGCTGAAGGTTCATTACTTTGCTGGTATGAAGTTGAAGGCAATTCCTCCAATGTGTCATCAGTCATTAGCTCCTTTTCATCCACTGGCGAGTCTTGGTGACAATCAAGATTTGCGGGTACTTTTGGTGGCTCGTTCGCAATCTTATTTTCTTCGTCTGCTTTTTCTGATGATGTGGCTAAGTGTTTTCGATTTCGTCTGTACAAGTGGCCTTGGCATACCACTTCGTAGGATCGTGGTCCAACTTTTTTGCTGCACACTACTTTTTTCCATGATTTCTGTCGGTTGTTGGATTCTGGTCTCATTCTGATAACGTCTCCTTGTTTGAGTTCTGGTAGTTGCTTGGCCCCTCGATTGTAGTAGCGGGCTTGTTTAGCTCTTTTGTGGGTCAGCAGTTCTTGAACATTGTCTGCAAGCTTTGGCTTCAAGAGTTTTGCTGTTATTGGAAGCGTAGTTCTGGTTCTCCTTCCCATCAGTCTTTGAACTGGGGATGAATTAAGGCTTTCGGTTGGTGTGTTTCTCCAATCTAATAACGCTAAATACGGATCTCGATTGTCTGCTTGTGCCTTTTTGAGGAGCCTTGTGGCCGTTTTAACAGCGTTTTCAACTTTCCCATTTGCCTGTGGGAAATGTGGTGACGACGTGATATGTTTAAATTCCCATTCCTTGGCAAAATTCTGAAAGTTTGTGGAAGCAAATTGTGGGCCATTGTCGCTTCTGACTTCGTCGGGGATTCCGTGTCTAGCGAATTGTGATTTCATGCTGGTGACTATTGCCGAAGTTGTGGTTTGAGGGAGTATGTTAAATTCAAAGAAGTTGGAATAGTCATGACTAGTAATGATGTAGTCTTTTCTACCTAATGTGAACAGGTCGACTGCTACTCTTGACCAAGGTCTGTCTGGTACTGGTTGTGAGATTAATGGCTCTTTAGGTTGTTCTGCTCTATAGGCGTTGCATATCTCGCAGGCTGAGACATATTCTTTGATTGCTGCATTCATACCTGGCCAGTATAAAGCTTCTCTTGCTCGCCTTAGACACCCCTCGGTACCAACATGGCTAGAATGTATCTTTTTTAACATTTGACTTCTCATGGCTGTTGGTACTACGACTCTTTCTCCTTTGAAAATTATTCCATTTTGTACCACTAGCTCATCACGAAAGTTATAGTATGCTCTCGTTCCCGGAGAAACTCTGTTCTTCTCATCTGGCCATCCGATTTGTATGTTCTTCTTTAGGTCTTGTAATGTCACGTCATCTCGAGTTTTTTCTTGAAGTTCTCTTAGGCGTTCAGGGCTAATTGGAAGGTGCTTTGTCATGTCTACTTTTTCTACGGCTCGTATGAATTCTTCCTCCTCTCTGGCCACCTGACATGGTGAAGTCACGTAAGCTCTGCTCAGAGTGTCGGCAATATACATATCAGATCCTCGTTTGTACACTACTTTCAAATTGTAGTTTTGCAGTCGCATCATCATTCTCTGGAGTCGTTTTGGAGCCGCTAACAGAGGCTTTTGCAGGATCACTTCTAGAGGCTTATGATCTGATTCTACAGTGATATCACGACCAAACACATACTGGTCAAACCGTTCGCATCCATGTACAATTGCTAGTAGTTCTTTTTCTATTTGGGCGTAATTTCTTTCAGTTGCTGTTAGAGCTCTTGACGTGAACGCTACTGGTTGCCCTTCTTGCAGCAACGCAGCTCCAATTCCGGATTGTGATGCATCACACTGGAGTGTTACTTCTTTAGTGACATCGTAGTAGCATAAAACTGGATGGTTGGTGATAAGATGCTTTACTTCTTCAAATGCTTTCTGGTGATTTTCATCCCAATGCCATTCGACGTCTTTATCTTCCAATCGTCGTAAAGGCTCTGTGATTGTTGAGAGGTGTGGAAGGAATTTTGATAGGTAATTCACCATTCCTAAAAACCTCTTTACTGACTGCACGTCTGTCGGTTCAGGCATCATCTTGATTGCTGCAACCTTCTTCGGATCAGGTTTAAGCCCATCACATGTAAGTAGATGGCCAATATACGGTACTTCGGTCAGCCTTAACTTCACTTTTTCTTTGTTTAGTTTGAGGTTCTTTTCTCGAGCTCTTTGAAGTGCATTTCTAAGGTTTTGGTCATGATCTTTAATGGCTGTTTCCATGTCATTGCCTTCGCCAAATACTAGGAGATCATCAGCTATCACCGCTGTGCCCTTGAGGCCTTCGAACGTATTGTTCATTCTCTTCTGGAACTCTTCGGGCGCTGACGAGATTCCAAATGGCATGCGTAGCCAGCGGAAACGCCCATAAGGGGTGTTAAAGGTCGTCAATTTGCTGGATGCATCCTCAAGACTTACTTGCCAAAATCCACTCTTGGCGTCAAGTACGGAGAATACTTTTGCGTTGTTGAGTTTAGTGGCGACTTCTTCAATAGTTGGTATTGGATAGTGTGACCTTTTGATGGCTCTGTTTAAGTCCTTAGGATCGATGCAAATTCTTAGTTTGTTTGGTTTGATTACTGTGACCATACTTGATACCCAGTCCGTTGGTCCACTTTCTGGTGTCAAGATCTCTTCTTTAACCATTCGCTCTAATTCTTTTCTAAGTGGCTCTCTTAATGTAACTGGTACTCGTCGAGGTGGGTGAATTACTGGTTTCACGGATGGATCAATTTCTATGTGGTAAGCTCCCTCGAGGCATCCAAGCCCTTCAAATACATCTGCATATTCTTTCAAGATATCTGTGTTATCTAATGGTGACTTAATGGCTGGGTTGGTTGATGGATTACTCTGTGTTACAGAATCAACTTCATGATTTGACTTTTCATTCACAAGGACTTTCAGGAACTGCAGTTTTTGACATGATTCAGCACCAAGAAGTGGTTTTACATCACCATCCACCACTTGAAATTCTAGTATGCACTGTAAAACACCTCTTGTACACTTAAGCTTACACTTCCCCACAGGGTATATAATATCTCCATTGTACATGGTTAATGTAACTCTACTCTTTTGCAAGAGCAAGTTTTTTGGGTTTCCCATTGCTTGGTTGTAATCTTTCAGTGGGAGTATGTTGCATGTGGCTCCACAGTCTAGCTGGAATTTAACCCTGGCCTTATTATTTACTGTCATGGTTGCATACAGTTGTTTGGGAACATTGCTCCTGGCTTGTCTCTTGGCTTTAAGTGATCCAATATGATGTGTTACCATGCTAACTGGATTTTCATCTTCAGACAGGTCTTCATCAACCTCTACTATACGGACATGTTGGCTTTTTTGCTTTGTTTTTCTACATTTAATTGCAAAATGATTGTGAAGGCCACACTTTTGACACTTAGCTCCATAGGCAGGACATTGATTCTTGTCTCTTGGATGTTTTCGACCACAGTACTTACAATTTATGATAGGAACGTTATTAGGTGGTTTCAGACTGTTGGGTGGGGAATCATCATTCCTCTCTGATCTGACCTTGTGTATAGACTCACTAGTGATCTTTTGGTCAGCTCTTATCTGTTTCAGTTGGGCTTGTGTGAGTTCAGCTGATCTTACTTTTTCAGTAGCGGTTTGGAGGGTTAATTGTGGATCTCTCAACAGCCTTTCTCTGACAGTGTTATCTTGGATTCCAAAAACAACTCGGTCTCGTATCAAGGATTCTTTCAGAGCCCCAAACTCACAAGTGTTTGATAATGTTTTTAAGACAGTGACATAGTGATCAATGGACTCACCGCTTTCTTGGTTTCTTGAAAAGAACACATAACGTTCGTAGATAGTATTCTTTCTTGGGTTACAAAAGGTCTCAAACTTCTCTAAAACTTTGGCGATCTTTAGGTGATCGCCTTCTTCGTCCCAGATAAACGTGTTGTATACATCAACTGCTTCTTCGCCTATGACAGTTAGCAGTGTTGCCACTAGCGTGGATTGTTCTTTCCCCGCAACTCCAGTCGCGACTTCGTAATTGTCCCATTTCTGTTTAAACTTTTTCCACTTCTGTGCCGTATTTCCATCCAAAATTTTCAAGGGTTCTGGAGGTGGAAGACCAAGAGGCATTGCCATGTTGGAAGCAAGGTTTGATTACAAATCCCATACGATCGTTCATATACTTGTTTACTTCAAACTATCTCACCTCTGAGTTTCTGTGGTGGAGGGGAATCCCACTCCTGACACCATGTAACAATTTACTTCTTTAATAGTTCATAAAAGTCAAACAAACCACAACATACTAAGTTCATTTACACATAGCGAGATGTACAAGAATGGCGCCTAAAAATCTTTTACGTCATTAGGGTACCGGATGTCCAGGTATCGAAACCCGGGTAGGGTGTATATCGTCACAGTATATGAACACCAATATCTGTGCAGTGGCGCACTAACCAGGGGAGCAACTGCCCCCGCTGTCCTTTACTTACGGGGGAACGCAGAGCCAGCTGTGTGCCCTTCAAATGAAGAAGATATGGTACCATCACAATATCTTGTTCTTCCTTTTGACTTTATTTTATCACCGTAAGTAAATTCGGTTATAATATGGATATTAATAAATCAACAGGTTCGTAATGTTTGTATTGATTACTTATTACTCGAGTGTGAGGTCTGTACGGGAAAGTATTTGTCTGAGGTTTTCCATTAGACCGAGGGACGAAATATTGCTTCTTGTTGTTTCCACCAGTTAAACCTTCATTTATCGTACTTTTATATACTTAGCTTTTTTTCGTGCCGAGGAATAACTTTCTTGATTCAACGTTTTTTCTTACTAAGAAAATGATTTTTTGCTGTGTAGCCAATCAACACATCACCTTATGCCTTCATCTAATTGTAATTATCCACTGATCTGGCACAACGACTCTGGAACTTGCAAGCCTTCTTGTGATTGGTCACCATTCACTAAACACCAGCAAGACGCTCTAGACATTGTTGAATGGATGGAAGGAGTTTTCTGTGCAATATTTATGATTCTCTTGGTTATAACGTTTTTGAAGATACCTGAATTGTAAGTAAAAATCCAGCTCCAAGGTTTTCTCTTGTCGACTCACGGATATTCTTGGAAGTTTCTTTAACCTGTTCATGGAAAAAGAGGTTCGAACCTTCCAACCCCTGCGAACCTTTCGACCATATTTTAACCTCAGAAGGTTTTTTTAACTGTTCGAAGGTTCGCACCTTAGTAAAATTTCCTAAAAAAATTTTATCCCAGTGCGCTACAAGATGGATGGATTACAGGTTTCCTTGGAGAAGGAGCCGCAAATTTGACTTTATTTATTACAGTTTTGAAAATCTGACGACAAACTTGTCAAAAAATGATCCGACGCTGGCTTGTTGCCGGATTGTAACTATTTAAACTAAAAAGGACAATCAAGTACGAAATGGTTCTAATGGAAATATTTTTTTTAACTTTCAAGATTTTCCAAACAGGGAGAAATAAAGAAGGGATTAATATGTCAATTTTTTGTTCAGCTGTAATAAAAATACCTCAAGGAAATAGATATTGTTTGAAGCCAAGGGTTTGAGAGTTAATTTCACAAACGTTAGGAGTTTTCTTTTTGAACTTTTTCTGTTTTGATCAACAGTTAACGTTTTGCATGTTGGCTTTGGATGGCAAACAAAGGTTTAATTAAAATTTTTCTTTCTTATAGCTGGAGGTTTCCCCGAGTCATAATTCTGTTAATTGTTGGTTGTCAAATGATTATCGGTGAGCCACAACATTGTTTTTGCAGATGAACATTTGTCAAGTTCTAATCTCGGAAACACGATTTCTGAGCCTCACACTCGGTTGATAAGTAATCATTCCAGTCGTTCAGTTTGATATTTCTCCGCGGTTGAGCGCTGGCGGGGGCATAGAACTGGGACTGAGTGTGCTCGGTAGGGGGTGGCAAGAGGTTTCAATGTGAGGCAGCTGGCCGTTCATTCAAAAAAGTTTGAAAACCACTGCGTTAGATCACCTTAGTTGAACAAACCAAACAACTAAGCAAGGCAAATAATGAGAGAAGGTTGTCAGGACGGAACCCCTCGAGGGTAGTTCAGTCAGCAAATTGACGTTCCAGTCAACAAACCAAATACATTGAATGTGAACTGGTCCGGGGACAAGAACATGAAAATTATTGAAAACCAAAAGTCCGAAAAAATCTTTTTTTTCCCGACTTTTTCTTACAATTCTACGATACATTCACTTTGACTTCAGAATGCTAAAAATGGCCATCTAAACATTTTAAACGTTCAAATATTTCTTGACACTTGTGGATACACATCCTCAATCAGTCAAGCTCCCTAGCACGTTTGCATCTTCGATGAACAAATGACTGGTCAAAATTTTTACTCATAGCCCCTACACGGATAAAAGCTTAGCGACGTCCCTGTAAATAAGATCAGTAAAACTGATTATTAATTATTAAATATTGTAAATATAATTAAAAGTTAATTTCTGCAGTAAACGCTCATTAATAACGGAGTGGTAAACAAACTATAAAAAAGAACTCCTGTGTACTGTATGCAGCAATTTTCTACCGGAGGTGCTAAGAATTACCTTTCTTAGCTTGCCTTCTATTAATCAGTAAGATTTTCGTCTTTAGTTACTTTTTTGCCTCGGATCTGGCTTGGGACAAACTGAAAGATTTCTCTCCATTTTTCACACTGGACACTTTCCTTCTTCAACCTCCATCTTACATGTACAGTATTAAAGAAGGTGGTAAAACTGACTGAATGTATACTCATTACATCTCTTTTTATAGAGCTTTTGATATTAATTTCAAAGTTTTCAAACAGATCAACTTTTTTCTGCCCTAGTCCATTTCTGGACGAAGCAAATCGTAATCCTACGACGTTTTGTCAGGTCCAAGGAGCATTAATCCATTCTATGAGTTTGGTTATGGACGGATGGAGTGTTGTTTATGCTCTAATTCTATTCAAGGTGAGCAAATTCTAATCTCCCAGCGTTCTCAGCTGAATTGGCAACACGAGGATAACAATCACAACGAAGTGGAAAGAGCCCTGAGTAGGGAAATGTGCCAAGGCCTGAGTTTGGAGAAATGATTTTTTGGCACGTGTTTGTATGTAATATTTAAAAAACGAGCAGGAATGCTTTATCAGGATTTATGTGTATATATACGCATATGCATATGCATACACATACACATACCGTAATAATTTGATTCAGCCCCCGGGGGGCTTATTCAAAACTCGACGTTCAAGAGGGGGGCTTATTCGAGAGATGGGCTTATTCAAAAGTCAACTTTCCTGAGGGGGGCTTATTCGACACGCAGAATATGTTTAAAAAAGATTTGTAACCCAAAAAAAGTGATCATACTTTTCACTTAACTGTCCGTTAGTCTGTAACTACATCAATATCAATATCTTCAGTTCCTTCTATATCTTCCTGGTCGATCTGAAGCTCTGTAATATCCTTCATTTCTATGTCTTCATCAGTAATAATTTCAAACGGGTTGACGTTATCCTCATCCCACTCGTAGTTCTGAAGGCGCTGCAGTAGATCTTGACAAGGTCCATGCTTCATGCAAGCAATGATATTGGGGGGAGCTTATTCGAGAGCGGGGATTATTAAAAAATTCAACCTCCAAAGGGGGGGCTTATTCTAGAGGGGGGGGCTTAATCGAATTATTACGGTACACATACACATATATACATATACATATACATATACATATACATACACATACACACAGATATGCATATACTTGTAAAATTTATTAAAAATTCATGAGGAAAAGACGAAGAAAGATCATAACTGTGTCGTGTCTTTATATGTCATAAAGACACACGTGACTTTATATATGAAGAACTTGATTCTCCCGTCTTAGAAAACATAAATTTTCAAACTTTCTTGAAGAATTAGTGTATTAGGAGGTGAATTTTATAAGACATTTAAAAAGCTCGTAATACGTGTTTTATTGGATCTAAAACATTCGGCTATCGCCTCGGGGGCTAAGTCCCTCTGGATATAAGACCACCTTCACATTATCAACTTTCATATGTAAATGTAATACAAAATCAGAGAAAGAAGGTAACAAGCAGTGAAACTATGTCAAAGCAGAACTTTTAATAGATAAACAAACAAACGAACAGAGCAACATTTCAGGCAAGTAGCATTCCCTTTCTCAAGGATGTCAAATAAGTTATTTTGCCGCTAGTATGTCACCAAAAGGTTTCTTTCTCGAGTAATAGTATTATTAGTACACTAACGAAGCTTGTCTGCTTAGTGTTTTGAAACATTTTTCGATCACGGTTATAAGCCCCTCCGAATACAAGCCCACTCTAAATCCCCTTACAGCGTTGTATAAGCCCAGGGCTTATAAGCGGGATTTTACGATATATACATATATACTTATATACATATATACATATATACGTATATACATACGTATAAGATTTCCACTGATGTGAATCCAAAACCGACAGTATTTGGATAATAAATCGTGACATCCGCGAGCCGGTTTGCTAAGAAACAAATTCTTCCATGGCAGGTTCTTAGAATGAATGGCATTTACGATAGAAAGGAAGTTTTATTCGGAGCCTAAAGGAAATTCAGGATTACTTTGATAAGATAGGTTTTTGGAAGAATCGTACAGATAAACAATTCGTAACAGCCAAGGTGAAGAGAAGATATACTAAGTCAGGACGAAAGAAAGAATAACAATTGAAATGGAATACCTTTCGTGATTAACTTCCACGCAGCTTTCCCAGGGATAGGTAGAATTCTAAAAGATGCAGCAAGGGGACTGAAGCCAAGTCTGAAAGAATAAGAACATCAGTCACATGATTTAAATGGACCTATAAGCTGTCACAAGAGTAAGATGACCAAGATTGTTTTTCGCAATATCTTTTCAAATATCTGTTGGATTTTTTTTTATTTCAGACTTTGGTCATCGACAATCTTCCCAGTCTTGAATATAACAAGAGGAAGTTAATAATTTTGTCTCTTCTCTGTTTCTCACTTCCCGTAATACCAATAACCATTATTTTAAAGTCTGATAAAAGCTATGTTCCGTCCTACTTTGGCATCTGTGTGCCAGGAGACTCTTCCATGGGACTCTTTAGCTGGTTGTTCCTACACCAGGTTTTTTCAAGCGTTACAGTAACTTGTTTCCTTATGGTCATCTTCAAGTTAATCAAGGTTAGTTTCTTCAATTTTCTTTTTTTTTATATTTGAGAATCTTCCTTAATGTAACATGTTGGGAAAATTTCCGAAATTTCATTAGAATACAAAGCTGTCAAAAGACAAGTGAAGAGTAATTCAGCAAACAATCTTTGGAATTTACGCCTTTTTATCCGCTTAAAGGTGTTCGGACGTATTTCGTTTTACGGAGATTCTCGCAGTGGTAGGAGAGGTTACAATCAACTTAAATACTCAGCGCTTAACAGATTTAAGAGCTAACCTTTTATGCAACAGGTATACGTGCGTAAAGTTCTATTGTCTGATGATGTCTGTTATGACGTCGTTATGGCGTCACCCTTACGAATATTTTACATACCACATGAAATATTGTTTTGATATGGGCAATTGCCTGTCAAAGTTTTGTAAGGATATCCATGACTGAAAAATCATATAATTTTCGTGTACTATTGTTTTACAATATTATATGGTTGAACTCGCCATCTGGTCTGTACGCAAAATGATGCACGCTGATTGGCTGCCTAGCCGTGAAATAAGTTTGTTGTACAGACTGGTAAGTTTTGGCAGGAAAATTTTCTAGTTGACTGGAAGACAAACCTTACTCAGGAGCATTTTACAAAAGATTAACAACAAACTGCTGAAGACTTAATTAAATTTCGTCAACGTTAATTTTAAGCAGAAAACTAGACTAACAGATGCAAAAAAGCCACAAAGTAGTTGGTAAAAACAAGCAACTAAACCAAACCCGATACATTGCTAAACAATAAATACGTTAAAAGCGATGAAGCCAGGTTTTAACTGTACAAGGAAACCTCAGGCAAACATTTTCTCGTACAGACTTCACACTTGGTTGATAAATATTATTTCTCAAACTCATTAATAATTCATGAACAAATTAACCAACCAGACGAAAATATTTAGTCATGTGCATACGTTTTGAAACCCGGTAAAAGTCGCGTAAACCGAATTAATAATAAAGAAATCAGATAACAAACGGCCCATACTTACAACGGTTTTTTACCACATTTCTTTATTATAGATTCAAAATAGACGATTAAGAAGCTATTTCATAAACTCTTGTCTCGTGTTTTACCAGGGTTTACAAACACTCGAGAACAATAAAAACACACTCGGCCTACCGCCTCGTGATTTTCATTATCCTCTCTCGTTTTACAAACACTCGAGAACAATGAAAATCACTCGGTTCACGACCTCGTGACTTTCATTGTTCTCTCGTGTTTGTAACACCTGGTAGAACACTCGCACTCGTTCATGAAATATAATTTATAATTACATGGATGATTGTCGAAAACCCCGCACGGTGATTGAGCAGAAAATTACGTCATAAACCTCGATAATCAGCTACAAGTGGTTATAACAGTTAAGGCTCGGAATCAAGATGGCGGCTGCCTTCGTAAATGTTACTGAGGAGATTTAAAAAGTGTTAGTTCACTACTTTCTTTCAAATAATTACTTGTGTCATTATACTAAAACAGTTATTCGCCTCAGGCCCAGAGGATATTCTCGTGTAATCCCCTCGAATTTGTCTCACTTCGCCTGGGGCGAATAATTGTTAAATAATATATTTTTATTATTATGTATAAAAAGTATGCATAAATTTTAAGTATGCCTGAAAGAGCCAAATCCACCCTTTAAATGCCTTGAAATACCTTAAAAGTACCGTAAAATTCGTTGAATTTTGAGCGCTTAATAATCGTACGTATACTTTTGCAAAGATATTAACCGAGTCAATCCTTATAGCTAGTCGGAGTGCACCTTTCGGAAATGTTATTTTATAAATAGTCTTAGTTTACTTACACTAGTGATTATGGAAATACTGCGGGGTGATTGGTGAAAAATCCCGCCACGTTTCTCTATAATCACCTGCAGGTGAAAATAACTGTGAAGGCATTGACGTAAAATGGCGGCTGCATTTGTAAATGTGATCGAGGAATTTTTAAATCACTTGTTTACTATTGTATTTCAAATAATCACTTGTGTAATTTTACTAAAACAATCATTGGCTTCAAGTTCGGTGAATATTGTTCTATAATCAATAGTCAATAATGTTCACTTTACCTTTGGCGAATAATTGTTAAATATGAATGTAAGATTACCTACTTTATTTTATCTACGTTTCAGGAGAGGAAATCGTTGTTGATTGGATTCCCAAGTCAAGCCAAAATTCGTCAGCATAAATTTGAAAGAGCTGCTGTTTCTGCTATTCTGGTCATCTTTTTGTGCATTGTTTGTAGCTTTCTTGCGTATGGACCTGTCCTCATCATACTAAAGAGAAACCAGTTGGTTTATCAAAAGACCACAGGAAAGTACTTCGCTTGCCTGACAGTTTCACAAGATTGCCAAAAAGGTGAGGACTTTAGACGTTTGCAAAGAGCTTTCAAATTAAAAAGTCAGTAATTTTATCACTTATTCACACAGGTGAATTTGGGAAGCCGGTATATAATGGGTAATTCCCAAGATCGTTTTCAGACAACAGCTTTCTACCCAGAGACAGTCCCACTACTCGACATTTTGAAGTCTGTCGTCTGAAACTTCTTAGGTCTTTTTCATTTCATTCTGTCAATGGAGTGACATTTTCATTAATGCCTGTTATATGGCACGGTTCGTTTTTCAGTCTGAAAGTGAAATGCCGCAAGCACGTTGATTGCTGGACGGTCGGTGATCTTACGATAGTGTCGCTGGGAGCTAAACACTTATTCCAGGTAGACAAGTTTGGTGGGGGAAAATTTCTGAGTTGATTTTTAATAAAAATTTCATAGAAATAGGTACCTTCATTGAAAAAAATGTAAAAATAAAGATGCACTGGAACGTTAGGGCTGCTTTCCTTCGAGCATATTTGGACTAAAGGTTGGCCAATAAGTGTTTAACTGGTGGAAACATGAAGTGAACAAACAAGGAACGTAGTAAAGTAAACAGAAACATCTGAAGATGAAAACACTGTTGAAATAGAAAAAGAAAATTTCCCAAAAGCCATATAATAAATTCATTAATGACCTCGCTCGCCCTGTCTATACCGGAAAGTATTTGCAGTTGGTCTTTCTGCACAAACTTCGCTCCTTCGTCGTTCGGTCTGTACGAAAATCTCAAGCAAAAACTTTCACCTATTCGGTTAGTAAGTCTTGACCAAATTATATCTTGACCAAAGGATTCAACTATATCGAGCAAGGTGAATTGCGAGTGTAGCTATATGTTGTTGTCAAAAAATTTAAAGTTTGCATGATTAGTTTGATTAAAGTTTGCAATAGTTCAGGCTTTCCAGATCCGGATTTCATAATTTCCAAATTCCATGAATTTCTAGTATTTCCATGATCTGGGCATGGTCAGTTGGACGTTACATTATAAGCAGTACAGTCCTCAATGAAGCTTTACCGGTTCATAATCATATCTCAATATACTATACCACTTTATTCTTTGGCATTCTGTAAGGGAAAGCCGCATGTTAATCTCCAGGGGCCGGTCGTTCAAAGCACGACTGGCGCTAATCTAGGATTACCAGTTGATTTGTTTTTGTTCCGTTGATTTTGGTTGAATATTCTAGTTCTGATTTGATAACTTAAAAGTCTTTTGTATTCAGCCGAAATCTGTTAAAGAAAATTCCAACTTTTCTTAACTGCGTGATCAGAAAGTTGTCTACAAAATTTTCGTTAATCCTGGATTAAACTAATCGCCTTTTGAACAACCAGGCCAAGGTACTCTCTTCATTCGTCGCTTTTTACCTGCACTTTTGGCGACAAATATCTCACTTTTCCTTTATTCGACTGTTTCTTGCAGATTCTCCAAAGTTTGAACCACTTTACCATGCCACCATTTTTTCCCTCATTAGTGGTAGCTTATTTCAGGTGGGGCTTGTCGGACTTCTGGCAAGAAAAAGAAAAGTACGCAGTTTATGGCACTCCTGGTTGAGTCGTTTGACGGTAAAATGTCGCTCACTGAAAAGAAACCCCGTTAAAACGTCAAAAAGGTCGACCGATTATAACACATTATGAACCGAAGAGGACTGATCAAATCCAGAAATCATTTTGGTCAAGAACAACACGCGAGTTTCTATGAAATATTTATGTGCAATTCTCTTATGTACTGATTCCTTTTTTTTCACCTTGTCTTAAGTTTTTTACTCCCAGAGAGCCTTTATTGAAGCTAAGGACCTGTTCATATGAGCCCAGCTAGCCAGAAAACTCATCTGAGTGAGATCCGTGTGTTATTATTTTATATTAAAAATCATTTCGTGTTCATATGGAAACGAACCAGCCTAGTTAGGTGAGATCCCAGCGTGCATGGCTGGAATCTCGGTGAAGTGGGATGAAAACTTGCCAAATGAACGCGTCATCCACATGACCGAGGTGGGAATATTTTGCCGATTTAAACCTTAGATGCCAGATGTCGTACTTTGCGAGATAGTAGAAGAAAGTTGAACATTAATTAGCTCAGATGGATGACAACAGTCGTAATACCATGTATAACCACCGTTGCTAAAACAAACAGCGCCATACTTGTTTGTTAATTTCGTCCCGGTAAGGTGAGATGAAAACAATTTTTTCCCCGGTCAGATAGGATGAAAACAACCAAAATCAACGCAGAAAGAATTTGTCTCGCTGCGATGAGTACCCCGGGTAGCCTGGCTCATGTAAACAGGCCCTAAAAGATAACTTAGATCTACGACGTCAACTTCTCATACTCATTAATAATGCATGAGGATATTACACCAGAGGATAATAATCCAGACGTATTTTAATACCACCGGTAAGCAATAGTGTAAATGAAGCAAACTTTTACCACGATCTTCTCTTTAAACATGGGTAGTTCCAGAGGAAGGGGGTTGAGGGAGGACACATCTCGATCGGGGAACCTTAATCCCTTGTACGAGATAATTAACAACACGTCGAAAAATTGTCACTGAAGGTTGTCACTGAAGAAATTTGTATATAGGACAAACTGTGTATTTCTTATTGATTTATCTGAGAAAAATAATAGTCTCGTCTCGTCTCTTCATGTCAAGGATCTAAAAATAAACCTTGTTTCTAGTCATTGTGATTATTTCTTGCAAAAAAAACATGATGTTTTCGACCTTCAAATGAGGAAATTATAAAGGGGCTGTGGTCCTGGTTCCTCTACTCTTACCCCCCTGTCGGTGACCTGAGTCACTCGGACGGGGAATTCTAGACATCACACTCTTTCCTGAAATATTAGTTCATTCGAGATGTATTAATCTTTTCTGAGAATGAGATATATGTGTTGGAAATGTGGGAGTTTCCAGGTATCTTGAATGATAGATGAACGTTCGTCAAGCTGTGTACCCAGAGTGGCTTCTTCGCACGTATGTCGAACTTGTACCATCTGAGCCTTGGTAGCTCAATGGTGAGAGCGACTCACCAGTCATCAAAAGGTTGCTGGTTCGATCCCCGTCTGGGGCTCAGAAATCGTTTTTCTGAGGATAGAGCTTGTCAAACGTTCATCTCTCATTCAATGTCGAACTTGCACCATCTTAGTCTTGGTAGCTCAATGGTTGAAGCGTCTAACCGCTCATCAGAAGGTTGCTCATCAGAACCTAGCCATGCATACTTAATCTAGTATTTAATTTTGAGACACGTTCTCTGACTAAAATTTATTAAATATACGAGCTCGTATATTTAATAAATATAAGCTCGTATATTTAATAAATTTTAGTCAGAGAACGTGTCTCAAAATTAATTATGTCTCAACCTGGCTGCGCAATCTCCATATTTAATCTAGTATTCCTGAAAAGTTTTCGTTCGCGAATTTTATTTTCTTTTGCTAAAAAAGTTAATAGTTTTAATGTCTGAAGAGACCTCTCAGATCTCTAAAATACTTTTTTTTTATGGTTTTGGAGTAGGTAATTGGAACCACACTGGTGTTATAGTTATGTAAATGTGATAATTTAATGACTGGGAGTTGATATGGTTATAATATAGCGCGTTTTAAGTCCCGAGCTATAATGCGCATAGGATGGCTACACATAAGGGTATGCCATGTAGAATCGATTGAATGAGTATGAGTTTTGGTCTCAGAGTCGATGTACGGGCCCATACAAGTGTTGTGAAAGATAGTAAAAGTGCTAACTGGCTGGAAAAGGGAAGTGTAAACCCACCACATTGTTTTGGATTTTTACGAGGTGTTAGATGGCTACGCAGTTGGACATGCAGTGCAGAAGACTGATACGAGTCTATATACCAACAAACCAAATAACGAAGGCATCAAAGCGTCGATAGGTATGTTAGAAAAAGACGCTAATCACGACAATAATACATTAGAAATGACACCCAAAAACTAAACAACAGAATCTTCCGCTTACTCTCACTTGACAACGACCTACCATCAACATAATGCCCGTCACTATAGACGTCAGGAGTCTATATAACAACATACCAAATGACTAAGGCATCGACGGCTACATAGGTATGTTAAAAGAAGACGCTGAACCCGACAATAACACAGAAGGGACTATAACTGAAACGTTTTTACTAGTAACGACGAAAAACTTTTTGATGTTCAACATGATGTCAAATAACACAAATCCAGCTCGCAACACTACCCTCTTATGATCCAACACTTCTCAGCTATCCTCAAAGCACACATTTAATCCGCGCGCCTTTTATTTACTGGGAACGAACAACACTACTCGGTTAAACTTCACATCACAACCCGTTCACGCTCCCATTCTGCCCAGTGCCAGCACGGATGGCCACCTTCTCTCAACACGCGGTAAACTCCCCTTAAGATTACGATGGCACGCAGAATTGGTCTTCCCAATACACACAACAAGTCTGGTAAGCACGCATTTTATCTCCTTTTACTTATATTTTATTTTATTTTATACTGATTATCGCTCCTTTTCCGACTGTATAACATCGACTGCCAACCCCAAATCCCTGCTGAAGAGGCCACCGAAGGCCGAAACGTACATCCAGGGTTGTGTCCCAAGATATTTATGCACGAGACAATGTTATGCATCTTTTATTCTTTTTTTTTTTGTATTCATACATACTTCTCTATTAAACTCTACACTGCATGGCCAACTGCGTAGCTGTCTAACTGTCGATAAAACCCCAAGGCCGGGTGGTCGGTTTTAAATTCCCTTATCCCACTCGTGGTAATTACTAATACACTTACACGACACAAACTTATACTCCACGATTTACTCTGAAACTAGAAACTCATTCTCATTCCCTCAACTTTACATGGTATACCATCAGCGTAGCCATGTCACGCTCCCTATAGCCCACGGCTAAAACTTCGTTCCATTATTAACAATTTCACTCCCAAAAAAATTCAGTGACCATTTTTATTTGTTCGTGTACGTGAGAAAATTTGCCTGAATTTTATGCGACAAATACATTTTGAAAAACTGGCGCGCCAGTTTTTATGAGGCAAAGAAAAAAAGATGTCATTAGCGAAAGTTTGTTGGTATACACGACCTGTCACAGAAAATTTGCCACATACTCAGAGGTTGGCAGTGGCTTCTCCGGTTTTGTCTCCACTGTCCATAGTCATTTCCGGTGCATAGGGAAACAAGTTTTCAACATTGTATTTGCTGTCTTTACAAACGAGCAAATGTCTTTGTCACCGAAAACTTGCAACAGAAAATTTGCTCGTGTGAACTAGGCTTAATGTTTTCATATTAGTGGTGCTCCACGTGAATTTATAACTAGGGAGTTTTCGTGTGGAAGGAGGACTTTATCGCTCAACAATGAACTTCTCAATCAAAAGAACGAAAGCTCTCAGGTAGTGAATTTACGTGGCGAAACACAAATACTACACTTGTATCCTTTTAAAACCGACAGTATTAAGGGCCATTTACACGTGCGATTTTGTAAAAATTATTATAAAATAAACTCGTAGTGATTCGCTGCAGTTTGTCCTCGACGTTCTCGTCAGTTTAACACATACTCCAAGATGTCAATCGCAAAGCACAAAATTGCAAGTGTAAAAGAGGCTTAACCCTAACCCTATAAGGTCAGCGGTTTGTTGAACTCTTCACTTAAACACATACTCCAAGATGTCAATCGCATGCCACAAAATTGCAAGTGTAAACAGTCTTTTAGGTAGAGAGAAATTGGACAATGCTCATCGCTCATTGGACCGAAGAAACTTAAATCAGAATACTATAAGTATCCAAAATCGAACCCTTGTCAATGAGGTGAAAGTCACGCGCGCTACCACAGTGGGACCAACGACCTGTTAACTACGCCACCATGACAATCTGGATGACATTTGACCATTTATGGTACTTACATTGCTTGATCTATGGACAAATAGTTATCTGGTTCGTGTGATGGTCTTTACCAGCTCGTAAAAGATACATTTACACGGTGTGATAAACCGTTGTTCACCCGATAAGCTAATTTAAAGTCATCACCACGGTCGTCCACGTTCTGTTTGTTCTCAATTCTTCTTAATGTTTTACAAAAATACCGACGCGATGGATTCGTGCGGTGAACACAGCTGGTTTGAATGCGTAGGAAATATTTCGAAGTGCATTCAGCAAACAGTCAATCAACTGCTGTGAAGTGCATTATATCACAACGGCCGACTATAACCGAACCTATAGTGGGATCAGATGTACTTGTGATGATCATTAAAATTAGCACATTGCGTGAAGCGGTAAGCGTCGATTAACCACGAAGACTGCTTCCAAGACCGATTGCCAACCAAAGGTACCCGTCACCTCGTTAGAATTTTCCTCCCTGAGGTAGGTAAAATGTGAGTGGATAACGCAGCGTTTCGGCGGCACGCTGTTGGAACGTGATACAAGAAAGCGCTCAGGATGTACATATCCCAATCGTGACGACTTTCTTTTAAGTACTTTTTTCCACCACAAGTGTTTCTTATTAACTGAAACTAAGGAATCAACCGAGGTTTTACTTGTTCAAGCGATTTTTCTCAACAGAATGAGTACATTGTGGTATACATTACAAAAAACTGAATTGGAGTAGCTGCAAAGGAGGGATTAGGTCTTGGATACTGTGAAAATGAGCGAGCTGCGTTGATCATAGCAGGGAAATCAAAGCTTTCTTTCACGAGTGCAGCAAATCGCGGCGACAGCTTTGTAATCAGTCTGTTTGTTTCATTTTCAGATCTGGGCTGGTTTGTTTGAAAAATGCGCTCCACGGAGGTGCGTTACCATAAATCAAGTGAAAAGATCCACGACGAATTTTCCAGTGTGAAACCCTTGGCTGTTGGGTACCGTCGTTTCACGGTCCTCGAGCGTATTCTCATGGTGGTTATCGGTGTAATTTTCGTCGTAGTGCTGATCGTGGGCATCTTGTACGCCTCTGAGAAAAAGAACACCAAAGCGAAATCGGAATGTGACAGTAAGCCGAGATAATTGATCATTACCATGCCCACGATAAAACCAGATAATGAAATGTGACAAAACAGTCAGCGAAATAAGACCGGACGTTGATTTCTTTTGAACCGCGAAACGCCTCTCACGAAAGTCCACAACATCTCTCCGAATTTCGCGAAGTCTTATTTTCTCTCTCGTTCGAAGCTTTTCTCGTATATCCGCAACGAGTGTCCTGATTGCGCATTGTCTGTTTATTTTCGTTCCATAATTACTTTGATCCAGGGTAATTAATCGATTTTCCAGGTGTCAGGGGCCCTGTAGACCACAACAAGAAGGTCGTTAGGGTTAAAGATTTACCTTGATATTTATAAGGTGGACGATTTTATAGAAAAAAAACCTGTGTTCTGTAAAACATCTTAAAAGGTTTCCTGTCGGTCTGTTAAATTTGAATAATCGCCTTGCTATGATCTACTCACACCGTAGAAATTAGCGTATAATAATGTCACAGTGATGAATCACAACGCGGAACAGTTTCCGAACAGTGGGAAATGGATTCAGGGGAAAATTTTGGACGTAGCCCAAGTTCCTAAGTGGTCTAGCACAGGCTTGAAACAAATAAAGAGGAATATTGATTTTTCCTTTCCAAAAAAACAAAATTCGGGGAATAATAATCTTACTTTTAGTAATAATAATAATAATAATAATAATAATAATTTGGTTATTGTGTAAGAGAATTGGCTTCCAACAGCAAGAGAAGTGGTATGAGCATGTCGCTGAACGTGAATTAGATAAAGATGGCGTTAAGATATTGTGGGATTTCTCCATTCAAACAGACCATGAGATAGAATACAACAAACCAGATACAGCAGTACACGACAAAATGAAACGAGAATGCATTATATTGGACGTTGCATGCCCGTTCGATAGTAGAGTGGACAAGAAAGAAGTTGAAAAGATTGAGAAATACCAAGACTTGAAACGGGAATTGATGATGATTTGGAAATGTCGAAAGATATGTATTATTCCTATTATCATTGGAGCACTGGGAACACTTAGTAGAAACTTTAAATTTTGGGCATCAAAGGTCGGAGTGATTGACCATGTTAACTTGATGCAGAAAGCTTCTGTCTTAGGAACAGCAAAGATTATTAGAAGAGTGTTGGATATCTAAGGCCTATGGTTTTGGCTTGATGTTCAAACCTTATGAAACATCAATACGAATTGATAGGTGTGAAGAAAAGACGATAATAATAATAATAATGATAATAATAATGATAATAGCAGGCTGAGACCCCTTCCACTGTCCTTAGTTGGGTGGTGTACGGGTTGTGATAATAACAATAATAATAATATCGAAAAGCCGGGTAAAAAGAACCTGGTATGGGACTTTGTGTACAGGATGAGAAAAACAACAACAGCGAGAAGACCTGATTTGACTCTTGAAAATGCCAAAGACGAAGAATGCATAATCTGGATAGTTGATACGGCCTGTCCTGCAGAGGCGAACATCGCAGAGAAACTGTGGGAAAAATTGTAAAAATACCAACAGTTAGCATTTGAAATTCGCGAGAGGCGTGTAGGCTTCATGGTTGAAATAGTACCCTTGGTAGTCGGATGTTTAGGCGGAGGGATGGAGAAACTGGAAGAACAGATAAAGCTGATAAAAGAGAAATCTCGACATTGGTGGGCAGTAAGAAAAATGCAAAAAACTGTACTAATGGAGAGTGAAACTATCTTAAGGAAGATTATGTCTGGAGTGGTGCAAATAGAGTAGACTATAACGAAAGATAACAAATGTTGGTATCTTTAGGTTCTGGCCCATAGACGTGGGTTCTACACAAAAATAATAATAATATTCCAGAAAACATCAACATCTTCGAAATCCAGAAGATTGTCATCCTTGGAGCAGGCCATATATTCCGGAGAGTACTGTCGATTTAGTGACATCACATATAAAACCTTAGGTCTAAAGTTTGGACCCGGTTTTATAAGATGAAGAGCATAAATAGCAAAAAAAGAAAGTAACGAACAAATAATAATAATAATACAGGTAATAAGTTTCGTATCCCGACGAATCTATTAACATATGAACGATTACAGCAAATACAGCGATAAAAAATATACTCTGCAAGCAAACGTGTTGACTTGTTCCAAGTCTGGGTCTGGCCAGGTTTCCGAGCGAGTAGGCGAGTGATCGAAGCGTGAAAAAAAAAACGCGCTGGGGAGCGAGCTCCCGGACGGGCAAAGTTGGCGAGTCTGCCTCTCCTCGCCTACTTTGTCCGCCCGGGCGTTACTACTTTTGACGCTCCGTGTGCTCTCTTGCTCGCCCCGAAACTTAGACAGAGGCAGACTTGGAGCACGTCTAGCAAACGTGTTGTCATTGGCAGTTGACATTTCTATCATAAACTCCTAAGAAAACATTTAGTGCTCCATTAAAAACGTGTCCGATCTTTAGTCAGAGGATTCGTTCCCGAACGAAATTTTGAATCAGCACCAGTGTGATACCTAAGTAAGGCGTAGCGGTTATTCAGGCCAGCATTATTTGGATCCCGGCTTTATACTAAGGTATACACCATCGTTTTATTCTCTTCCCTGTAACTCACTCAGTACTTTGAACGGGTTTTATTGAAAGCCACAGTGAACGTTCTTCGTTTATTAGATGAAGACAAGATATGCTTTACAGCAGATTGTTTAAAGATATCTTCAGGTAATCTGATTTAATGTTCTCCATAATTTCTTTTAATACGTTTTTCGAAATTTCTTTTCAAAACTGTGTACGAGAGTCGTTTGCCGTAGCATCATCTTTAATTTGGGCAGAATCCATGCGCGGCTTTTGTCAACCAGTTCATTTCTTAGCCATTTTGGGATACGCATGTATCTAATAATAATTTGTGTATATTGTGTATATTGCTCACTAGTAATGTTTACAACATGAGCGCCGTGTTGTATCGAGTATACAAGCACGTAGAGCCAAAGGCGATTGATTGGAAATTCGATACAACACGGACGCAAATGTTGTAAACAATTTATGAAACGAATGCATGTAAACATTCGCGTTCGTCGGGAAAATAGCACGAGAAGTTCATGAAAAGGAGTGTGATCCAACCACTAGAGGTTGCGTCACATTTGCAACTTCCGATTAAACTTTTAATTCGTTTGTTTTTTCTTTATGAATTGTTAACGAGTTTTATAATAGATGTTACAAACTACAGCACAGCCGCTCACATTGTAAACATTACTTAAAAAGATGATATTTCCCTAGTTTCGTAATAGCACAATAGTTGTCAGACATATCAAATAAACGACAAATTTTTTAATCGTAAACATGTTTCGGCATACTTATGCCATCTTCAGTACAGTGGAAGAGATCTAATTATAATTTACAATGGGTTATATATTCATGTCATATATTCATTGTAATTTAATATCCACATCACTTGACATGACATGAATATATAACCCATTGTAAATTATAATTAGATCTCTTCCACTGTACTGAAGATGGCATAAGTATGCCGAAACATGTTTACGATTAAAAAATTTGTCGTTTATTTGAAATGTCTGATTACTTAAAAACCTTATAACATTCCTTAAAATTCATGAAGAAAAAACAAAATAATTTAAAGTTTAATCAGTTGTTTTAAATGTAATACAACCACTAGTGATTTTATCATGCTGATACAACCACTAGTGACAGTATTACACTGCTTTTCACGAACTTGTAGTGCTATTTTCTCGACTAAAATCGTTGGAATCTTCACCATTTTTGAAGAACACGAATGTTTCCATGTTTGGGTTTCATAAGTTGTTTACAAAATTCGCGTCCGTGTTGTTTTGAATATATAACCACTCGGCTTCGGTTCGTTATTGTATACTCAACACAACACGGCCGCTCTTGTTGTAAACATTAAACACAAAACTAACCCTATCCGTTTGATGATTAAAGAATTTGCGACCATATAGCAGCTTTACATGAACGCTCACGAGGAACGAACCTCTGCTCCATGCGACCCATTGTCTAACTTGATTCTTTTCTTCAGACATCCTGAAAAGCATCGACTGGACCACGAATCCTTGTCATGACTTTTATAAATTTTCATGCGGAAAATGGCTCGAGGATCATGAGATTCCACCAAGCCAAACCTCTTTTGGACAGTTTAGTAAATTGTCACAAGAGAACAGTAATTTCATCAAAGAAAAACTAGAGAACAAAGATGCCTTGGAGAGGTACAAGACGGTACGTAAGACATTTGCGGGATACTTTAGGAATACCGAATGGATTTCCTTGTTTGAATACTGCAATCTAGGCACACGGGATGTTACGACACTATAGAAAAACTAAAAAGAACCCTCCCCCCAAAAAATAGACCCCCAAAAAATCCAACAAAAACCTCCAAAAAACACAAGCAAACTCTACAAAATGTTCTCATTCCATACCTTCATTTGTCTTTCAGAATGAGGCCGTGTCAAAGGCATTAATAGACTATTTCTCGTGTACGGAAGCCAAGAAAAGAGAAGACAGTTCACGACTGGAATCTTCATACTACTTAATCAAGCAGTACGGCTCGTGGAACATCAGTGATCCCCAATGGTTGACTTCTGATTGGAAACTTATGAGTAGCTTAGTTAACATTCATCAAAACTTGTCACTGGCGCCGCTGTTTATTACCCAAGTCGGAGAAGACCTGAGGAATTCTTCGAACCATATTATCAAGGTGGGTTAATTTGCGCGCGCAGCCAATGACTGAAGCTAAGTTTACCGCAGACAAGTTTTATTCGTGTCATTTATTGTGTAGGGATCTCAGCGCTTATTTGATAGATTTGTTGCACATGCATCCTTGAAAAGGAGTTTAGAATTGCGGGAACATGGAAGGAGTGTTATCAGCGCAAGTCAATTTTTTTTTAAAAAATATATGCCACATTTTATGTTTACAGGTTGCCCAAACAGGCTCGATGCTAATATCTAGGGACAGTTATCTGAAAAATAGCTCATACCACCTCAAGGTGAGATATCCGTATGAAGCAAAATTTTAGTAAACAATTTGGTTGCAGCATGATGGAGAATAGTCAAGTCAAATTTTAATTACTATAGGATACGTAGGGCAGAAAGTTTTATCCATTATAATTACGTTGTTCACAATCTTACTCATACCTGACATGGCTAACCCCCCTTACCATACACCCCACAGGTGGATAGTGTTTTTTGCGCAATCTGATTGGTTCCCCTGTCTCGGAATATCCTGCACTATTCACTTCCAAACAAAACAAGATGGCGTCCCGTTTTATTTAAGTTATGGAAGAACTTGTTTTCGAACAAACAAAGTCGTCTTGCCATACAACACCAATTAAGCAACTAAATTTGGCAATAACTTATTCAAAAACATTTATTTCTTTTACTTTTTAGCGATAACTACACCCAGGATTTGCTCAAAATGTTTTGTTTACAAATGATGAGTGGGCGACAAGCCGACTTAGTCCGGTAAAATTGTTTGAAAACTTTAAAAAAAAATGTGCGAAAATATTTATGCGAGGTATATACTTAAACAATTACTCACCTCAGTGTCGATGAATAGTGTAGATATCTACCTCCACTTCGGTGAATAATCGTTCATTAATCTTGACAGATTGAAGACTTTTCTGAGATTAGATCCCTAATCCTGTGTTCCTCCTAGGTTTCCTATTGCTACTGTTAGGTAACGATAGTTCAGACATTTCACCGAGAGCGGGAACTCCTCATTGGCTCGTTATTTCAACTTCCAAGCTCTCATACATTCAACGTATAAATTTTCGTAATTTCCTAAGTCATTTCACACCACAGTAACACTTAGACGATTTTACTATTCCTTTCATAGGACTGTCAACCATTTTGAGAATAATGCACTTTTGTTGATTAATCATTAATTCAAATATTGAATTGCTAATTCATTTTGAGATTTTTTGCTACTATTTTTTGTTTGCTTTAAGATACGAACTGCTTACAAAGACCTGATGCAAACGGTAATCAGTAAACTAGCCAATACAATGAAGAACGACTCAGATATTTCAATGCAAGTGGACGACATTTACAATTTTGAACGACTGCTTGCCAAGGTATTATTCCAATTTGTTTGGTTTGAAAACGACTTTCAAATAATTTCGGAAGATCACCACTTATGCATATTTTGTTTTGTCTTGTTTAACGTGAGTATTAAGTCTAAAGGTGACAATATTCGGTTCATATTTCATCCTTTATTCCTTCAAATTACCAACGAGTTATGTAATATTCACAAAACGAGCAGGAGTGCTTTCAAATGACATCAAAAATGAACCTCCTTGATGCACTAATTCGTAAAGCAAGTTTGAAATTAAATTATTTTTAAACCGCATATATTTGAGAGAAAAAGTAAGCGTACATTTATCACCTTTAAAGATACGGCTCGATTACGATTTTCCTTTGTACCTTCCTCACGTATTATCAATTAGTTTTCGGAGGTTTTTATTGCCAATCTTTACTACAGTGATTAATAAAAAATCTTTACGACTCACAATTTTGTTTACTTAATACTTACACTTTGTTGTTTTCTTTCTCGAATTAGATTTCAATGCCACTGGAGCAAGCTATGAAAATGGAAGAAAATTATAAAAAGATTACCATAAAAAAACTGCAGAATTACACAGGCAAAACGGTAAACCAACTTCACTTTGCTATTGAAACCTCTGAGAAACAGAGAAGTCTTCCATCGTAACTCACTCTGCTTTTTTGCATTTTGTATTTCATGTTTAGTTCAATTGGTTGGATTACTTTCAAAGACTGTTCGAGGATATCGATGTTGATATAACCGAGGAAAGTATTATTGCAGTTACTCAACTGGATTATCTTCGGAACCTGTCGGCTATTCTCGGAAAAACAAACAACGTGTAGGTATTACAAAGGTTCGTATGGGTGATTGCCATTGGTTCCCCTGTTTTCTCCCAAAGGGAATATTGACAGGGTAAACGAGAGGTAATTTTGAAAATAAATGTAATTAACTAGGAACATAAATAATATAAGTTAAGATAGTTAGACATGTGGCAATGACTGGTGTATCGGCTGATGAAAAGCCCTGATGGCGAGAGAGACAAAAACGATTTATGATGCAATAGGATGTGAATGAATAAGATGGAAACGAAAGAAATAAAGTGGAAACGAAAGAGATAAAGTTGGGCCAATTTTAATCAGGATGGGATTGGATTGGACAAAATAAGACTCAATAAGGATGGAATGAAATGGAATGAAGAACGAGATTGCGGAAAGCTGGAATGGTTTGAATGGCATTGTATAGAATGATAATGAAAAGATTAAGATGGGAGATTCGATAGGAAGTTATAAAATAACAATAGAATGGACAAAATGAAATTGGAATGGATGAGATAAGATAGAATATCAGGTAGGATGGGTATGGTTGGGACGAATAGCGATGGAAATTTATGGAATGGTTTAGGAACGAATTCGATGGCACGAGAATAAACTGAGATAAAGAGGACAGGGATGACCAGGGAACGTATGACATGAAGACAGAAAGGGTGAAATGAGATTGGAATGGGTAAAAGAAATGGGATTGATAAGATGACGTCGGAATGGATGATTGCATGAGGATGAGATCGGAAGAGTTTTGAAGTGATGGGAAGGGAATGGATGGGATGAAAATGAACGTAGTGATGTGACTCTGGGATGAGGTAAGATAAGATGAGATGAGGTGAGGTGAGATGAGGTGAGATGAGATGAGATGAGGTGAGGTAAAGTGAGGTGAGGTGAGGTGAAGTGAGGTGAGGTGAGGTGAGGTGAGGTGAGGTGAGGTGAGGTGAAGTGAAGTGAGGTGAAGTGAGGTGAGGTGAGATGAGGTGAGGTGAGGTGAGGTGAGGTAAGGTGAGGTGAGGTGAGGTGAGAGGTGAGATGAATTAGGATGGCAAAGGGTGGGATGGAATAAAATGAGATGAGATGAGGTCAGGTGAAATGAGATGAGATGTGATGGAATGGGAATGGAATGGATGGGATAAAATTACGCGATAAGTGGGGTGAGCATATACTTAAGAAGCAACGTTCAAGTGAAAGTGCGAAGGACAACGAGTTCAATTAACGTCGACGAATTTTTGAAACTAATGTGATCGTTGAAATTCTAGAGTTCTTGGAAACTACCTAATGTGGAGAGTTATTTCCGGTATGAGTGCATTTCTCGAAAAAGCCATCAAAGATGATTTCCACGCATATTTTGAGAGACTTTACGGTACTCGTAGAGAAACTCCTCGTTGGCAATTCTGTCTTCAGTCCACGCGACTTAATTTGGGTTTACCGTTGAGTATGTTATACATTGATGAAAAGTTTGGCGAGACTCAAATGAAACACGTAAGGAATAACAATCATATACAAGCAATAAATTGGAAAATTTACGGGTTGTAGCAATGACTACCATTGCGGTTTTGGTTATAATATGGTCAAATTGACTGACGCATGCACGATCACGAAGAAGGACACGGTAACGCTCACGATGGACGGATGCAGTCATGGTCATGGTCACAAATAAGAACGTGATTCCGATCACGAAAAGTGATACAGTCATTGTCACAATGACAGATAAAGTTATCGTCAGGTAGACAGGTACGGTCACAGTTGTGGTACCAAGGGAGGAAATGGTTACAACTACTGTCACAAAGATAAAAGCACGGCACAATCCCGAAAACGTATATACAATAATAGTCACGAATACGGATACCGTAATTGTTACGATCACGAGGACATAGAAAGTAAGGATCACGCATAGGGATATCATTACGCCACACTCATGATGACGCATACTGTAATGGTTACATATATCGATACCTCCATGGCACGGTCACGAACACGCATACAGTAACGGTCACGCTCACGGATACCGTTTGGGCACGCTCACGGTGACGTATACAATAACGATCACGCAAATGGATACCGTCACGGCAAGGTCAAGAACACGCATAAAGTAACCCTCACGCACCCGGACACCGTCATGGTACGCTCACGATGACGTACACAGTAACGGTCACGAGTTCGGATACCGTTCAGCACACACACGATAACGTATACAGTAACGGTCAGGAGTACAGATTCCCTCACGGTACGGTCACGAAGCGTGCAGAAGTAGTCACGAATACAGATAACGTTACGTCGTGATCACGACGACGGACACAATGTTACGGTCAAGAAGACGGACAGGAACACGGACACGGCTGCCTTCACGTAGCACGGACACGATCTCGATCACGAAAACAGTTACAGTTACGGTCACGGTGACGGTGACAAGTACAACAGCAGCCATGAAGACGAATACGGTTATTTCTTGATTCAAGAAGACAGGCACAGTCATGGTGGAAATTAGAATGAAGATTGACATGGTCACGGAGTTGTAGTGTATGACACCATTCTTGAGACAATCCACATTTGACTTTCACAATGTGTAAAATAATAAAAAAAATTTCTCTTCATGTTACCATGAGGATGATTATGAAATAGTCGTATCAAATCTTTTGGAATTCATCTTCCCAAGGTTGAAGAAATGGTGTCCGGAATACGAGAAGTTTTCATTGATAATCTTCGACATATAAATTGGATGGATGAAGAAACAAAGACACTTGCACTAAAAAAGGTTGAAAATGTTTTACAGTACATAGATATGAGCAATCCAAGTTACTTAATTTATTTTTGGAGGTGTGTCTGTCTTTAGCAGTATGTTTACCACGGAGATATTGTACTATATTTCAGAGCGTCGGGGACAATTCCTTTGTCCCCGACATTTGGTGAAACGAACAGTGAACTGTCATAATTTTTTACATTTCGATGATACTTCTTTTGACCTTTAGGCCAAAGCAATGAAACAAAATATAGGTTACCCAAAGATTCTTCTAGATCAAGAAAAGTTAAATAAAAAATATGAAGAGGTAAGCGAACCACATTGTACTCAAAAAAGTATTGGTTTATGTACGACAGGCCCGTAACGACGAATTTTCTATATTCGCAAGTTAGAACTGAAGACTATTCGAACAGTTTTATTGCGAGAAATACTAAATTTGTTTATTTACTTCCAGCTCAAAATAGACGAGAATGATTATTTTGCGAATGTTCTCAGAAAACGCAGGTTCACTGGAAAGAAAAATTTAGAAAGAATTCTACAGCCGGTTGATAAAAGCGAGTAAGGATCTCTAAAACCACTGGCAATAAAGTAATGAATACAAAATATAGAGTATGAAGTTTTTTGCTTAAGTCACCATGAGAAAGGTCAGAGATAAAGCACTTATTGGTTGGCGAGATACTGTAATTATTGTGCCAAAGAGATAAAGAATGAAAAAGAGCAACCTGTGAGCTGTTGTATGACGTTTTTAACCATGAGATCATAAGAATTAAGATGGTCAAAGGTTTCATATAGGTGTATAATTCTTAACCTCCAAAGAACGAGCGAGATACTCAAACCATTGGGCCACAAGGACGTACGCGATACGCAAAGACTACATCTGATCTTTATTATAAATGACCTACCTACCAATCCACCTGCTCACCAACCAACCTGCCTACCTTTTGCATATTCTTACCAATTACACTCCTATTCACCAACATACATACCGAGATACATGCATAAGTACACACATTTTATTCCAATGCACCAAGCTCTCCCGCACTAAACAACTAACCTTTCTGTTATTTAAGATGGTCTCTTGATCCCGATATTTCAAACGCATACTACTCACCGACGGAGAACAAGATAGGTGAGTCTATTTCATTTCCAAACCTGAAAATCTCATCATAACAGGGGGCGCCAGGAATTCTCCGACGCAGGGGCTGACGTTTCCGACAGAGAAGCTAAACCAGAGGGGCTAGGACCACGCCTTCTTTACAATTTCCTTATTCGAAGGACGAAAACATCTTGTTATTTTTCACAAGAATATTCGTGACAACTGACTAGAAATAGTTTACTTTCAGACCTGACATGAAGAGAAGAGTCTGTTATCTTTCTTGGCTAAATCAATGACAAATACCCATCGTTTGTACGATATATAAATGCGTTATCATCAGTAAAAATTTCCCACAAATTGTCAATTTTTCCCCGACAAGGGGACTAAGGTCCCCCTACGGGGAATGTTGCCCCTCTGCTTCTCCTTTTTGGCGCCGCTTCTGCGACATATATATATAACGTACCTCTGCTTCGTATTATCTGGGTACTTGACTATGTCACCCACATTTCCTGGATAGCGGAAGTACACGCAACTTCCATAATGTGATATATGTTTACTGTTTCTTTTTAAAGTTTTTCCAGCCGGCGTTTTGCAGCCACCGTTTTATGATGCATCTCGTCCGAAGTAAGAAGAAGCTAATGGTGAACCTATAATGCGTACTGTTTAAACAGTGTCACTATCTCTACCACTACTTCGACAAGTACCTTCACCACTATAACCACTACTAACATTGCTATTATTGTATGCACTCCAACCGTTAACTCTTCCCTGGTTGAAATGGTTAAAACGTTTAAGACGAAGTTAATTTGACGACAATTTGGGCAGCCGGAGGTGTTCAACGTCAGCTCGTTCAAGTTGTCTCAGTCAGTTTTTTCCTACGTCAGATGCAAGTTTATGACTTACCCAATGTATTCTCCATACTAATAATCAAGCATTAATCACAATTAAGGATTTCTTATTTACAGGTCACTAAATTACGGAGCCATTGGCATGGTTATCGGCCATGAACTCACTCACAGCTTTGATAACAGAGGTATGGCGTCGTTTAACTTGCTGATGAAGTCATTGAATGTTTGTCTGTTTTGCTGTTATCATTTGCTCGAGGAACTGCAAAGTGACTGTAGTGAGATTAAACACATTCTTGCAAGTTTCCTCCCCAATTTTCAATTTATTGTAACATCTGCTGTTCTTTGTATTGCATTTTAAAGGTTCTCCCAGGAGCATTTATAGGAGAAGCGCCATGCGTTGTTAGCTAAGCGCTGATCCCCAAGAAAATGTAATCCATTCTACCCACTACACAGACGTCTGTTACATCCAAAAATAAACATTGCCAGTCAAAATGAAAAGTAAAATGCTTTTTAGCCGTAGGTGAAAGATTAACAAATTGTTGTTTTATGAATGACGCGACCAGTTTTCAGTTTGCTTCAATCTTTCAACCACAAACACTCGCTTTCGAAACGTACCGGCTGAACACCGAATCTTACACCACCGAAGTCCTAAGCTTTTGTAAGGTTTGAGTTACACTACTCCGCGGTAATCCAGTACATAACGCTTTGCGAATCCGAATATGCAAAGTAATCCGGTATGGTCCCTTGCCGTGTAACCGCCTCAATCCTATACGAACGCTCTGCGAATGACTTCACTAACTCGAGAACAAGTTCAATCTCGCTCTCTGTCCAAATGAAGTTGTATTGTTCTTGCTCATCATGGCTGTGCTTCCTCTATCATTTATTTGGCGGCAAATGTGTGATGTTTCCTTGACCAAGCAAAGGAGCGGAGCAGAACGGTACAGTATAAGTGCGAACTGAAACGTGCTATTTTAGTATCGGAATGGGTTGAGGCAATCCGATACGAGAAACAATCCGGTATAGTGTAACTGGGGCCTAAAATTCCCGGAGAGAACTTTGCAAAAGATGCTTGCTGCAGCATCCCCCAAGTTTTCCTCATTACCTTCCTTGTCTTTTTTGTCAAGGTCGAGGTTACGATGAACATGGAAACTTGGTTAAATGGTGGAGTCTCTCCTCCGAAAACGAGTTCAAAAAACGAGCAGAATGTCTGGAAAAGAAATATTCTGGCTACACCTTTCACAACTTAAAAGTAAGCGCATCGAATGTTTTGTTGTGGAGAGAACAAAAATTCAAAAGACAGGGGCACAACTAGAGCGCGGTTAGGCGTGTTGCAACCACTGCCCTTTTCGTGGGACGTCTTATATGTGCCTTTTTAGTGACAACTTTATGCCCACATTCCCCAAAGCCTACAGCCGTACCTAGGTGGTAATTCGCCGGGGAAAATTCTGTTGAAGGCGCCCTCTCGGCCCCTTCTAACGCACCCCAAGCTGCTTATTAGTGTACAGTTGAACGAGGTGCTTCTGTACAAACTAGTGTTTAGTCTTTTTGTTTTTCTTATTACTAGAAATGTAATTGAGAATTTAAAACTGGTCAATTAACAATGAGAAGTCGAGACACTGATTCAACATTTTGTTGAGTTGCAAAGTATTTTTGAATTTGGATGGAAAAAATGGGAAAAGTCGAATTTTTGCTTCTAGAAATGTCGCCCAATAAGGTCCTAAAGTTGAGAATTATCCTGAATGTCATGGTAAGGATTAAGGTTAGGATTAGGGTTTGGGTTAGGTTTAGGATCCTAATCCTAGCCCAAATCCTAACCCAAACCCTTTCTTGAGAAAAATTTTCCTTAGTAGAAACCAGCCTTTATGCTAATTATCAAAATCCTTTCTTCAAACTGATTTGCATTTGATTCGGTTCATGAAAAGTTCGACGTTTGAACTAGGCCTTGGCAGGATTTAAAACACGAGGTGATAGCGGAGTGTATTAGATCCGGTAAAACACGTGCTGCGAGTTTTTTAGGTTGCTTCTAAAGTGAGCCTCCTAATACGCTAATTCATGAAGAAAGTTTGGAAATTTACGTTTCCTAAGCCGAAAAAAATTAACTTTTTCTTCCCATATAAAGTCACACGTGTATTTATCACATATAATAACATGGTCGCCTCGGTTTCTTTTGTTTCAACAAGGACGTTTAATGACGTATTTCCCCCAAGTGCAGGGATGAAGGATATTTAGTTCTAAACGTCCCTCATCAATATATTCATGAGGGACGTTTAGAACTGAATTTCCATAAGCGATTCACTCATAATAAAACTAAAACAATAAATTTAATTACACACAACTTTGCCTTATAAGTCGATTGAGGCCACAAAAGAGACTGTACAGAACTTCGTATCGATAATCCAAACCATCTTTCTTTCGTACTTCGAGTGTAAGTTTGCTAAGCCAATAGTTCTCTTGTTCAACCGTAACATCGTCGATACTTGGTACACAAGTAAACTCTTCGCTCTCTTGTCTAAAATCGCGGAACTCGTTATTTCGAGTCTTTGCCCATTGCTCGTATACGTTCTTACTCCATAATGTATGTCTTTGAGTGGTTAAAGGAACTCGTTTTTCCCTTGCTTCGGCAACTTCCTTGTCACTCACGAACGAAAAGCGGTGATCTGCCATCAGCAACTCCGACAAAAAAATACTAACGTGCATTTGCAAACCAAATTTATACACAGATTCACTGAAAAAATTCAGTAACATAATTCACAAAAGAAAAGCTTCATTCCATTCTTTATTCGCTCGCTAAGCATGTTATTACAAAACAAACGCATACCTTTCAACGTCATTAGTGGGTATAAATATTCTAATCACTGCACCAGTTCGATAAACAGATTTCGCTTAACAAAAGCGTCCAATGCATCGTTTATTCCCTCGGCGACGATGTTATTACAAACTAAACGCATGCTTGGAGGGATATTAGCGATTCTATGTCCCCTTAAGCCTCGGGAGGTTTAGTAAAAGTCCCTCGAGCTACGCCCTCGGGACTTTTACTAAACCTCCCTCGGCTTGCGGGACATTTAATCACTAATATCCCTCAAAGCATGCGTTTACTTATAATAAAGACACGACGCGGTTATGATTTTCTTTTGTATTTTTCTCGTGAATTTATCTTGATGAACTTTAGAAGTAATATTCAAAAACTGAGCGCGAGATCTTTATTGGGATTCAAAACACGAGGCAAAATCCGAGTGTTTTAGATCTCATAAAGCACGTACTGCGATATTTTTAATGACTTCGAAAACGAACCCCCTTAATTCGTTAATTCGCGAAGGAAGTTTGAAAATCAACGCTTTCTAAGCTAAAAAGATTTAAAGAGAAAAGTAAGCATGTTTTTATCATATTTAAAGACACGCAACGGTTATGACTTTCTTTTTTATTTTCCGCATGAGCCATTTATGAATTTTGTAAATATATTCAGCAATTTAGCTTCTTGTCACTACCTCGACGTTCAAGCGTGTATTCTTCAAACCTGTCCTGGGTATTTAGGCTAAACGTGTACCGTTTATCAAACCAATGGTGCTTCTTTACGTTTTTAGGTCAATGGACGAAATACTCTGGACGAAAATATTGCCGACAACGGGGGAATAAAGCAAGCTTTTCAAGTAAAACTTCACTGAGCATGTTCGCGATGAATAACTCACAACAGCATCTGACATTAATTTATAAATTATTCGGTTTACTTAATAGTCACTTACTTGATGTATTGTCCTCTTTTTCTGCGAAGGATTCTGTTGATACTTGAGCAAAAATAATGAAAACTTTATAAGAATCTTCGAAAATTTTTGCAAATGTCGACCATTGCACTTTTCTTGACTACCAGTCTCTTACTCGGCCTTGTACGTCTGTTCCGGTCGGTTCCAGACCTTTCCAGACAACAACGGGAAAACAACAAATAGGATGTAATTTAAGTACTTCGAATTATGCTGTTATTTTGCATAACAATTTAAAATATATGTACAAGTAGATGATCGTTTGAAGAAAACCAACAAACTGAAAGGGGTGAAAGTTCCTATTCCATTTCAAAACAAATTGCTTACCTTTATGATAAATCAAAATATAAGATTAACTGCTCAAAAAACAAAAAAAAATAAACGCGTTATCTGGTGTTTTCAGTATTACTTTGAAATATAAAGACATTGCAAGATTAATGTAGAAGATTTATCCGAAATCACAAAGTAAAAGTGGTCGACACTGATTGGAATTCTCCAAGAAAGTTTAACGTGCATGTTACTTGACAATAACTGATATCTAAAAGGAAAAATAAATTGATGAAATAACCCTCAATCCTCTTCTCTGACTACTGCATGAATCCATCCGTGTTATTTCTTTGCTTTAATCGTCAAGGCTTACGAGCGCTGGACTAAAACTCATGGGAACGAACCACATCTTCCTGGACTTAATATGACCAATCATCAACTTTTCTTCATTGGTTTTTCTCAGGTAATGTTTCATTGACCATCTCTTTGTTCAATGACGTACCAGCAACGTACAATCGTAAAAGAAAATTGTATAGTTCAGACGTAGCCTTAATAGTGTGCCTCAGTAATAAAGCACCAAAGTATGTTAGTCAGTTACGCGTTTCAAAACATTTTTCCACCCTCTCTCAGTACATAAGCCACCTGGTTATATGTCCACGCAAAACTCCTCGTGAAGTTGCGCAAACCCATTGGTTAATGACGTGGTTTCTTCAATACCTCTCAGTAGACGACAATGAGAAACAGAGGCAAAAACCTGATTTACATATGCTCAGGCATCCTATGGTTGCCCTCTTCTCAGGTCAGAAATTTTCATTGCCTTGTGAGTAAGTGCACTTTTATGGGATGGGGACACCTCAAAATTTTGGAGTACCCTGAAAACTGTGTACATCAAAAGTTTTTTCATGCTCCTCTTTCATAATACTTTGTATTGCATGGTTCCTACCATCAGCTACGCACCCCCAACTTTCTTTCCTGTTTTCTAAGCATCAAAGCAGAAGAAACCGAGATGACGGCGGAACTATGACTCGTAAATAATTTAACAGGTGTTTTACTTTCTCTGTTTACTAAGCAGGCCTGGTGCACGAAGTACCGCGAGTCAGTGATCCACAAGGTTGTAGAAAGACGATCTCACGCTCCGGGACAGATCAGGTGAGATGAAGAACATACGGTGATGGTGTGAAAAATAGTTGACATTCACTATAGAGAACCAAAGAAATATCAAAAAAATATTTGCTGAAAAAATAGGAAAAAAAAATTAGGGACAATTTGAGGTGGTAAACTCCGAAAATAGGTAAGAAGAAGAAAGACGTTTCGAAAAAAGTCCTTCATCTTTATCCTCTTCCTTATCCTCATGCTCATCAACATCCTCACTCTCATCCTCATTTTCATCATCGTTTTACTCATTCTCTTCCTCATCCTCACTCTTACCCTCATCCTTATCCTTATCCTTATCCTCATCTCCGTCCTCATCCTCATCCCCACCCTCACCCTCACCCTCATCCTTATCTTCATCCTCATCGTCATCCTCATCCTTATGTTCATCCTCATCGTCACCCTCATCCTTATCCTCACCCTCATCCTCATCCATCCTCATCCATCCTCATCCTCATCCATCCTCATCCATCTTCATCCATCCTCATCCTGAGAATCCGAAGCTCCCTTAAATCAGCTTTTCATCTGCAAAATGAACGTAATAGTCACATTTAGTTGTGTGAAGCACGTGTAATTTTCTCGGCATTTTTGAAATATGTCCAATTCGGTAACCACATGTTAAACGCAAACTTGGGTGTAGTTTGCCTCAATTTACGTCTTACGGTGACATTCAAATACTTTTTTCAGAGTTCTTGGTTCCCTGTCAAATTTCCCTGAATTTTCCAAAGCGTTCAACTGTCCTTCAGGGTCAACAATGAATCCACGAAACAAGTGTTACGTATGGTGATGAGACAGAATGTAAATGAACACAGCTGGAGCGGCATTGTACTTAGTCATCAATAATTTCTCGGATGCAATTGCCAGACAATGAAAATTACATTTAGATAAACAATTCTATGATTTAGTGGCAGCAGTCTTTGAACGTATGTATTACTCTTAACAACTTGTCTAGTTTTTTTAGCGACTTATAACTGATTAAACATTTACATAATTTTTGTTTACTCTTTCCATGCACCAGTGTGAAATATAACTTATAAAAATATAATAATAATAACATAGTAATAATAATAATAATAATAAACTGACCATAACTGGTTAGAAGTGCAACGAAGCATTGCTGAGGTCAAACTAGATATACACATCTGGGAGTACTTTCAGGAACTTTAGTAGGCTGTACATCCCTTACTCCTTCCTGACTGGATAAGCTGGACGAGTAAAGGCTGGCTCTGTAGGCATTTTTTAAATGCATTTTTATGGTAAAATTTCTTTTCCCCACAAGTTCCCTGAAATGTGCAATGTCAGTTGAGGCCTTTCCTAGCGGGATACTGGGGGCCTGTAGGAGGCTGAGACCTCTCCCACTGTCCTTAGATGAGCGGTGTGCAATCGAGTTGTTATAATAATAATAATAATAACTTTATTTCCTAAGGATAACATTATTACTCAATAAAGTATTCTACCAAATGACCCTCATAAAAAAAATACAAATTAAAAGATTAAATTCTTTTACAATCACATAAATAGTACAATATTTACGAATGACAATTGCATTCGACATGGTATTTACATTTAGGACAAGAAAATTGTTCTAAAAACCACAACCAGAGGACAATTTGAAAAAGTAAAGAATATAACACAGACCGAAAATTGTCATCTTGTGACTTGATATTCAAGTTGGAACAAGAAACAGACAAGTTGAAAAACGGTAATATTTCGGCTCTATTTCAGAGTCATCATCAGACCAAGATGTTTACAAAGCTTACTGCGTTATATACATATATATATATATATATAAGTAATTACAAGGATGATGTCATCGGCTATTAACAACGAAACTAAGTGATCAACTTTATAGTTAAGTTGGAGGAAAAATTGTTTCAGTTTTGATTTAAACGCTGTTGAACTGTAATTGTTGATCTGTTTTAGCTCGGCTGGCAATGAATGAAAGAGCATTGCGCCGCTGTATGAAAGCTTCGATTTTGCAAACTCAGATTTTACTTTTGATGTCGTTAAATCGGTTGATGATCTCGTATTAACATTGTATACATCATGTAAAAGTGTGAACAGTCTGCGAACTTTGACAGGAAATGAAGATCGCCAACAGATGGACACAATTAGTAGTTTTCTTATTTTGATTAGATTTTGAATAGGAATCCATTTTAGTTTATTGAGCATATCTATGTTGATGAACAGGAAAGTCGTACGAAACGAATATTAGCCGGACGGATAATCCCCTTTTAAGGATTTAAGGATGATAATTAAAAACCGTCTTAACTCTTCCACTGCCAAGATCCCACTTCAAGACTTTATTCTTGGTAACGCCAAGGGCCTTGACTAACGGAAGACAATTTTGTTCGATTGAAGGAAAAGTGTCGTAGGTAAGTGTTAATGTTGACCTCATTGCTCACTTAGGCCCGTTTGACACGTCGCACAATCGTCGCATTTAATTCAGACAAATTTAATTCGTCTGAAGAATTAAATTCGTCAGGGTTGCTTTATCCGTCATGACTGGGTGGATACAACGTCTGAAATGCGATTTGGTTTCAGACGACGTCGTAACGTCGCATCGAATTAAATGTATAACTTATGATAATAAACGTTCTTTTTAGCCCATAATCAAATGCTTTGTTGTTTGTCATGAATATTGATTGTTCTTTTGAAGGTCTGGAAAACGATTAAAATCGTCGTATGAAACGAACACGCTTTTACGTCGACTAATTGACGAAGTTAATATGAATTAAATTCGTCTGAATTAAATGCGACAACTGTGCGAGGTATGAAACGACTCTTAAACTTCTTAGAAAAATCTGAACCATTTTATCTCTCTAATGGGAATTTAAGGTGGGATTTCCATCCAAGACGAATTCTTGTTTGAATTTCCTGTATTTACGACGGCATAATGGATGGTAAAAAATAGCTGATTCCCCTTATTGCGTCAGTTGAATTCTGCTCCCAGAATTCTTTGCGGTTATTTCCATTTTCATTGAAACATTGAATTCCCAAAGCGAATGGAAAGCAGCGTTTCCATTTGAAAGGAAATTTCCTTCCAAAAGGAAATTTTAGTGTTCGGAGGGAAATTTGGGAGGAAACAAAGTTTGGAAGGAAATTTAATCTTTGGGAAGGAAATAAGAAGAAAATTATATTTTTCTTACAATTCCTTAAAGAGGGCACTTATATCGCCAAAAATAAATGAAAAATTATACCGTATTTCGTACCCTAAGTACTTTTTTCCATCTTCACTTGTGTCAAAGTTATGTAGGAATTCAGAAATGGTCAGATTTTGCTTACGTTGCAATGTTTTGGTATTCAGAAATCGACACATTTCGCTTATTTTCCAATTGCATTATGTTCAGCCGTCTCGGTATATTTCACGTGTAAAATGTAAATGTACAGACATTACCATATATGTTGTGATCGCACACACTTGAAATCTTCTTCATTGGTATCTCTTTTGCAATGCAAGCTAGCGATGAAAAACGGAAACTATAACGCAGGCAGCCTAAATCCAGGGAGAAATATTTTGGACCTCATGTCTAAAATAAAAGCAAGTGCCACTGATGGAGAAGCAAAGGATTTGAAAAAAAACGTTTCTTAAGAACAAAACTGTGAAAAGAGACAAAAACTAAATATTTATACACTGGTAATTTTTGTGTTTAACGTTGTCATTCTTATGACATTTGAAGGTTTTATGGCGCAACGGGTATAACTTACAACTAGTAATTCTTAAACAAAAACTGAACTAGTCATGAAATCAACTAATTTTTCTCCTTGTGTATAAATTACTTGTTCTCCAGTTCATGTTAACATATTTAATAGATTATACATAAACAATACATATTCTGCTGACTTTCTGTCTTTTTATCAGCTAATAAATAATTTCCTTTACAGTCAATTTTGGCTCCTGAATGTCTTGTCCACACACTGCAAGCAAGACTTAGCAATCAAAATAGACTGTTCTTTAACTTCTACCTTACAAATTGATGTATTTTGTTTTTAGACTAAAATTTAGACGTTAGGTACCAGAGAATTCTGATATTTCTTTTATGAAAATCTGGAAGGAAATAGAGAAGGATATTTTGAGATTTTTGGAAGGAAATCTGATAAGAAAAAAGGAAATTTTGAATGATAGAGAAGGAAAAAAAATTTCAGAGTGGAACCACTGATGGAAAGGCAATTGCTCCGACTAACATTACAAACAACTGATTTCGAAAGCATCCTGGTAGTTGTATTCAGATGTATAATGGAGAACGGGCATTAAAGACAGGAAATTGAGCGTTACCCGGATGTATACAAGTCGAATTTCGCGTTCTTCAAGAGTTGCTTGACCAGGAAGAGTTTCTTGCCTTCAATATTGATTTGGATTCTCCGAGGGGTCAACGTTTCGTTATACAACTGACGGGACCGCAGAAGATGACGGTTGCACGTTTAACCGCAAAGCTTAACAAAATAATTAGCTGTAATCTAATTTCCATATGATATAATAAAGTGAAAAGTTCCTTCTTACCAAGTGTAATCTTATTAGTAATAGCCCATCTTTGAATATTTTTGCAAGATACAATGTTTACCGCACGCAAAGGGTTATGTTGCCATCCCTCGGGGTACGATCTATTGATGTCGGTTCTTCACGGGCTGTATTTATATAGATATAATACCGTTGACAAATTCCCCTAAGCGGACTAACCAAATAAAAATGCAAAGAACTAAGGAGACTAACTTTTCCGTTCTAGCATAGCTTTTAGTTAAAAATTAGATTTTAAGCTTTGAATTAATTTGTGATTGCGTCAAAGTTTCAGCTACTATCGCTAAATTTGCTAAATATATGTCGTAGGAATCGTTGTTATTGTCTGTCAGATTAGACTAATGATTGTAAGGTGTGATCTTCCGTGTTTTCAACAGGAATACTCCCACGACGATCGCCTCGGTAGCCGGTATTGTCAACCAAGTTTTTACGCGCTAAAATGATGAAAGATAAAGTTGTTATTGAACGCAAAGCCAATTAATGAAGCGAGTGGGTGAAGTTAGTGTATGAATATTAAAGAAATGAATGAATGGATGGATGGATGAAATGGATTCCTGAACAAAATTTATTGCACCATTACCTTGTATATGCCTACCTAGTTGAATCCCAATACATAGTCCCATAATCCATGGAATAATGAATGATAAATTGATTTGACTGGCAGACCAGAGTAAGATAGTTTCTGTAGCTAGGATCATAAGACATGTCAACATGAACACGACAACGGTATCCAGCCTTCCGCAATGTTGACATGACGTTGCGACAGGGAAAGCGCTTGAACTATGGCAAATAAAGTTAAAACAGTTTTCATTTTAATAAATAATGATCACAAAATGTTTGTGGGTGGGTTTAGCGGTTGGTTGGTTGGTAGACTGGTTGGTTGATTGATTGGTTAGTTGGTGGCCGGGTTGGCTGATTCGTAGGTAGGGTGGGTTGGTTAATTGGTCAGTCAGTCGATTGGATTGTCAGTAATTGGTTGGTTGGTGCGATGGTTTGTGACTTGCTTAGACGGTCGGTCTGTTGTTTGGCCAATTGGTTGTCGAGTTTCTTGGTAGGTTGCCTGGTTGCTCGCTTGCTTGGTTGATATGTTCGTAAGTTAGTTGGTCAGTTGGTTGTTTGGACGGTTTTAGGTCGGTTGGTTGATATCTTGGATTCAAAGCTGTAGACAATCCAAGGAAAACAAAAAAATCCTATGTAAAATATTCAAATATATTCGGGAACTTTGCACTAATTCCATACCTTTTCAATGTAAGGAAAATTATCCAAATAAGTAAGTGTTTCATGGTTGTATTTTTCGCTGCGAAGACGAGCTCTCCCTTCGATAGTTCGCAAAGAACTTTAGAGTAAGACAAAAAGAAATGACGCTATTATATGAAAAAACAGTCTTTTTTAGGCCCTTACAAATACAGTTTACTAAATATGGACCGTAGATTGGACCGTAGCAGTTTATCGTGTTTCTAATATTAGAACAAAAGTATAAATATACGTCTAAATTTGGAACCGGAAAGCTAAAAGTAGATAAGCCTCGAATTCATTATGTAAAACGTAAGGGCCATTTAGCAAAACAAAAATTAGTTTCCAAAGTAACCCAGTAATCATTTCATGTTCATCTTGGATAGTGTTTCACTATACATTTTCATGCTCACCAAAGAATAAATCATTTGTATTCACCATAGTTCTGGATATTACCCTGTAACTGATCTACAGTTGTCTTGATTCTCTGTGTGTGGTCCAATCCGCTTTCGACAAACACCGATTGTTCGCGGAAAGCCAAATGCCAAGCCAGCACAATTTCAGAATCATCCTAAGATATACACGAACAGAAATTTTTTCATTATAATCTGACACTGCCGAAGTCAACATTCTTAAGTCGACTTCGGCAGTGTCAGATTATCATGAAAAAAGTTTCAGTTGACGCCAGTACAAAACAGCTTGCTTTAAGTACCACTTGAAAACTAAACATAGATTATAGTAGTGACCATAATATTTAGGTTAAATATGGCGTAGAAACTAGGGGAGATTAACGACCGGAAGTTATAAAAGCAGGCGGCATATCATAATATTATTTTTTTTCCATATGAGAAGCAGGCTGGCTTAAGAAACGAAATGCTACATCGTATGTTATCTTCAGTAGCGTATCTTATCATTCGCTAAGTATAGTAAAGATAAGAGCCCAGCTCGAACTTTTAATTTGAGTGTCTTGAAAACTAGACAAGACTAAACTAGTTGTAATTGAATGTTTTGCTGGGCCTTAATTTTCATCCTTCGAATACTAAAATAGTTGATGAAATAATTTCACTAACATTCTGCTTCTTTTCACAACGTGACATAAAGTTAACATCGTTCATGTGTGTACTAAAGCTGAATTTCAAACACCAGTCCATAAAATTACAAGCGGTCAAATTCCCGATAATGGTCAAGCGAAACATTTATTTGTTTAAAAACCGTATGGATTGTTATTGTTGAGAATTTTTGAATAATTCATTACAAGTGGTATTCCGGAATCGTTTCATCTCACGAACGAGAATCTGCTGTTTAAGCGCGAGTCAGACTCCTTCACGCAAAAAAAATTCGACTTCAATTGTGATCCGGAATTTTTATTTTTAGCACGAGCTAAACTAGAATTATTACCGATAAAGGCTTCATACAACTGGGCAGTTTGAACTGGTAAAGAAGTGCTGTAAACCTCTAAGAAATTCAAAATATGGACACGTTGTTGACAAGCGATGATCGGTGAATTTCTCTGATCATTGAAATAAACAGATTGTTATGGATCGTATTGGTCAAAAACCTTATGGATTGTACATATATATATATATATATAACTGCAATTTCTCCCAGTCTCAACATGTCAGCTATACAAGTTGGTGAGGTGAATCTACATATCATTGCATGACTGCATAGTGAAAATGTACACAACTATATAGCATCTTGCTCACGTAAATGTAACCATTAGCACCAAGCCTTTCCTGTTTATCGTATTTCATGTTTCAGTTATGATACTCATAAAGAGGAGACAGCAAATCATCCCCAAGTCAGTTTTCGACTTCGTGTGAAACTACCGAATAAAATTTGAGAAGTGTTCGACATGATGACTTGTCTTATTGTTTTAAAAAATTGTAAATTCGTAGACAATTTATTGTCTAAAACGTAGGGGTCAATGTTGTTCCAAAATAATGAAGAAAATTGCGTCGCGATGGGCTTAGAAATATCAAAATATTCCGGATGATGATTACCTGGAATAATCTCATTTTCCTATCATGTTTGGTAACAGGCCGCCTAACCGTTAATATTATACGTGTGTTGTTTCATAAGCTGTTTGTCAACTTTATGTTGAACTTTTTGAGAGGAAGTTGGAAAAACATTTGGATTTTAGAAGGAACAGTAGAGAGCAGATACACACGTTAACTACTGCAGTCCTGGAGCTTTGAAGAGCGTCTTCCCTTGACCACTAAAATCGTCTAGCCTTGGCAAGAGTTAAATAATGGAAGAGCTGATCTTGCCAAGAAAAGTTCCCCAGCAGAATGTCTCTACTTGACGAGTAACATCGTCCGGTGTTAGAGTAAAATAACGGACTGATTCCGCAGAGAAAGGGTTAATGTTTCTTGGTTGAACAATATGGTCAACACCTGCTAACCTGAGTCATTTAATCGCTCTTGCAATTAATGGATTTCCCTAGACCTCTGGGATCTCCAACGTATTTCAGGGTTTTCCCTGCATTTATAAACTCATCAGATTATATTCTTTTGTTTTCCGTCGGTTATTAATTTTAGGTTAAAAGCCTAGGGAGAGGTTTTTATTCAACTGTGAAGACCGAGCGCGAAGTGCGAGGTCTTTACATTTGAATAAAAACCGACCCTGTGGCTTTTAACTGGTTTATATGCTCATCAGACCATATTCTTTTGTTTTCCGGAGGTTGTAAAAATACATTTGAAATTTAAATTACTGGTGATATGAATTCTTATAGCAATAAGAATTGAGGTATTGTTCTGCCTGTTGTTCAACAGGGAATTCATCTTTTATAGTTAAGTGCTTTGGGTGTACACGTAAGCTGATTGAAATGATGTTCTATATTTATGAATAGTAATGTTCTTCAACGTTATTTGGCTAACGTGTTTGGCGAAAGGCGAATATGAAATGGTCAAAGATGTATTTTGAAATGAAGATTCGTTTGTTCAACCAAAGGTGAATAGTCGGAAGTGAAACTCGAAGTAAATGATGACTTGGAATGTCAAAGAAGATTGCTTGCCATTATTTTGCATGAAGAGGGACGAAGACAAATTGAAGTCATAATCTTTCTTCCATATGTCCATGGCAAATAGGGGCACAGAAACACGAATGGCAAGTAAGAGTGTTTTCAAGTAATGAAATACCAAGTGCTTTTATTAAGTTCGGATATTGTCTGAGAAATAAACGTGTTGACCTGGTGGTGTTTGTACTGAATGACATTAGTTATGTTTTAAAGGGTTAGTTATTTTAGTGTGAGTCGGAATTCTCAAAACGTTGCTTGGACTGAGAAACTTGGATAAAGATAATATCCAACATTAGCCTGGTTTTATTCTTGTTGAAGGTGGTTCTATACATTTAATATTTCAAAAAGTCGAATTTTTTGAATTAAGAAATTTAACATTATTAAACATTACTTTTTCATTCCTCGTTGCTATTTTCTTGATTTCGACAACGTAAAAGGATCAAATATTGAAAAGAAATTGCCCATCCTTTTAATTGTCCCTTAGCAACCGCCATAGCAACGAATTGTTATTGTGATTTTGGCTTGCATTTGATTGTTTTCTTGGCGAGAGACGTTGGTAATAGGGTTAGATACATTATGCTCAAAAATTTGAGCATTATGCCTTTGAGCGTCACCCATAAAACAGCAGCATTATGCCCAAAATTATGCTCGAGAAGTAGCATTATGCGCGATTGGTTTTGGTATATTTTATGCCGTTTTTCATCCCTGTAGAGTCGTAGACAAAAAGCTCAACAGAAACCCAATATTTTATTGCATCGATTACAACTTACATCCAATAAACAACAAATACCGTATTTACTCGATTGAGCGCCGCCCCCGAAAGAGCGCCGCATTTGAGATAAAGTTTTTTTAAAGAGCGCCGCACTAATTATTTTCAAATGCGGCGCTTAATCGAAGCATCGTCGAATGGCTCGGCACAATCGGAATACACGAAGAAACAGCAGCTGGGAACTTGAAAGCGCCCCAAAGAAGAACGATTTTACAATGGATTATCGACGCTTGGGCCGATTTGCCAACGGATATTATCAAGAAATCCTTCACATGCTGTGCGTTGAACCTTCCCGTTGATGCGTCACAGGACAATTTCATTCACTGCCTGAAAGAGGGACAGCCTTGTAGCACCGGACGAGAAATGCTTCGATCGCAGTTGGATATCCTGGATGAACCAGACACGAATCCCTTTCAATGCGACGAATTTACGTCTTCTGATGTCGAGGAGGCATATCCAACAACGGTTACGATGCAGCAGTTGGACTCAGATCATGAAGAGGACAGTCACATTGATATTTTGTAAACTTGTAAACAGTGTAAAAACTTTCCGCCGTCAAAATGGGGACATTTAGTGACAAAGACATTTAAAACTTGTTTATTTCATTGTTAAAAGTTCTTGTTATAATTCACAAATAAAAGACTTTTTTAAAGAGCGCCGCCCCCGAATGAGCGCCGCATCTAAAGCTCTGAAAATTTAAAGAGCGCCGCGGCGCTCAAACGAGTAAATACGGTAATGCTCAAAAGCACTGAAAAAGTCTTATTTCATTGGAACACTTCAGGGCCGTGTCATTTGTTATGATAATAAAAACCATAACCACTAACCAGCTGACAATTTCAACAAATAAAGAATAAAACATAAACCGAAAATAGTCATTTTGGAACTTGATATTCAAGAATCAAGTAACAACAAGAATAGACACAGTGATCGTGGTAATATTTCGAATGACCCTGAAATAGAGTCGAAATATTACCAGGATCACTTTGTCTATTCTTGTTGTTACTTGAATATCAAGTTCCAGAATGACTGTTTTCGGTTTATGTTTTATTGTTACGATAATGTTTTAGCTATTATATCTCTGATCTATCTCTTATTAAATTGAAGCATTAATGAGCACTCAATGTAGTCCTGTAAGGCAAGATCCTGCAAGTGACTAAATGTTGTTGTCAAGACAGAGAAGACTCTCTCAGATGCTGCTGATGAAGGCTGCATCAGTAGAATAAGCTTAGCTGCCGTGGACCAACATGGGCCCAGGCCCAGGCCCTTTAAATGTGTTAATTTAAAGTACGTTTTTATTAACTTATGTTGTTAAATGATTTTAATATAAATATCCTTAGTAAAAGCATGTGAAAGTGAAAATTTCTGATTAAACTTATGGAAAATTACCTTTGTCTATTATTATTCTCTTTACGCTGAAAAAAATGGCCATTATGCCGGCATTATGCTTGATGCGCCGACTGCGCCATTATGCCCAAAATTATGCCGGCATAATGTTGGTAATGGCAGTCAGTCGCAGGATTTGTGGCTGGTTCATCAAGCATGAAATTCGGCGGTTGCATAACAGTCGCAGCTGGCCTAAGGGACATCATGTAAAGTCCGAGGATGGCCAATCTGCCAGAAGCCTTTCAAAGAATCGAGAGGTGCCTTTATTCGTCGAGAATTTGCTCCGGACGTGGGCGTTCGAGGCAGAGGCGCGACTGTAAAAAATTTTTTTGAAAAATTCAGAGTGGCATATCTTTTAGATATGTACGTAGGTCTCTCGCCTAGGATATATTTGGCTTTGTGGTTTCGAGCCCGATATGTTATATATAATATAAGATATATTATATAAAAGAGGGAAGGTGGGTGCTGTTGAAGATATACAGAATTACCCATAATGCAATAGAGGCATAACATGGCTATAGCGTGATAAGGCTATGCCATCCATGTACACAAGGGCGTGTTATGCGTGATCACTGCATACTATCGTGCACACTTCCACAATAAGCGAATCAGTGCGATTGGTAACATGATACGGCTGCAGTAAATGTCATAAAGAAATTAGGGATGGAGCCAGGAAAGTACTTTTTAGATGGAATGGAAAAAGCTGACAAGAGACGAGTTCTGAAAGCATATTATAAGAACCGGGACTCAGCAAAACAGAGAAGAAAAGTTATCCGTGGCAAAAGAAAAAAGAAAAATGACAAGTCAGTAGAGCAGGAAGGGAAAACATATGAGGCTGAGCCTTTTAGACTACTATAAGTCCATACATTACTGTCTGAGACATTTCATTGGTATTATCCTAGTAACAAAAAGAATGTTCTACTTTAAAACTGTTTTTCTCAACTTAACAAAGTCGGCCGATTACCAATATTTCATGCAAGGTCTCTCAAAGAACATGTAAGCAATTACTATGACTATGAAACTTTCAGGAATTATAAAATATGCATGTACCTAGGAGATGAACCAAAAGAATCTAATTTTGCTGCATAATCATGAAATAATTTACTCTTAAGTCAAACAGCTCATCATACTGGTCACATTGAAAAGGTTAATAGTTAATTATAGCTACCTTTTAAATAGCACATTAATGATTTTGGTTCATCTCCTAGGTAATATAATAAGTGTTTAATTAAAAGCTATTCCAGACTCATACCACCATTAGTTATTTAGTTATCGTGTTTGAAATTTAACCCGATTTTTCACCATGGGGGTAATGTAGCTTGGTAACAATGACAACCACTACTGTGAATGGTGTATTTTTGGTCTGGCTAACCCTCCCTCTCACTAGATGCACATAAATTTCCACTTTGTAAAAAAGTGAGAAATTTCCTTTTTTTTATATAAGACCACCTTAAATGATAACCTATTAGGAGGTTATTATTTTGAAAATAATAACCTAGTTGTAGGTTATTATTTTAAGTAAAGACGGGTCTTTACTTAATATCATAACCCCTTAAAGCTCCATTGAATAATCAAAACAACTGCCTGCATTCAAAATGAGGTGATTACCCTATATCTAAAATATGCGGAACCGTTGGGCATTGTGAGCGTGACTATGCAATATGAAGCGCAGATACGTACGACCGCGGTTCGTTTGAATAGCAGGCTCCTAAACACACTTGGCTTTGCTCTATTTGAACAAAGAGGTTACGTGAACAGTTCTTGATCACTTGAAGCTAGGTGTGGAGTAGTCTTCAAAATGTCTTGTTTAATTACGGTATTTGGTGCCACAGGGGCACAAGGAGGCAGTGTAGTCCGTGCCTTGTTGGAGCAAAGGAAGTTCAAGGTACGTGGAGTTACGCGCTCCGTGGAAAGCAAGAAAGCGAAGGATCTCGCTTCAAAAGGTGTAGAAATGGTGCAAGCAAGCTTGGATGATCCAGAGTCATGCAAGAAGGCCTTGAGCGGTTCCTACGGCGTGTTTCTTGTCACGAATTTCTGGGATTCGATGGATGGAGAGCGAGAAACGACTCAAGGGAAAGCAGTCGTTGATCTTTGTGTCCAGGAGGGTGTTAAGCACTTGGTTTACAGTGGATTGGAGAGTGCAACAAAGATGTATGGGATTCCAGTCGGTAAGATCACGGTCCACCGTACAGTTACTTGCTTAGACCTTAAATTCTTCGTCTTTTCCAGTTAAAGAGATAAAGATGAGTTTCAGTTAGTGTAATCCCATTGCTGCACATCACAAGCAACTTCACTGCAAGATCGCGAAATACTTTAGTGCTTGATAGTTTTGGTTGCACCGAAGCTACAGTCCCAACAAATGAGTTAATAGTCCCAGTAAATTCAGTTGATCACAGGGTTCATGGTTCAAATGTGTCGACAGACTTGTACACATGTAACCTTGTGACCCTTGAGTTCTTCATATTGAAGCAATCATACTTATAAAACAAAACATAATCTGAAAATGAACATCTCGTAAATAACTCAAGATATCAGCTTAAGAACGAGACAGAATTGTGGTGATAATTCGACTTTATTTCAAAGCCTTCGTCAGATCATGGGTGAGTAATTAGGTGATCTAACGAAGGTTTTGAAATAAAGTCGAAATATTATTACTATACTTTTTTCTTGTCCTTCAGTTCATATCTTGAGTTATTTACAAGATCTTTATTTTCGTATTATGTTTTGTCTTAAATTTGTTCAAACTGTTGGCTGGCAATGGATTTCAGTCACGCTAATCTGCCTTCTTTCCTAATCTTACAGCCTATATATCATTCTCGTTTTACCATGGTAAATACTATATGTCTTACTTTCCTATCCCAAACGGCCGTTGTTTAAAGCGTCGACTTTGCCCTAAATCGCAACGAACTAGCATTAGACCTCGCCATAACAATGTCATGCTGCTTAGCTTCTTACAATGATACTTGTTTTGCAATCTGAGAGCAAATTACGTAATAGTTGGTATTTTCATAAATTATTTTCATATATAGTAGGTCTGTGCGAAGTTCGTCCCATGGAATAAAAATTGTCTGTAAACTCTAATTAACATTAAAAACTCATTAATAATTCACGAAAAAAACACAAAAGATTTTGGCTCCTAATTAGTATTCTGTAAATCGGATAGAGAATACTATACATATTATAAATCGGATAGAGAATACTATATCGGATAGAGAATACATTAATCGTGGAATGGTTATCCCAACAGCGTAAAATATTTTCTAATTAATAAACTAAAACGCAAATACAACGCTTCTACAATTAAAATGAATAGGTCTTGCGATGATGACAATTTACCCAAAATTTGGATGCGTATTCCTTTCCTTGGTAAACAAAGTGAAAATCTAGTTAAATCATGCATTTCGAAAATTCGGCGTCATCTCAATTAACCCGGTAAATTTATCGTTATTTATGACACGAAAAAGTCTCTTATTTTGTTTCTAACAAAGATAAGATTCCGGAAATGTCTTGCAATAATGTCATCTACCAAATTACTTGTCCTGGCTGCAACAAAACATATATAGGTAAAACCGACCGTTGTCTTCACAAACGTCTTTCCGAACATTCTACTCAACATAACACCACTGCAGTTGCCCAACATTTTCTCGAATGTGAACACGCTCACTTCATTAATGACTTATACGATCAGTACGACCGACTAAATGACCTTCCCTCATCTTCTAACATATCTACCTCCATAAAAAATTTAATCTTTAATAACTTTAAAATTCTTTATACGAGTAAGTCTACTAACACCAATAAACTTCTAATAATTGAAGCACTCCACATTAAGTTTAATAAACCTGAGCTTAATTCTGGGCTTAAAGCTAGCAAAGAACTCAACCTTTTTATTTAGATATTATGCACACTTGTTATCTGTTAGCCCGATACTTCTATTGTTTACGCTCAACCGCTTTATTCATGGTGGTGAGAATTTCTAGTTAGCATCAGTGTCTCAGCATGTAAATAGTGATTACCGGTAGTGTTTCCTAATTCCGTCTCGATGATGTTATTACACCTTCTGTATATAGACTCTGGCATGTTATTGTAATATCATTCTGTCTGAGGATGACTTTGAAATAAAGTCGAAATATCACAGTTTCAACAATAGTTTTATCTTGTACTGACTCATATCTTGAGTTTTCAAGATGACATTATTCTTCGGAATATGTTTTATTTTAATACTAATTAGAATTATGAACTTTTCCCTTCGATTTTCTACGTTAAAATTTACCGAAACTTCAAAATAACCGATAAACATGACCATTTAAGTGTATTCGTATTTTAAGAAAGATCTCGCCTTGTGAATCGCATACAGATTGACAGCTCATATTGTATCAATTACTTGTATGTTCAACTCATGGAAATGCATCAAAATAATTCTCAGTGATACTTGGCAACTCAGTTAGTTGCTGAAACAGGAATCGTGTTATCTCAGTGTCGGTCTTATCAAGGTCGTTGCAAAATGATTCGATGCATGCCCGGAGTCGCTGGCGTTGGTGAGGTCCTTCAACCGTATCAATCGCAGAGATTATAAGGAAACTGAAACTGAGTGATCGCGGCTAATTTCAATTAAAAAAAGCAAATGGAATGTACTTTGTAGATTGATCGTTCCATGGGGTGTTTATATTATGAAAAATTGAACAGTATTCCAAAACTCAAGCACTCTATCGACGTGACACAGGCGACCAAAATGTTCGAGATCGCTGATTCCAAAAATCCTTGGTGGATTATCTTATGGCAAAATAAATAGTAAACCTTCGCAATTTATTTTAAATACGATCCAATTAATTTGTATGCAAATCGCTTTACAACACTCCTTGACCCGTTTGACAGTTTGAGGATTTTAATTTTTGGTCACTTGTAACTTAATCTTAATGGTCTAAAAAGATGTTAAAACAATGAACTAGTACTTTGTAAGCGTACTGCTGCGATCGTGACATGTTAGCTTGAAAACTTAATTTCGTGTCAGGAAACGTAATACTTGGCCTCTCTGACCTGGTGATTGTAACGAAATCAGATGGCTGAACGATCAAGGATTAACAAACGACATTTGCATGTGCTGTAGACAGAGGCGGATTAAGATCTTGATGGGCCTGGGACGAACACATCGAAATGGGCCTATTGCTTCCAGCTGCTTTTTTTTTGGTTGGTGTTCATTGTTGGCACTTACTTAACTGAGCTGCACTTATAATTCTTTCAATAAAAACTAAGGCCAGTATATCTAACAAAGAATTAAGCCATATATTCTGTATCATACACGTATGATGTTTTGATTCTGTACTGCTTGTAACCATTGCAATACAGGATTCTAGTTAGTAAATATATCAAAATTCTTCTCATTACCTTCAGGAACAACAAAAGCAATTACAAAACAAGCTGTTTTATACTCTCCTCGGAATAGGTCACATTAACACATTCATTGGGCATCTTAAAGGGCCTATGATTTATGGTAGGCCTGGGACTGCAGTCCCATCCGCTCCAAGGTTAATCCGCCTCTGGCTGTACAAATGCAACTGTACATTGTTTCGTGTTGTCTATCCTTAGATCATTTTGACTCGAAAGAGAAGGTTGAAGAATACATGAAGAACAAAGCTGGAGATATGAAATGGTCCAGTGTCCGAATGCCTGCGTATTTCAATAACTTTTTAAGAGGTTTTGGGCCAAAGAAACTTCCTGATGGTTCGTTCATATTGCCGATCCCAATGGAAGGCAAGCCCATGTATGGAATGGACGTTGATGATTATGGACCATGCGTAGCAGGTAAGCAGAAGAATTCCTTGTCATAATAAAATAAAACTTATAAACCAGCCCTGATTGGCTATAATACCCATGTTATTGTTATCTCAGCTGTTTTTAACGAGCCAGAGAATTACTCGGGAAAAATTACTGGAGTGGCATCTGACAACCTAACGACTGAGCAATATTGTGAAATCCTCAGTAAAGTTTTGGCACCGCGTGTGGTCAAGGTAGGACTGGTCGTCGTCCTCTATTCCTAATTAGTAGAAACTTAGTCGAGTATTATTGCAAATGCTGCACTCTTCTTGGCTTCGCTACTCGCTGTTCGTCGATAGATAGCGAGTAGCGAAAATGGCTTCCGCCTCTCGTTCATGTGAAGTTTCTGAAGACGAAATAGAATGCTTACTTGAAAGTGCAATCCCAGAGCAGACGACAAATGTTCTTTGCAAAGTGTGTTTCCACTAAAACAATTGGATTATTCGCTCTCGATTTCTACCACCATTCGATCAATTCATAGAAATCGAATAATCTAATTGTTAAATGTCAAATTTGATTTCTAGTGCATTACTTCAGTATAACGTTACATTTGTCATAATGTTCGTGTCCAAAGATAAAATATATACAGGCTAAAAAGTTTTAATTTAAAAAGTACGAAACGTTTTCGACATTAAGTCATTATTAGTGTAAAAATGAAATGAACGGCTCGCCAACCACATTTTTATGCAACTATGTTACTAAGTTTTGCTAGGAAACAATGTACTTGTTTATTCAAATGTTACATTTACTTGTATATTTATCTATTTATTAACGTATACATGTATGTATGTATGTATGTATGTATGTACGTACGTACGTATATGTGTATGTGTGTATGTATGTACGTAAATACGTGTGGGGGGATGTACGTATATGTCTATGTACCTAAGTCGGTAGGTAAGTAGGTGGGAAGGTAGATTAGTAAGTAGGTGTGTATGTATGCATTTGTCGGTGTATCAATTCATGCATTTGTAGTCGGCGAACAATTTTTTTGTCAGGACCCAAAGCAGACTGCAGATGAACACGCAAAACTTGGCTATCCTGGCGCCGAAGAAATGGCCTACATGTTTAAATTTTATCAAAAAGGAATTGAACGCGACATCGCACTGACGAAGAAGTTGAATCCGAAAGTAAAAAATTTCGAGGAGTTCGTGAAGAAGCACAAAAGCGACTTTGAAAGCTTTATGTAAAAAATGTTTTTCTGATTCACTGATTTGACAATAAATTAGCAAAACTGTTCATTAATGAATAACACCAGAAAACATTCATGTAGTTGTTCACATATATTAAAGCTGGCTTAACGAATAAAAGTTTCCTGGAAAAAATTAAAATCTTGGGTAGATAATTTTTTCTAGTTTTAACATTAATTTCCTGGCTTTAAGAAATAAATTCTTGATAAGAAAAGCCAGGTGGATTTTTTTCTTCTTTCCAAGAATTTGAGAAAATACATTTTGATTCAAGAATATTTTTCTGTCTAGTCTAGATATATTTTCTTAATTCCAAAAAATGTCTCCTTTTAAGAAATTTTTTCTGATCAAGATAGCTAATGAAGAAAAATTATTCTGTCTACAGGACATAACATTTCTTAATTTAAGAAATATGGTCTTAAAACAAGATTTTTTTTTCTTAAAATAAGAATTTTATTCAGTTTCGCAGTGTTCACGTCCAGAAACCATTCATGTGGCAGGTGTTACTTCATATGCTGCGTGGGTAGATTAGATCTCTGTTCTTGAGTGTTCCAAACTGATTTTAAATTTACCTCGGAATACTTATAGTAATGTTATAAATTCTAAACTTTTCTACATCGTTCATTGTTGCTTGATGAGAGGCTCAAATTACTAACCTATACGAGACTGAGATTGACGGCGAAGGTTAGAATTTCGAGTTTAATGAAAATTATGGAGCCAAATTGCTCAAGCCAACGGAAATGTGCGTTTCATCAAACTTCATGAATAGAAAAGAGCCAAATGAGAACGTGTAAGAGAAAAGAATTGTGTTGTGCGGGTTATTTTCTTCACAAAACAGCCGTATTTTACTGGCGAAAATAGGAAGGACTTATTTCAAGACCTAAAGCAGGTCGTTTCGTATTCCCTGGTATTTCTTAATACTACGACTAGACCAAATTTTTCCGGATTTGTAGGCAATCCGGAGGCTTCTTCGGATTCAAAGTAAACGTTTACACTGAAGTTACGAATCGGGTAATAGAAAACCTTCGGATTGTACACGAATCCGGAGAGCTAAGACTTAGGTGAAATGGTTCTCATTTTTGTGTGTAATAGCCGAAGTAACCAGTGGTGGGATAATTTTTTTATATCAGAGGCTGTCATAAACGAAGAATACAAAGAAACTTTTCGGTTGACCGGAGTTACTTTCAATGACATTTGCGATGATTTACGTCCACTCTTTGATAAAAAAGCGCTGCTTGCGTTAACACGAGCATGCAACTAACCCAGATGCGTTTTTCTATGTAAACAGCCAACGAATCCGAATATATTTTTTTGAGTCAATTCGATGATGCTTTTTGAGACCGAAGACTTTCGCTGTAGTGTAAACGTAGCCTTAGTTCAACGTGGGTGAAGTCAGCTTGGTCTTCGTAGTGGGTTATGTTGTTCGGAAAAGGCTTCATCTCGCATGTGAAATTTTAAAATGGATTCAGTTTAGAACAAGTAAAGAACATCAAACTATCTAAATTGAGCAGGTATGGAGATAATGAAAACAATGCGAAGTACCTGTAAGAGTTTAACAACAGACTTTGAATGGCGAAAGATAAAAAGTTAGATGTCAGCAACTGACAAAAGTTTATAAACTTCGTGGTTTTAAAACCTATATCACAGAGACAAATCAACCAAAAGAAAGCTTTTCTACAGCGATTGACGATTTTCAACGTTAAATATTCGATTTAATTGAACGACAGAGTTGCAACAGGTATTCATAACAACGAGATAACCTAGTGCTTCATTTCAACAGAAATTATCTGAACAACCCAGTCGAGAAAGCCCGAAAAATATATATCAAGTGGGATAATATGAAAGCTTGATTTTTTCATTTAACATGTCAGCCTGGACATTGGTACCAAGGAAGTTCAGACACAATTATTCTCTCGGCTTGTATTTTTGCCAACAAAAGCGATGTTTATTTCTGATTTGTGGTTGTCTGCTGATGCTATTTCTGTTGTACGATAGTTACTCAAGAAATAGCTTGGTTCGAGTTTGGGCAAATCCCGCGTACATCTCGTCTGTAAGGTAAGGAATTTAAATTCGTCGTTCCTAATTCCATGGTTAAATTTCCATGAACGGTCACTTTGTCAGCGATGTAAAGTTTCTGGGACTGCTTTCGAAACGTTTCGCCATAGAAGTGCTGAACACGAGGAGTCAAAAACATTGTCTAATTCACTTGAAATCCTGTGTTTCTTAGAATCCATGTGTCCGATGTATGGGTTATTAAAGACAACAAACATTTCTCCGACGAGGATTACGACAGTCTACTAACATCCTCTCTTCGCACACAACACTTCGATCCATCACCTCAAAAGCCAGCGGATTCCGCATCAACAAGTCACTGGAAGGTGATCATCGAGGGCAAGGATGACTACTTTACATCCGCGGAGAATTATTCAGATTCTGAGACAATTTATCAACGAGAGAGGTAAGTATGAACTAAAAGGTGAAGTACAGCGTAAGCAACACACATGCTGTAGGAACCTCAGATGAAAGAAAACTATAATCTTGGACAAAAGTAGTTGTAACAATCAATCCTCTGTTCTCCGATTCAATGTTGTTACTTCAAACTCAATCCCAACATTGATTTGGGGGTAGGGGCGTTAGAATATTATTGTCCAAGATTGTATGCTCTTACAGATCAGCCACAAACAGTATCATTGTTTGCACTTAAAAAAAATTGTTGTATGATAATTAACACGCCATGTCCAGTGGCAGATTCGACTAAGGCGACTATCTCACTAAGATATCAGATTGACTTTGAGTTGCGTATTTGCCGCTGTAAACTCGTCTGATAGTTTTGTTTACATCGCCGAACCTTAATTACCGGCGTCGTATTTAGATCTAGTGAATTTGTCGTCTTTGGTAACATTACCGAGCATCAGAATCCCGCTCTAGCTGGTTTCTCGGTCAAGCTCAATCGGTTTGCCGAATCTTTCCATTGTATTCTTCTTTGCAATTGGCTGGTTTTTTGAAACTGCTTTTTTATCGTGAGCCGTGATTGGTTTTTGACCAATTTCGTTGCCTCTTTTGCCGAATCTTCATTTTGTTTCGCTTGCTCTAATTGGCTCAACATTTTAAGACGCTTCTTAACAGCATCAGCTATTGGCTTAGCGGTATAAACTGAAGATTTTTGCAGAATTTGTGATGTCACCTTGCCAAGACTATCACGTTTCATCGGTCATCTTCTGATTGGTCATATTACGGTAAACATTCCTATTTCAGAATCATCCTCAGGGTATTATGAAATGATAACTTCACAATTAACCTACACTGTTGAAGTCAACTGAAAAATGTTGACTCGAGCGGGATTTGAACTCGCACCTTCGGAATACCGGTCCGCCGCTCTACCTGTTTAGCTATCGAGTCCACAGGGATTGGAGGCGAGTTTTTATCCAATTTAAGTGCACGAAATATTCTCGCGACAACTTAACGCTATCCATGAGATTGGATGTGCAGTGTTTCAATTCTATTTCAGAAACATCCTCAGGGTGTTATGAAATGATATGATATTTGATTTTGAAACGCTTGAACTAGCGCGTGGAGATCGTTTTCAGTGACAGCCTTACGGTCCTTCAATATGTTATCTACGAGCTTTTTGAAACGCTTTACTGTGCTTAACAGCGATGATGGTAAGACCTTGCTTTTAATCTGAGACACTGTTGTCGTTCGCAATCGTTCGTTCTGCTGGTGGTGAACGTCTCGATAAATTTTGGCGCCGAGTACTTTGACATTTCATATGAAGTGGGCAAGAAGACAGGCATTGCTCTCAGGTAAAGTGGTCTTCGTGAACAGATTTTCTTAAAATTTATACAGGAAAATTTGACTTAATGATTGAGGATATTATAATACGGATTAATGATAGAGTAATTCAGACTATGTTCACCCGATACTGCACGAAACGGAATCGCAACAAAATCGGATGAAATAGGCTTTGCGTCCTCAAGATACTGGCGTAAAATGCCGTGGAATCACAATCGTAACTGTAGTAATTTGAATCTATAATCCTAAATGGAACGACATGAATCCGTTGTGGAATGACAGCTTGCCCGGCATCATGTAAACACCTTGTTATTCAGGCCAAGATTGTATGCTGCGCTTGATAAATGTATTGAAGACTCTGACGCACTTTAGTCGTCAGTCAGAAAAGTGTTGATGTTACAACTAACAACTGCGGTTCCTCTGCTAATTCTCTTACTTCAGCCTGTCGCACGTGCAGAATGTTCTGATTTACGTTTAAATATGTGTACTTGCTACTGATTGGTTCGAGCCGATTTAAATTCAACTCAGTCACTCAGGCCAGAATTAAGATTAATTTTAAAATTCATGTAATTACCAAATGAGAGATATAGAGCGTGTGCGTGTTTTGTACTACCCCACCCCCCCGCAATGAAAATTTAAAAGTTTGACTAAGGTGATAAAAATCCTAAATCCGCCACCGATGTTCGGCGGTAGCGTGCTTCAGTTACTCGATGGATGCATGCTGACATGACTCGAGGAGTCAGTATCTCAAACTAAAATTCATGAACAATTCACGAAGAAAATCGTTACCAAGACAGCGTTTGGATATCTAACCTTGAATTAATACAAAAATTTCGATATCTTTCAAATTGGTATTTGATGGAATTCTATTCCAAAACCCGTAGGTCCGGTATTACAAAAGAACGTTAGCAGGGGGGCCTGATGGAAAATTGCGGTAGTGCGTACTCTCTAACTGGACAACAGTTTTCCCACATACGACCAAAGTCAACGATTTAATCTGAAAATGATGCGAGGAAGGAATCGAACGCCAGTCGATGGGATTTGAGACACGCCCGCCACTGCTGTGCAACACCACCACACAAAGTCTGTTTGCAGCAGAAGTGCGCAATATTTCTGGTTCTGGGAGCCAAATTTCAGGCTTAGAATAGTTGGTGGACTATTAATTCTCGCCTTCGTAGCCCATTTCCTTTCGTAGAAACGACTTTCGCGAGCCGCTAGTTGCGCACCTCTGGTCTACAGTAAAGTAACAACGGGTTGAGGATTGTCATCATCTCTCTTGTTTTTGCCACTTTAGACATACGACCTGCCAGTTGCCAATCAAAAATGTTCTCTTCCTCAAAACGCATTATACCGGTAGTGAAGTCGTGACTAATATGTTCAACCGATTCGCCGACCTTCGGGAACTTCTCGTCGCTCTTCCGACCAACGGTCTCTCGTCTTTCTATTGGCCATCGAAATTCCATTGGAGATACATGGACATGAAGCGCCTACAGGGAAACTTGCCCAACGTCTTGTGCAACCACGCTCGCTACAATGCCGAGGTCATGGAAAAATTCATGCCGTTTAATACGCGCTATGTCAGCATGATTAGAAATCCTATCGACCATTTTGTGACTGTATTTAAAGAGCTTCGTATTTCTGCAAGAATGGCCATCGATTCCACGAATCCCTTGGAGACATTTGTTGTAAATGCAAAAAGATATCTCAAAAAGGCGATACAGCAGAAAAGATTCTTTGTAAGTATCGATTATCTTGGAATTCACATAAAAGTCCAGCACAAAACGCGAAATAAAGCCATAAAGAAACAAAACAGTTTTGTTCAGTGAACTAACGATTAGATTCATGAATTTGATCCCGTTCAGTTGCTGGCTTGTCAAGTATAGCGCAAATCTACAAGTTTCAGCCATATGTCAAATATTCTAATGACAATTATACACTGTATGTGAATTTCAAAATTACTATAGTAATATAAAAAATCTGGGGTGAAACGGAAAATTCGAAGTCATTATCAATCCGTGTCTTGTTGTAAATAAAAACTTCGCTAAATAAAAGTGAGATAGACTGACGAGTGGTTTTAACAGGCATGGTCGCAAGCCCCATTCTTCTATACCAATACGCTCAGGAAACTCTGTTATGTGATAAACTAGTATATAAGGCAGTACATTTTTTTTGGAGTGTTGAACATTTTTAGTGGCATAAGCTGCTCGACGATGACCCTCCATCCCAAGAAAAATTCCTGGCTGCTTCGCCTGTAGCCAATACAGTACAAAACCAATTCCCACGCTCTAATGAATCATTATTACATAACTGCATCATAACCATCACTTCTATCGTTGCTTTCAACTTCACAGGACTCAATGAACTTATTAAAGAACGGAATGTTTTTCGATCTTGGTCTCCATACCTCCGAGTACGACCAAGAGATCGCCCTGACAAGCGCCATTTTCGATCTACAAAAAACTTTCTCCTTGATCCTGATCCACGAGTACCTCGACGAATCCCTCGTTTTGATGAAACGCAAGTTCTGCTGGGATACTGATGACGTCATTTACCTGAGTTCCTACTTCCCGAGAGCGACGGCGCCTGCCCAGGTCATTTCTTCCCGGACCAAAGAGGCAATCGCCAACTGGAACAAAGCAGATTGGATGCTTTACGAAATTTTTAATGCAACCCTTTGGGAAAGCATTCAAAACGAAAAAGATTTTTACCCAGAGTTGGAGGCCTTTAAAGCGAGGCGAAAAGAACTCGAATTGTATTGTCTTGAGACCAACAGCGAAAAAACGCCGACAAAGTTTGCTCTTGTAGAACTTAGCTTGAACAATAGTGTGGTGTCCCAAGCTAAGCGGATTTGCGAAAAGATGGCAATGACCGAGGGAGATTATTTGGAGTATTTTCGTCGTAAATACTAAGTCAGTATTTTGAGTAGACTCGTAAAAGCTACACCATACTACATTACATCACGGTACACCTAATTCTTATCAACAGAGCTACTGATCAGTGCTTCGAGCCCGCGGCGGATTAAGGCCTAGGGAATCGAGGCCTAGGTCCACCAAATTTAGGTATTCCAGGTTTTATTTTCTTAATATCAACTGTCATCCTACACCATCACCAGCCATCATCGCTTAAACAACTCGGTCACTGTATAGAACCTTTACAAAATGTGTGGTCCGGCGTCGCTCTGACAGACCTTATACTTACTCTACTGCTAAAGGCTGCCGCACAAATACCTCCCAACATAACTCAGCGCCGTAGGGGCTTAACGTTAAATGAGATCTGGCCTTAAATTATCGGCGCGACCGTAAGTTTTATTGCATAAGTAAAAAAATCTACCCTAGCGCCAAGACATAAGCAGCCAACGTGAATCTCCATTAGCAGAAACGTAGAAGACAAAAAAGATATTCTAGGTGATGGCCGAACTATCCATCAAATTGACCAGAAAGGCCGCCATTCCCTCCACGGAGATGAAGTTGAGTGCGCGGTTATTTCACCAAGTTATCTGCCACGTTAACCATTCACGCCGTTGCTATTTGACTCACAGCTGACTGGTGGTTGGACCACCATCAATCCGCTTTTCGGTAGTCGAATTTAGTAAGAACAGGGGAAACCACGTGAAGGTATCGACTTCCCTGGGACTACTCCTGGCATACTTGGGCTTTTTTAAGCCGGCCAGTAGACCTCCTGCTGCAGGAGCGGTACACAACCTTTTCGTCCCTTCTCCCCCCAAAAACATGTGCATTTTTTTACGTGAATCTTCGATCAATAAACTTTGTTGCATTCCCTCGACACTTACAATAACTGTCGTAACCCGATAACTGAAAGCGTGCCGTGTTTTTAAAGATTCTAAAATAATTGATATAATTTTATATTTTTTTGTTGCATGCCTTTAATATGATTGTCAATATAAATAAGTATTAGTGCCCAGTTCAAAACACGAAACAAAGCCATTGAATAAGATAAAGGAATTACTAAACTAACTAATGTTTCGTCGCATCTCGCAACATCATCACAATGTGAAGTATTACAAAACAGCAAATATATATAAATAAACGAAAGTGTCAAATTACAAGCTGTGTAAAAAGCGGAATTAAAGAGGAGAAAATCCAAAACAAAAACAGAGGAATGGAGCTGAGATTGCCATTCAGAGGGTTTAATTATGAAAATTAAGAGACCTTCTCTCACTTGAAGTTCGGAAGGCGAAGTATAAGTGGAAAGAACTTTAAACTCGTCAAGAGATGCAGTATGGCCAGTTACGGAAAGATGTGCTAAAATACTGGATGGGGCAGAAGTGGCACGTTTTTTACCAGTAAGGGCAGAGACGCCCAAATGATCCGAGACTCGTGTATGTAAATGGCGAGCTGTTTGGTCCACATACAATGCGCTACAGCATTGACACTTGCTACACTGATACGTTATCTTATTCAATGGCTTTGTTCCGTGTTTTATGCTGGGTATTAATATTTGTCCTAAGATTAAGATTCCCGCCTGGTTGCTCACTTGTGATTATCATGGTAACTGTATACTCTCTGACTGCACTGTAGCGACCCATGCAACTATTTGGGTCTGGTGATATAAGGCGTGTTAGTTCGGTAGCCGAGACACACTTTAACTTGGTATTGACGAGTTTCAGCCTAACTGCAGCAGTGTGATGTTGATGCAAACGAAGACGTCTGTTCCCTGACGTATCACTTGCGATCACTGCATTACAACCGAGTTTCAACTAGAATTCAGTGCAAGAACAGTACAAACAACAGTCGTTTTACGGCCGTTTTCCCTGCTTACGCAGGGGTTGGCCGGCGGTTCTACACAGCAGCCTCCTCCACCTCTCCCTCTCCTTCGCATCTTCCCTTTTCCACCCGCACTCTCTCATGTCCCTTTCCACCACCTGGCTCCATATCATCCTCGGCCTTCCCCGTCCTCTCTTACCTTCCACCTCGAACGACATGATCTTTTTCACCCAATCATCATCATCCTTCCGCAGCACATGTCCCAACCATCTTAACCTATTCCGTTTCATGACATCAGACACTGACTCAATCCCCATTCTTTCGCTGAGCTCTGCACTCGGCACTCTATCCCTCAGTGATACACCACACATCCATCTCACCATCCTCATCTTCGTACGTTCCAATCTCCCATTCTGCTCCGCCGTCATGGCCCACGTTTCACTTCCATATACCATAGCACTCCTCACACATGTCACATACAGGTTCCCCTTCAGTTTAAGTGACACTTCCTTCCTTGTCAAGATCCCTGATAACTCCTTAAACTTCCTCCACGCACAACGCACCCTGGCCACGGATGCAGAATTCGCTCCTTTACCCCCATCAGTGCAAGACGCTTCTTTATTTCCACAAGCACCCTGGTTGAGCGCATGCCATCAAACCCCTCTTGCACTAATAAATCACGCGACCTCGACCCTCTTGAAATAGCAGATGTGGGATTACAAACCCACAAACGTAATAATGGTTAATATAATAGCAAAATGCTTGAAAAACGATGCATTCATGATGTGAAAAGAAATATAGAGATAATTAATATGCCAAATGTAACTGGACAACATAAAAAGTACATAAACAAATGAGCATTGATTTCATTGCTTGATCCTAAACGTGCACAATATGTTTTATTACTTGATTATAAACATCCACAATAAGTAATTTTCACTGTCCTGGCATCTCACCTTTATTTCATTGTCATGTACTGTACCTGTTCCAAAAATTTGTTCGCGTTTTTTTTTTGACAAGGCTTTTGTCTCCAATACTTCATTTCACCATCTTTCACATCCTGTGTTTTCTGTAGCCACATATGTTAATGAAATGATATGCCTCCCTTGTTCCTAAACAGAAAAGAGTAAATGCTCTCAAGACTAATACAACTACTGCAAACCTTCTTGCAGGAAACGGTAGTCTCTAGATTCAGCACAACTGATTAATCTAATTGAAGATTTGAAAATACGAATTCAGCACGTTGCTAAACGCAGAGCTACAAGGCAAAACCCATGCGAAACACGTACTACGTTTGTCAGTCAAAGGATATGTACAGCATTGATTTTACCAAGGATAAGGCATCTTTTAGCAATGCACGTCTCTAACATTTTCTGGAACATTCAATATTCTGACTTCACAGTATTCAAAGTATGGCTAGTAATCCACTTGGGACTGAACCCTTATTACTGAAGACCAAGAATACAAAAAGCGGTAAGAAACGTCTATCATGTCATGTACGAAAAATCGTCTGTAGTTTTTCTACCACTAGGGATAGACTTCACCTAGTTCAGAATCATCCTCAGCGTAACATGAACAGAATATTTCATGAATTGACCGACAATGATAAAGTCAACTGGAAAAGTTGACTAGAGCGGGATTCAAACTCGCAACTTCGGGTATAGACCACTGCTCTACGTGAATTGAGCTATCGAGTGAACTGGGAACAGTAAGCTCGTTTTATCCAATTGAAATGCACATCCTCACGGATATCGAGCGTTAAGTTGTCGCGAGAGTCTCTCGTGCGTTTAAATGTTGTATTGAATATGAGAAGTTGTGGCATCTCACCTTTATTTCAGTCTTGTGCATGTTCCAGAAATTTGTTCACGTCACATGTTCCACAAAGCTTTTGTCCCGAAATACTTCATTTCACCATCTTCACATTCTGATTTTTCTGTAGCCATATATTATGTTATGATTTTCTTCTATGTCACATTTTCCACAGGTCTGATGTTTCAAGTACCGTATTTCACCATCTTTCACATCTTGTGCTTTCTGCAGCCATGTAGTGATATGCCTCCCTTGTTCCTAAACAGAAACGAGTGAAAGCACTCAAGATTAACTTATAAGTAATAGCTGTACACTCTTTCATAAGGAATGGCAGTCTCCAAGTTTTGCACAAATTATTAATTTGATCTTCTTCGATGATCTGAAAACCAAACTTCCACCTTGTTCCGAAGTGCTTAACTACAGGGCAAACTTATTATAAAACCCTCTTTACATTTTCTGCTAATCAATGTACACCATTCAATTTACTTAGGAATAGGTACCATTAGGTACTGTATTTCATGTTTGTAAGTTTTTTCAACTCTTCAGTGCTTTTTTTGACTACAGAGTATTCAAGATATGGCATGAAGCCCGCTTGAGACTTCAACACTTATTGGTGAATAACTGGAATGAACAAAGGCATACATGGTGCTTATATTGGCTGAATTGCAATCAATCACAAGTTGATAAAAAAATCTCTCATCAAAGAAGAGCAAACCATGCATTGCTCTAGTTAATTTTTTAATCTGTCTGTGAATGTCATGAAGAGGTATTTTACATACCATATACCAAACTTTCCATTTGATCTCTTCCATTCCTTTTCAGCCATGAATTTTTTTGGTTTTGACATAAACAAATATCCATGTGAAAGCCATCTCCTTACATTCTGGATGGACTTGGTATAAACTGCTTACTGTAATGTATATCTGTTGATTAGGTAGTGTAGGATTTCAATGCTGATTTGTTGCCACGGGTCTCCATGCTTCAATATGCCACACTCAGTCATTGATGGAGTCAGCATTCCTGGCATATTAGGGAAGCTTATTATTCTGATATTTTTCCTCCATGATCCAGTTTTAATTGGTATGTGTCATATCTCACATTGTGTTCATTGCCATATTTCAAGGACATTTTATGCATATTTCATGGTATCAGTAAGTGGTCTTTAACTCTCAAGGAGCTAGATAGTACAAGAATAAATGCAAAGAATACAGTAAATTTAATAATCAACAGATGTGAATCTGAGTACATATGTAGAAAATTCACAAATACTTTATTTTATCATGCATTTTCCATAACTGTACATGTTGATATACTTTCCTTGTTCCTAAACAGAAAAAATAAATCCTGTCATGATTGTAGAATACCAAGACTTTTCATTGTAATGGAATAGTCTTGGTATTCTACAATCCACAGCAGGGGTGGATCCAGAATTTTGACAAAGGGGGGCACAAATACTTTTTTTATCAATTCATTTCCACTATGTGGGCTTTTAATGAGAGAATTTTTATGCTACTGTCATTTCTACTGTTTTTTGAAACTGAATTTCTTGGTAGTCAACATGTTTAGTGCTAGTGTTTTGTTCCTGAGGAAACAAATCATACAACAACTTATCAAAAAAAGAGGGGGGGGCATCTGATGTATACCTACCTAGATCTGCCTCTGCACAGGTCCAGTCATTTTATATACAATGCTTCAGACTGTATTCCAGAATTCTCAACTGTGATTCCAAACAAGATTTCCCAACAAGGGGTAAAGGCCAATGACATACTGGCAATGCCAAAATGTCATGAATGATGAGAAAGACTTGCCAGCTGTTAGTGGGACATCATGGAACAGCATATTCAGTTCAATTTCAACTAAATTTATTGCCAACAAAACTTGTGTCAGAATGGATAAAACATTCAATTTCTGAAATCACTATTGACAGACCCCTGGCTTACCTAGTGAACAACTTCACTACCTTACTCATATGTTTTTGATATTCCTTTGACTCTTCTAACTTTTTCTAATGCACATACCATGGCAACAATTTTAGGTTTATTTCTGGAAGTAATGCAGGTGCATCCAGATGTTAATATTGTTATATATAACTTTTTATAAAATAACACAGGTCTTATACATGACCTGATTGGATGAGTGTTAAAATTTCTCTCAAAGTATAGGGATATGTTAATGTCATTTTCAATTTGTATTAGAATACAGAGATACAGATGATGTCATGAAAACTCGAAAAAATCTTGGTTATTTTATAAAACAAATAGAAAATAGTTTTCATGTCTTTGTACTGTGACAGAAACATTCATGATACCATTTCAACTGGAAAAATACCAGAAAACAGTTGTCTATGCCTTGTGTTTTCACTTGGCATTTTTCCAGCTGGAATGACATCACTCACAGTTTCTATCATAGCACAGAGACACTCATGCACTGTTCTGTTTAATATACAGCATTATATACAATAATCAGCCTGCTTTGGAGTTTTGGGTGTGCACCAATACTTTTCATCTTTTAGAAAATTTTGCCAACATTTTGTGTTTACACCTTACAGCAGTAAAACGTTTCTTGTGAGAAAAATAATGATAAATCAGGTATCCAAATGATGATTTGAACGTGTTCTTTAATGCAGTTGTCCTCATAATGCATAGTACTAATGTGGGGCCGGTATACTTTCCCTGTTCAAAAAAAAAACCTTGCCGAGGAGGTCTTTAGAGATAGAGTTGACAATATTTATCAAAAAATTGAATCTCCCCAGAATGAACATTGCTCCCGTTGAATTTCCTGACAACGACTGCTCCCAGCCTTAACGTCCAACCACAGTAAACTAGCAAAAGAACACTCAAAACCAGCCACGAACCTTCGAAAGGCTGCTTGAATTAGCAACGTCAAAATTCTTCTTCTCATGTCTTTATGTGGCGTGAAACGGAAGTTTTCGTCCGCACGTGTATATGTATCAACTCATGATCTTGCTTCAGAAGTTACTCGTTAAGGTTTAGTTCTCTTGGTCTAACAATTCCTTCGGCTTTCCACTCAAAAAGTAACAGCTGCCCCACACGTGTTGTTGCTATATTGAGAGTTTACCGTGGTCTTCAAATTTCATACCAAAATTTAAAACGAAAACGCTTCAGCAGCAGTCGAAGTGTAAAGCATCAACGTTCACGTGGGTACTAAAATTTGAAATTACATAGCTTTTTTGTATTGGTCAAATGCTGATCACGTGCAAAGGGGGGTGGGAAGAAGCGGCCGGGGACCAGTAACCATTTTCAAAATGATGATCTTAGTTATTTCAAAACACTTTTTCGGTGGACAAGATTTTCATTTAGAAAAACAATGGAAGCAGGAGGGTATATGCCTCATGTCCTTCTGTCCATAATCATTTACACCGATAAAAATGTTGACTTTCCTTGTTTTTTAAAGAATGCGGCACTTAATTTATTTGTTTAAAATACGTTTTGAGAATCATCCGAAACCTGATAATTTTCATGAATACATGTAATGATGTTTTCCCAATAGATCTCCAGTGTTGGGCAGCTTTAAAATCAATAGATTGGTTGAAAAATTAGGGGTTTTTTACGAAATAAAATTTTGTTTCGAAGGCAATTGAGCAGGGCAACGCATGGCAAAGTAGGGCTAAGTAGGTATAAGCAGGCCTTTGTAGGTTCGAGTAGGTGTAAGTAGACGTAAATAGGTGCAAATAGGGCTAAGTGGACGTTAATATGGATACAAGGGTGGAAGTAGGGATAGTGTATCTAGCAGAACTGTTTCATATTATGATACATAACAACTTGGGTACTTGAAGTACTGCTCTAGTGATAGTAGGCAGCATGGCGGCAGGTCCGATTACTGAACGAAACCAAGGTAAGATTCAGAAACTCTTTAGAAAGTAGAAAACGTCGCTGGACATCGAGATATCATGTCTGTTTGTGAAGGAAGACCTCCCAAGTTTGTGCATAATTTTCTCAATTTTCGTTCATGTTCCAAAGTGGTCTAAAATCTCCGTTGAAAAACACCATTAAGAAAATGGACTGTCACGCAGAATATGTCCAACGTTGTGTTTAAAATGTTAATTTTCACCCGTAGATGCGACAATATATGTGGGTGGTCTTGATGAAAAGGTCAGCGAGACTCTGCTTTGGGAGCTATTTCTTCAAGCTGGACCTGTAGGTAAGGACAAAAGGATTGCTAACTATGACAACAGAAGCTATCACATTGCCACGGGTTATCTGTAAAGAATGAATAAGTTAAGAATTAACTAATGCATTGTCTTTATAATATTCAAGCCAAAAATGATAGCCTAGGTATTTAAAATATGTTTCATTACTGTAAAATCTTGTAATTTGTTTTTTTCAACGTGTACATAGTCAATGTTCACATGCCAAAAGATCGTATTACACAGCTCCATCAAGGATATGGTTTTGTTGAGTTTCTGGGAGAAGAAGATGCTGACTATGCGATTAAAGTGATGAACATGATTAAAGTTTATGGCAAACCTGTCAGGGTTAATAAGGTGAGAGTATTTTGAAGTACAGGGATGAATATAGTGTGTGAATGGATTTATCAAATTATTGTCTTTCCTACAAAATTTATATCTGAAAGGACTAATATCTTTCTTTCTATATACTGTACTTTCATTAAATTATGCAACAGAGCCTGATTGCTCACTATCAGCTAGTAGCTCATCAGTTATATTTTATGCTATTGTTCCTTATATTTAATTTAACCTTTGTTATATTTTTCTTTAATATTCAGGCATCTTCTCATAACAAGAATCTTGATGTTGGAGCAAATATTTTCATTGGTAATTTGGACCCAGAAATTGATGAGAAGTTATTATATGACACATTCAGTGCATTTGGGGTAATTCTGCAAACTCCAAAGGTAGGTTTTGGGGTGTACATCAGGCAGGATGTGATATTTTTTATCTATAAGCCTTTTTTGAGAGTGATTAATCACAAAAGAATTATTGGCAGTGCAAATGCTGATGTATGTCAACTGTATGTTATTATCAACTGCCAGATCTGGTGTAAAAATCTGATCAGACTAACTCTATAAGTTTTAAGTTACTTGACAAAAACCTTTTATTGCCTTTTATAGCTAGATTTAGGTCTTCAGGGGCCTTAACTTGTGGACATTCCAATTTGATCTTTCCATGAAAAGAATTTTTAAATGCTTGCATATCTTCAAGTTTAAATTGTGCAAAGAGTTGTTTTGAGTTCTTGAGGATACATTACAAAATCTCCTAAGTGGATTGTCAGGTGAAATCTTTCTAATTTATTGGCATTTAGTAAAATTTTCATTATCTTTTTGTCTGGTTTGTTAGATCATGAGAGACCCTGAGACCGGCAACTCAAAAGGTTTTGCCTTTATAAACTTTGCAAGTTTTGAGGCTGCTGATGCCGCTATTGAAGCCATGAATAGTCAATACCTGTGCAATCGTCCAATCAGCATATCTTATGCATTTAAGAAAGACTCAAAAGGAGAGCGCCATGGTTCTGCAGCAGGTACTTTACATTATCCGATAAATCTTTGATAACCAGAGCATAATGATTAGATTTGGACAAAACTTATGTGGTGCTACTGAATTTGATGAATTTGGACCTATGAAGGAGAGGAAAACTTCTGACTGCAAGTAGGGTTAACCATTAACCTTGGATTTTGTAATAGTCTAATTCTCTACTAATTGACTATCCTGCAGTAGGCCGCACCAACTGTTTACCAGTTATACATGTATATAATGTATATAACTCAAACGTAGCTCTCTGATGTTTAATGGTAACTGTACCCTGAGATAAAGTGTTATTTATTGGAAATATCACCTTATAGTAGCAATAAAAGTCAATCTCAGTCAGTCAGGCAAAGTTTTCCCTTGTTAATCTAATATGGGTTCATGTTGTGTCAGGCCTTAATGTGCCTACATGGTTGTTAGAAAAGAAAAACATGGTATCCTTATCAAGTGAAGTCAAGGCTAGAGATATTAATGGAGTATTACAAGAAGAGCATATCAAACAGCAAATGATAAGTACCTAAAAATTATATGTAACTAACCAGTAACTAAAATGACCATTAAGTGTTAACTCATACTTTTGCTTCATTCTTATTGTAGAACGTCTCTTGGCATCCCAGAATCCTCTTGCTCAAGCTGACAAGCCTCATCAGTTGTTTGCTGATGCTCCACCCACTCAAGTTCCTAATGCCTTTGTAGATCCTACCATGATGGTAGCAGCTGCAGCTGTTCCACCACCACCAACCATGCCACCTCCTGGTAAGAGTGTTAGGGTGATTATTTTGAATAATAAACAAGAATTCACCTTAACAGGGCTATAAAATTAGGAAGTCAACCAGTCAGAGTAGGTTAAGAACCCAATATGCCCAACTTCAAATGTTTCTTGTTGGATATTTATGTGTATGATGAGGCAGATGTCTGATGAATTGTAAGAAGCTGTGCAAGGCATAACCACTGCAGAATAAAATTAGAATAAGCAGAGTAATCAGAGCTTTTATAAAATACAAAACAATGGGCACTCTGAAAAAGATTAACATTTTTATTCAACATTTCGACTAACTTGCAGTCATCAGGAAATGATGCTGCTGTAATATGATCTGACATGTTTGTGGAGGTTGATTGTCCAGGTTAGTGTAGTCTTGAGAAAAACTGTTGGTGAAAGTGACTGACGTTTCGACAGCCTTAGTGGTGGTCATCTTCAGAGTCAAAAGGAAAGTAAATGTCAGGTTTGCCTGTTTTTGTATCTGGTTTGTGCATGCAGCGGTGGTTGAACCAGAGTTGTTGGCAAATACGTATACAAAGTGAGTGGCATCATGAGTTAATTGAAAATAAAAAGTTCCCTGGAAGCCTTTGTCCTGTGGTTTAGCAGTAGTTTGTGCCAGTGGATACAAAGAGCTTCTTTGAAAAGTAGCAATGACCACTGTTTGGCTTTGTCTATGATGTGACAATTGTTGAGAATTAGTTGTTGTAAATTAGTGGCCTCGTTGAGACTGAGTAGGTTAGAACGTAACCAAGCAGAGCTTGGTGAAAGTACCTGCATACCTGAATAGTGGTAGATATGTGGTCTCTTTACCCTCACCTTGTGCAATAGTTACGACATATTAAAACAAGCTTGATGCCTTGGAAAGCCTGCTTCTGTATGCTGGAAGTAATTGCCTTGAGTTTTTGATTAGGTTACTGTAAGCAATAAATGTGCAATATCATCTTGAAAAATCCAAGGCAAATGCTTTCCATGCATAGAACAAACAAAAGATTAAAAGTTATGTCTTTATGATGCTTCAGGTTCATATCTTCAGTATTTTTAAGTGCTTGCATTTATCTCTTGGTCTCGATGACAATCAGTTCAAGTAGGCAAGAAATCCTGCTCTATGTCAAACTTGAGCAGTCAAGCAGTGTACAAAACAACATTGTTCAACTGCTTAAAATAAAAAAATAAATAAATCATATCCTGAGTAGAAAAACAGATCACTTAAAACTTTTAAAGTTTTTAACCCTTTCTTGTTTGAGACATCTTCCATTGACAAGTAAGATCATCAAGCATTAACCAGAGTAAAATTAATAAGTCAGGTACAGACTGGAAAGGGTTAAACATAACATTGAAGAGCATTTGATTTAAATGTACTGTAATATTTTTTAGACAGAAGCTTTCCTTTAACCTCCTCAACTTTGTCATTTTGTCTCTAGGTCTTCCACCTCCAGGTGTCCTTCCCCCCAGTATGCCTCCCCCAGCATTCCCACCTCAAGGTCTCCCCCCTCCTGGAATGCCCCCTGGTCCTATGCCTGGACCACGTCCCGTGGATGTGCCTGGTCCACCTCGTGGAGAAAGACCAGATCAGGTGAGATGAAATGAAATCCAGTGAGGGAGATACTTGATGGAAAAGTGCAGAGACAACAAAATTAAACTGACAGAATAAGTGGGAAGTTTGATATTACTGTAAAGGGAAGGAGAGAAACTGCAGATATTATGTGTATATCATTAGTGAAATGAGATAAAGTGATAAAGAAGGAAACACCTTGGAGTTAAAACAAAACAAAATTGACTATGCTTGGAAGAAGTGGAGAAGAGGAACAAAGGACACAGGAAGAATAGACTGCATTACTGGTTGTTTGTTGTAGTTATTACTATTGTTGTAGTTGTTGTTTGTTGTGTGACTAATGCTGTTAGTGTTATTGGTGGGATTGCTGCTGTTGTTTTTACTTTTTATCGCTGTTGCTACTGTCGTTTTTAACGCTGTGGCTGACACTATTGTTGTTACTACTCTGCAGTTATTGTTGATGACTCTCGTGTTGTTGTTGTCGTTGTTTTTGTGCTTTTTCTTCTCCTTTTTCTTCTTCTTCTCTTCTTTTTTTCTTCTTTCCCTTCTCCTTTTCCATCCTCTTCTTTTCCATCCTCTTCTTCTTCTTCTTCTTCTTCTTCTTCTTCTTCTTTTCCTCCTTATTGTTCTCTTTCTTTTTCTTGTTCTCCTTTTTCTTGTTCTTCTTTCTCTTGTTCTCCTTCTCCTTGTACAATTTCTTTTTTTTTCTTCATCTTCTTCTTCCCCTTCTTCTTCCCTTTCTTCTTCTCCTTCTTCTTCTCCTTCTTCTTCCCTTTCTTCTTCCCCTTCTTCTTCCCCTTCTTCTTCTCCTTCTTCTTCCCCTTCTTCTTCTTCTTCTTCCATTTCTTCTTCTCCTTCTTCTTCTCCTCCTTCTTCTCCTTCTTCTTCCCCTCCTTCTTCTCCTTCTTCTTCCCCTTCTTCTTCTTCTTCGTCTTCTTCTTCGTCTTCTCCTTCGTCTTCTCCTTCTTCTTCTTCTTCTTCTCTTTCTTCTTCTCTTTCTTCTTCTCCTTCTTCTTCTCCTTCTCCTTCTTCTTCTCCTTCTTCTTCTCTTTCTCCTTCTCCTTCTTTTTTTCTCTCCTTATTCCTCCTCCTGCTCCTCCTTACCTTTCTCTCGTTCTTTTAAGCCCGCAAACAACCCACGTCAAATCCGCCCACCTCCCCCGCCATTAATGGGTGCCACTCCGCAAGGTTTCCCCTCACAACAACAAGGATTACAACCACCACGGGTGCCTGATCAAAATCAAAGAATGCCAATGATGCTGCCATTTGGAATGCCGCCAATGGGCATGCCTCCGCAAGGAATGCCTCAAGGGATGCCTCATCAAGGGATGCCTCATCAAGGGATGCCTCATCAAGGTATGCCACCGCAAGGAATGCCTCCTCAGGGAATGCCTCCCCAAGGAATACCCATGCCACCGTTTGGAATGCCAAGACAATTGATGCCCAATCAAGGAAGGTAGTGTCACAGATCGAAGGACCACGAAGGATATCCTGGAACGGTAGGAATAACAGTGAATGAATCTAAAAATTGGAAAAGGTTCAGGGTATTGCATATTGATAACGGAACATTCTTTGGTAGAATGTTGACCAACTAATTCTTGTGTCGCAAAACGTGTTACAAGTTATGCATTTGTTAGAGACGAAGCTTACTTATCGTTCGTTCGACCCTGGCTTAGGTCATTTTGAGAGGTTTGTAAAACCAGTGACATAACATTTAAACTTGTGGACGGACCGTTCTTAGATTTATGTTTTTCAGTTTTTACTCTCTTTGTGATGTACAGAGTGATCAATACACACAGTATCATTTGTTACGTCTTAGAATGCGGGGCATCCGTACGGTTCCGTAGTGAGGACAAGGTGCTTGAAATCTGGGATAAACTAATTTTAGGACGAATATTTAAGTCAGTCATTAGTGACTTGTTCTTCCTAACCACATTGAAAACTCCTGTTATTTATTTGATACGTATTCTTACCCAGTTAACTAGTTGGGTTTCCCAAAGCAGTAGCTCTTGAGAAGATGCTCTTCCATAACCAAAATGAACGAACGTATTTTTACATGTTGAGCTTACAAGATGCTTGTAGTTCAGCTTGTATATCATCTTTCAAACATGGATTACATCGAGAATTTCAGCACAGGTTCACCATGAGATCTCTTCAAAAATTACCTTGTGATTACGTGATCAAGATTTCAGTCCACGCTGAAATTCGTCTGTGTGTTCATCCCCTCTGAACAGGGATTTAAAGCTGAGGTTAAGCCACGCTCGCCTAAGAAAAGATCTGTGACTGTTCAATTCGCACTTTCAATCAAATTCATGACCGAAAAATGTTTATAAGGGAAGTTCTTTTCTGCATGATAAGGGTCGATTATTACGAAGCCCAGGCAGTTAGGGTTAATGATAGTTTTCTTGTCGTATGTACATGTATATTTGTGGCATCGGTGGCCGAGAATCTGTCTTACTTCAGTGAATTGAATTTGATCCCGTCTCCGTGCAATTGCACATTAAATCCCCTTGGTTGCGTGTGAGAACCGTTCCAAAAATTTCACATGTAATTTCACATGCAATTTCACATGCACTTTCACATGCAATTTCACATGCACTTTCACACATAGAAATAATATTTCATTTGTGAAAACGTCGCCATTTCATATGTGAAATGAAAACTTCATTTGTGAAAATGTTCCAATTCCATGTTTTTCACATGTGAAATGACATGTGAAATTTTCGTAAGGGAAGAGTGTTGTCCAGTTTGATTCAACCAAACTTCGCTGGTTCACTCCAGGAACTCAGGTTTCCTCCTATAGTAGCACTAGACCCATGAGCGATGACCCCTACTGGACCTCCAGTCCAGAGAGAACAGTTTAGTTGAAGTTGATAGGGTTATCCAACATGAATAAACAATGGCGGATCTGTGGTAGGGGTCATAGGGCCCAGTCCCCCCTTTTTAGGCTTTAACTCATGTACTGTAATGTTTATATCCAGACCATAACAAATCTGCAGCGCGCGTGATTGTTGACGGAATATAGTGTCATCCAGGGGCGCTATTGTATTGGGAGTCTGGATGCCACCCACATCGAAGTGTTACAGCAGACTTTTTAACACCTAAATTGGTTGACGTTTATGTCACGATTTGTGACCAGTTTAACGCTTCAAATATCGAGGTAGTGAATCATGGGTGGTGTGTGAATTTCTTGCATCTTCAAACCCAGAAAATCCCGAATTCGGAACTGGGAGACTGTCTCTTACGTCTTTGTTATTTTCGCCTTTCCCGCTCATGGTCTCGATGTAAAAGGCGTTTCGTTTTTATGACGAGGAGAAATGGGAAACAGTTTTGACTGTTTTGAGATATTTTATATTTAAGGCCACGAACTGTTATCTTTTCAAGTTAAGTTTTTGAGGTCGGAATCATCCTCTTGACTTCATTTTGGATGGATCAGTTTTCTATTATTTTACACTGGCTAATGCCGACGATACTGTTTGTCAAAAGGAGGCATCCTGCCGCGAAAAGGATATTACAACTGCTTTCAATAAAGTCATTGTGGTGTTAAATATCATCTCACTTTGTGCCTAAAATTTCCGTCAAAATACAGCTAGGAGATAGATGTATAGGTACAGCAGTAAATAAACAATAATGGAGAATTGTCCACTCATCTTCTTAACTCCGAAAGCAATAGGACCCGCCTCTTCCTGGACTGGACTGTATTGTCATAGCTACCGGTATTACACTTCTGTCATTGAAACGTCAACGTCTGTCAAATACGCTAGTGACCGCCTGGTTTATGCAAGATAGTTTAATTTGCACTGTCGCTTCGATCACACAAACAGAGTTTCGGAAACATTGATGGGGAAGGCAACATTTGACATGCAATCGGCTGGATCCTCCGCTACAAATCTCTTCCCAGAGATAAGGAAGCCTTCTAAAGTGAGAGCAGTCTTGATCGTGTTGGTGATCTTGCTCCTGGTGTTGTCCATAGTGTTCATCGGTCTCTACGTTAAAGAGAAAGACGGTGATTCAGACAGGTCCTTCGCTGGAAGCGTCGGGGAGCAGGACAATGGCACGAAGACCACTCGAACTCCGACAACCAACCAACCTTGTTCTACTCCTGCGTGTGTGGTTAGTGCTGCTGGTAAGTTTTAACCAAGTTTTAATGGTGAAATATTCCTTGACGTATGTGCCTTTCAGCGTTTGAAGAAACATTTTGTAACATGTTTTCCAATGATAACAACTTGTTGAAAGTTTACGTTTGTTCAACCTTGCGGTTAATTGCTCTGAAGACTTGTTTAGGTGAGCGATAGTAACTGCGACGACGACTGCAATTTTTTCCGCATATTTTAACACCAGCCCTGGCAGATTTGAAATCTCCTTTGTAAATTACCAGCGATTTGGTCGGCAACTTTTTGCGGCGAATGTTATCAGCGAAGTCCAAAGACCAAAGGATAGATTTCCTATTCCCTTCTCGATTCCTTTACCTAGCATAAAGATATGATGAAAGCCCAGTGGGGTTCGCCCGAAAGGAAATAAAGTAAGACAGTTTTCTCGCCAATGTCGCAGAGATATTCAAGCATATTCGAGTAAGGCGCTATAAAATCGCAGTGAAAGAGCCTTGAAATCGCGTACACAAGTCTCAGTAATGTAACACATCGTGCACGATTTGATCAGATGTTCAAACACCGAGAATTCGCCAGACCAACGAGGCGTTAGACTGGTTTTTCAACCATATTCGAGATGTTGGCAAATCAGATCAAACACGACTTTCGAGTTTATGGTTAGGCTTCTCAAAAGCACCCGTATTTAAGGAGAAAACCGGTTTAAAATTGTCGAAATTTTCTGCCAATTGAGGTCGCATTTTCAAACTACGTCTGGGTTCTATTTTCGGTTATACTTTTCTCATGAACTATTAATGAGTTTGAGAAGTTGGGTGTATGCAGACCGTCAGTGGATATGATTACAACGTTGCAAAAAGTTTCGGGAGTAATCACGTAAATGAGACAAGGTATTGACCATGTAAATGTAAATATTTTGAAATCAAAGAACGCAATCTTTTTTCATTGTTTTCCATGGTAATTACAAGAGTAATTGTTGAAATGTAAGTAAACTTAGGAAACATTGCAAACGGTGTATTGAATTTTTAGTCAACAGTGCACTTCGAAATAAGTAACCACTTGAGACCGAAGGCAACAGACATTGCGCAATCACTCGACACTTAGACCTGTTAGCAAACAATCTTTCGTCTTGCTTTCGCAACAACAAAACCGTCCACTATGCTAGCTATTTTTCGCCGGGTTTTAAGTGGCGACATTTTGAGTGCAAAGTACCTTTTATCTAACATTACCTTAGCTTACCAAATTGCGATTGCTTGCATGTAAACTTATTTGGTAAAGCCGTTTTTTAAAAGTTAATAAGAAGCGGTGTGTAAGAACAGATTAAGTGAATATACGTATAACTTATTTTAGACGAGCCGACTACATTTTAACCGTTTAACCACGTAAAGAGAGTGTTTTTTGTCGCTATCTAATGACAGTAATTACTTCCATGAATCCGTCTCAAACGGCACTCAAAATTAGATTAAGTCTGACAATTTCACATTGTTGGGGATGGTTTGTTATGAAGCCGTCACAAAAGAACCTAAACAAACTGAGCTTTAATTGTTTTTTGAATTTGAATGTAGAACTGCTAAAGTTAATTACTTCATGGCACCATGCCGTCAAAATTATTATATTTTAAACCTAATCAAAAGTAATTAGTAGCGTTCTGGAATAGCTGAATCATTCTTTGTTAAGCCGTTTATCTTTTAAATATAAAGTAGCTCTTCATGTAGAAGGACTGTATGAAAATGTCAACACGAAAGCTGTCCCCAAATCTGTTTAATCAAATATTAATTTGAAAATATGTACCGATGTTGAGCTGCAGGGTTCAGGCTTTAGGTTTGATGAGCGATGATGGTTAGGATTACTGAAATTTAAATGTGTGTACCATACTTTACCTTTTGATGGTAAGTGATGTATATTCCAATCATTGAGTTACAAGCACCGACACATGGAGGAAGGATTAAAGCCTGTTTTACACTAGGCGAATGTGGCTCGCACTGGACATTTCTTTTCATATATTGGAAAAAAATTTGACAATGATTATGTAATAAAGTTGAAATATGTATTATCTTCTCAATTTTGTCCTGTGTTTTCACTCATATTTTGGATAGCAAGATATCTTCTTTTCGGAGTTTGTTCTTCATTATATTTTTTAAAGTTGTCGGCAAGCATTGGATTTTACACTCTGCTACATTGCTATACTTGTTTTATTTCCTGAAATTGTCGGTTTATTACAGATGTTCTCCGAAAGCTCGACACCAATGTGAAACCATGTGACGACTTTTATCAATACAGCTGTGGAGGGTTCGTGAAAAATACTCCTATCCGAGATGAGCAAAGCAGCGTGAATTCATTTGGTTCAGCTGAGGACGTCGTGAATTTCGCCCTGAAAGATCTGTTGGAAAATGAACATTTGATGTCAAATTACTCAAAGGTGACTTAGATTTCGTTTTAATGGCAGTGTTGGTTCCATAGGAATGCTCCACCATTACTAATAGGTTGCCGTGTTTACACATATGGCACGAAGAGGTAGCAGTAGCAGATGTTATGGTTGTGGTACGGTTGGGGATTGTGCAAGTGGTACTTATAGTTTTGTTGGTGGGTCATGATAGTTGCAGGGTTGGTGTGATAGTCGTGAATTTTAGTGGTATTTGTAATTGTTGTCGTGGTTCTATTGAAATACTATACAGCACTAGTGGTAGTGTTTCTATTTATGACACATGCTGGTAATTATAGTAGAGGTTACGTTTGTGGTTGGGCTGGTAGTTGGTTATGAAGGTTGGCGGGGTAGAGCGATTGGTTGTGATATTTATTGTTGTTGTAATTGGTTATGGTAGTGGTGGTAATGGTTGAAGTTGTGGTAGTAGTGGTAACGGTGGTAGTAGCGGTAACGGTGGTATTGATGGTAACGGTGGTAGTGGTGTTAACGGTGGTAGTGGTGTTAACGGTGGTAGTGGTGGCAACGGTGGTAGTGGTGGCAACGGTGATAGTGGTGGCAACGGCGGTAGTGGTAGTTGAGGCGATGGTGATGATTTGTTATATCGAGGTTTTTTGGTGGTTAATAAGCATTAGATGAACCTTCTGTATCCTCCAATTCAGGTAAGCGGAAGCACCCAGAGCATGCTCATGAATTATCGAATATCCAGTCATCGAAAATTCGATTTCTCAGGGCTCATCTCCAACCGAGCGGGCACGAGATCACCTCACAGAGCTGTTCAGTTAAAGTTTGAGTCAAGTTGTTCAAAGCAAGGCTCATCTGCTTCTTGAACTGTCCAGATTTTGTATAACTGTCCCGTATGGTCATTTCCCGCCCTTGGAGTGAACTTAAATCCGCTGTAAAGCGAGTCCGACGCGTCATAATTTTATCATCCTTAACGTGCCAATCCACTTCAGTTGTCACCGATGGTCCAGAAAAAATCTTACAATATTACAGCTCTGTTTTTAACAAGAGAGTTCAATTAAAATTGATTTTCTGTTGATGTATTCAGGACCCGCAATCAGCCGTGTACAAAGCCTTCAGTTTTTACAAATCTTGTATGAACGAATCCGAAATTGAGGCTGCAGGAACAAAAGCGATGCTAGAATTAATAGAAAAGTATGGATCTTGGGGCATCACGAACAAAAACTGGACAGGAGATTCTTGGACATTAGAAAAGATTCTGGCCAGAGTGTTGGTAGATCTTGGAACTAGCGCTTTTGTGGCTGCGGATGTAACACCATCTATTTTTAATACTTCTCAAGTGGTTGTTGGGGTAAGTTTGAAAGAGAGTGCTGTAGTACGCAGTGCCAGGTCCTAGGGGAGGGTTCAGGGGGGTCAAACCCTCCCGTTTGAGTCAACAAACAATGTGGGTATTCCTCACCATAGTCTCTATGTTTACATGATAAACTTTATATGCTTCTTTTTTCTTTAATTGTGCTCCCCATTTAAGTGGTAAAGGAGCTATCACCCCATTAAAAACCTAGAACAACCAATAGCTTGGTTGACCACCCCCCTTCTTAAAAACTTGGAACCACAGCTGCTCTGGCAACCCGCCCTTTCGTAAAATCCTAGATCCCCCTGGTACCATGATATCCCTACCGCAAGGCCATGACGCTCGACTTCATTTCTGGCTTGAGCTGAAGAGGCTGGTTTGATATTTGTCATTTCTTAGTCAGTTTACTTTGTGATTTTTGGTCGATCAATTTAAATCATTCAAGGCGTTTTTATCCTGATCTGGCTACTGGGAAGGCCCAGCTCTTCACATTTCAGCAGGGGCGTAGTGAAATGGGGGTGCGGGGGGGTTGCCACAGTTCCCATTGTCTTGTTTGTCTGAAATTGTCAGTGCAGTAGAAGTTCTGCTGACAAATTTGATTAACAAGATTGTTCTCCGATCTCTTTGAGTTTAACGGTCAGCTCAGCTCCCGAAGAAGTGGAACATGGATGCTTGAGATATGTTGTAGTTGGCCATCACCACCGAAAGATTTGGAACGAACCTGTTACTACGCTAATTCGCGAAAAAAATTTTGAGAAATTATATGATTTCTAAGCCAGAAAAAATTTGAGGATAACCTGAGGTGAAACGTAAGCGTGTCTTTATCTTACATAAAGACACGACACAGCTGTGGTTTTCATTTGTATCTTCTTCATAAAGTCTTGATTATCTGCGACGTCGGCTGACTGATGTGCCTGATGCCCTGATTTTTCTCTTTACCACATTTAACGTTATTAATGATCTGGTGCTGCTTAACTCTTTAAGTACGAATAGGGGTCAAAATGACCCGGCAAAAAACAAAAAAACCAGTGAGTGAACGAAGGAAAAACAAAGAGAGAACAAAGAACAAAAGGAACAAAATTCAGGAGTTAAAGAATTTAAAGCCTGATTCACACGAGCGACATAGGCATAAGGACAAGATCAATTCAAAAACAAAGCATGATATCTGCTCTGGGACTTACAAAGATAAAACAACAAGAATTTTTCTTTGTTTCGTCTTTTGTTCGGCTCTTGGCTTATGCTTGGACTATGATCTTATGCTTATGATTACGACAATCCTTATGTCGCAGGCGTGTCTTCAATCCTTTCTTTTGCCTTTTGTTTTGTCCTTGTGCTTATGCTTTTGCTCTCGTGTGAACCAGGCCTTAGCGACGTTTAGGTTGACTCACTTAAAACTGTGCGACGTAAGTTATTTCTGCACTTTCATTTAGATTGTCGGAGGTAAAAGTGGTATTGAACAGGAAATAGATGACACTCTTTCTCTTTCAACTTCCCGACAGGTAGGTTGTTTATCATTGACCAAAAACAGACACGCGCCCCCCCCCCCAAAAAAAAAAAACCCACCTAATCTGCCGAGTGGTTTGGTCATAACAGTGTGTCTACTCGCGGTAATGCCGGTGAACGAGTGGGTATTTCAGTGTAACGATTATTTTCTGTCAGTCTATATGTCAGTCGGTCTGTCAGTCTGTCTGTCTGTCTGACTGATTCTTTCATACATTCTATCTATCACTCTCCTCTTTTTCACTCTTTTGACAAAATTGCATGCGTAGGATCTTCCAAAGTTCACACCATTTCGTTTGCAATAAAGTTTGGATTTTGCTCTCCCTATAAGACCCCACCTTCTAAATACCTTTTTAACGTTTGAGAAGCCAAAAGTTCCTTCTTTCAACCGAGGCAGTGAAAAGTAAGATGAAGTAACGAAATCTGGTCTAAAATTTTTGTCTTTCTTGGAGAAATTTTTTTTGATAAGTTCGCTGATGTAAAGCTTTTGTCATTGCAGCAAAAGATTGTTCAAGGTTATAGGAAATTCATGTCGAGTGTATTTCAACTACTTGGAGCGGATTCATCGACGAATTCATCACTGGAAAGAGATGTGAACGCAGTTTTGGGTTTGGAAATTACTTTTGTTCAAGTATGAGTGATTTTTAAGGTGCTTTATTTTGTTGCCTAACTGTTAAACTCCAAACCTCATTCCATTTGATTCTTGTTCAATTACTAAACTTCTCTCTTTTCGTCCCAATTTTCTCATAACGTGAAATCATTAAGTCTCAAATTGTGTAATAATTTTTGTTGTGTCCGTTTGCAGATGAAACGTTCTCTCGTGGACGAAGCAAGGGACCACGGTTACAAGAAAGTTGTAAAATTTATGACACTGGATGGATTGAATAATTTCACTTCATTTAAGGTTAGCTAAACTGGGTTGCTGCATTTTTTTCAATATACCTCACCTCACCTTGCCTTACCTTACCCTACCCTACATAAGTTAAGCTGGATTAACAATTTAGACCAAGTGCGACAATCGTTTTGAATTTCGTACGAAATCCAGTTTAAGAGATACCACAACTTTTGTTTAAAGTTTAGATTTCCATACTGAGCCCAGTATAAATTATGAGAATCACTATTGTAAACAACCACATAAATGGTATTTCGGAAGACGCCTTCCTACGTCAAAGAAAAGTTATAGCAAACTACCACAGTGCATGATGATGTCTTTCCACGAGGTTAACGCCCCATTCCCTCTACTTTAGTTTATTATACTGTACACCGTTCCACTCAACTCCAGTCCACTACAGTTCACTTTTCTCTGCTCTGCTCTGATTTCCTGGCCATACCTTTCCTTACCTTTTCTTTATTCCAATTCACTTCATCTGTTTTTAGTTCAACTGGACTATGTATTTCAAGGAACTGTTTCGTGGAACAAACAAATCAGTTGAACCAAACCAAAAACTTTTGATAGCACTACCAAATGATATCAAAAAAATTATTGACTTCATTAGTCTCACGCCAAAAAGGTAAGTGTACCCCATAGGACAACATGATTGCCAACATAGTTGATTGTACTGATGAAGAAAAGGAATAAGTTACGCAGCATTACAGGAATTAATTTCTGATCTGTAATATCTCACGAAAATTTGATTATGATTTTCGTAAATTCGAACACAGCATAGTATTAAGATTAATTTAACCAATTAGAAATATGAAAAAAGCTCCCTTGGGGTTTCCATTACTCCTCTCAAAAAGTTACCCCACAAGCCTTTTTTTACCTCACAGTTTGTCCATCAGTCCAAGTTTTCGTTTGCTCACATTCCTGCATCTTACAGCGTTCTTTACTACTCAACACTCTTATCTGAAAAAAATATTCCGACAGTTCGTTTGTTAACTTTCTTTCCACTCCTATTGTTTTTATTTCTTGTTTGTTTCAGATTACTTGCCAATGAAATAATGTGGAATGTCGTTCGTAAGTTTATAAACAGTTTACCCCGGTCATTTCGAGAAGCAAGAAGTGAATACAATCAAATTGTAACTGGAACAGAGACCGCGGCTACCAGGTGGAGAACGTGCGCTGCCATGACTAACAAAAACTTTGAGTATGCTACGGCCTTACTTTATGCCAACGCACACTTGTCTGAAGATGCTCGAGAAAGGGTAAGAATGAACTGCAGCATTGGGATGGTTGATTGAGGGAGAGGATAAGGGGCACAAGCAAGGAGGAAGTGAAGTAAACGAAAAAGAGAGAATGGAAGAAGGGGCGGATGAACGAGCGAAGTGCCTACGAACGAGCGAAGGAAAAGGGGTGGTCTACGTAGGGATGGAAGGGACGGAGAGGACGGAGGAAGCTTTGGTGTGGTCTATGGGACAGAGAGGTCGGAGGAACCTTTGGAGTGCTCGAAGGGACGGGGGGAAGGATGCAGGAATGTTTGGAGTGGTCGAAGAGGATGGAAGAAGCTTTGGAGTGGTCGAGAGGACGGAGAAAAGATGGAGGAAGCTTTGGAGTGGTCGAAGGAACGGAGAGAATGGAGGAAGCTTTGGAGTGGTGGAAGGGATGGAGAGGACGGAATAAGTTTTGGGGTGGTAGATAGGACGGAGAGCATGGAGGAAAGTTTGTGGTGGTAGAAGGGACGGAGAGGACGGTAGAAGCTTTAGAGTGGTGGAAGGGATGGAGAGGACGGAGGAAGGTTTGTGGTAGTGGAAGGGACGAAGAGGGTGGAGGAAGCTTTGGAGTGGTCAAAGGGACAGAGGAAGGACGGAGTAAGCTTTGGAGCGGTGGAAGGGATGGAGATGATGAAGGAAGCTTTGATATGGTCGAAGGGACAGAGGAAGCGATAGAGTGGTCGCCAGGTAGACAGAAGGAGGAAGTTATAAATTGAGATACGAAAGGATGGACTTAAGGAAGGAAAAATGAAAAACAAACTGATGGAAAGACAAACGACTGACTGACAAAAAAGAAGTGATAAAGGAGGCCAAGAAGCATCGATGAAATAAAGAATGAAAGTTTTATTTGCATCCTATGGTAATTTTTATAGGCAGCAGATTTATTCCTTGAGATAAAAAATCAGTTTATTGAAGGCTTGAACCAACAAACTTGGATGGACGATACAACCCGAAAAGAAGCTCGTAATAAGGTGGGTGTGATATGAAACAGAAACAAACAAGTAGGGAAAAATGGATTGAAAAAGATGCTTGGTTATAAACGTCAACTATCAGTTCTTGAATTGTCAATCCATATTTCTCCAAATATATTTATATGTATTTAACAGTTAGATGCAATGAAACAAAGTGTTGGCTACCCAGCCTTTATCAAGGATCCTACGAAGTTGAACAACATGTACAAAATGGTGAGTTGCTTGTTGTTTTGTAGAGGTATTTAGTAATATGAACTGAAAGCCGTTCCCAGTTGACAATCTTAACAAGTGAAAGGCAAAACGAACTCCGAAGAGCAACATCTTGCAAACCCAAGATAGGACTTGATTAACGAGACAAAACAACGATGAGGGTGATGGTTCGATTTTGTTTCAAACTTATTTTAAAGTTTAAGAATGACTTTGAAACAGAGTCGAAATATCACCTTCCTCATTGAGTCTTCTTGTTAAGTTCTTGTGTTGGATTTGCAAGATATTATCCCACTGAGTTTGTTTTTCTTTTCTAAGTAATCTTTATTTCCTTTAAGAAACAACCAGAAAAAATCAGTCGAAATTATCAAACTAGGGAACCTTACGGTAATTTTCTGATAATTTATAATGAATTTTCTGTAGATAAATTGTCGTATTTTGTCAAACATATTTTCAGATTCACGTGAGTCGGCAAGGACTTTTTCAAAATAAATTGAATATATTTAAAGCGAAGGCTCTGAGTAGAATCGAGGCGTTGGGAAAACCACCAGATAACAGCAGGTATTTTATATCAAGTCTTATGACATCACGTTACGTCATATATCCATAAAATTACATTTCCTCGTCGTGATCACATTTCATCGCAATATATACGTAGTATTTAGAATTGAGCGGACAATAGACAGATAGACAGACAGATAGACAGATAGACAGATAGATGCATTGGATTGGATTGGATTGGATTGGATTAGATTAGATTAGATTAGATAGATAGAGATAAATAACTATAGATAGATAGCTATACAGGTAAAATCTGAGGATTTGGTACAAATGACCAGATTTGTTCTCAAAAATAATTTTTTTGAGTTTGATACTAAGGTTAAACAACAAATTTCTGGAACGGCCATTGGTACTAAATTTGCACCACCGTATGGCCTGTATTTTTATGTATAGGGTGGAGACAGAGTTTTTAGAGAAAGAGCCAGTAAACCCTTGGCTCTGGTTTCGTTATATAGATGATATATTTTTTATTTGGACCGTGAGTGAGGGAAAGCTTGCTGAATTTATGGCTCGGTTGAACACGTTTCACCCTAACCTCAATTTTACATGGGAGTCTTCGAAATCGTCTGTGAATTTTTTTGGATGTGGTAGTTGGAATTGAGGGCGAAAACTTTGTGACTGATGTTTACTATAAACTGACTGACTGTCACCAGTTCTTACATTATGAATCATTACATCCTATTCATATTAAAAGATCAATTGTTTATAGTCAGGGTCTTCGGATCAAGCGTATTTGTTCGACTTATGACTTGTTTCTCGGTCATCTGGAGAAATTACGTGAATGGTTCATTAAGCGAGGCTACCCGATAGAAATAGTTGATAGCCAGTTGGATAAAGTGGTTAGATCTAATAGTAGCAAAACTAGTTACTCGGTTCCGCTGGTGGTAACTTATCATCCCCAGTTGGCGAGTTTTGGAGCGGTTTTACGCCAGAAACTTTATTTGCTTTATGCCAGTGAGAAAGTTAAAAAATGCTTTACTTGGGTGCCTTTTGTGGCGTTTAGAACGGCCAGAAACCTTGATAATTTTTTGGTTAGAGCAAAGGTTTATCTCATGGAGAGAGAAAAAGGTTCATGCAAATGTGGTAAGAAAATATGTGCCACATACTTGAATATTTGCCAAACCGACTTTTTTTATTCGATCAGTGGATGGCAAGGTTTTTAACATGAATCATCAATTGAATTGTGATGATAAATGCCTTGTTTATCTTTTGACCTGTCGAACGTGTGACATACAATATGTGGGTCAGACTACTGACAAGTTTCGTAATCGGTGGAACAATTATAAGGCTTGTTACCGTAGGGCCTGTAGGGGAGCCGAAATGCCACAGAAGGATTTGCATGAGCACTTTGTGGGAGAAGACCATCAGGGTTTAGAAAAAGATGTTGAAATTACATTGATAGATAAGACCGACACATCTGACCCAACTAAACGCGAGGATTTTTGGATTCGTACATTAGGAACTATGGCTCCTAAGGGACTTAATATGGCGTTATTTAAATGGTAATTTTAGTTATTTTGATATTGGATTTTATTTGAATTTGGAATTTATGTTAATTATATGTTTTAGTAGATATATAAGGAAGGTGTAATAGGTAGAAATTTTACTGTGAACAAGATATGTCATCGAAACGTAATTTGTAGTCTTTTTGATTAATCTATATATATATATATATATATATATATATATATAACATTATATATTACCCCCTGCAGTACGTATACGTGTTAGGTCATGTGTTATACATCAACTCATCAGTTCTTATACCGACTATTCAAGTGTGTGACATGTCTATCTATCTGTCTTTCTCTTTAGGTTTCCACAACCACCTGTGGGAGTCAATGCATTTTATTATCCTCAAGAGAATAAGATGAGTAAGTCTTACTTTAGTCTGCGAATAGGATAAGTAAGAATAAACCAAAAAATTCCAAATAACTTTATTTATTTTAATTGCGTTTTACTACACTTTTTATGGTTTCTTTTCTGGACGCCGATTACTTCGTCTCGTATTATTTTTCCACTTTCAATAACTGGCTTTCTACTTCCATCCTTCTCCCCTTCCTTCCTTCCTTCCTTCCTTCCTTTCTTCCTACCTTCCCTTCTTCCTTCCCTTCTTCCTTCCCTTCTTCCTTCCCTTCTTCCTTCCCTTCTTCCTTCCCTTCTTCCTTCCCTTCTTCCTTCCCTTCTTCCTTCCTTTCTTCCTTCCTTCCTTCCTTTCTTCCTACCTTCCTTTCTTCCTTCCTTTCTTCCTTCCCTTCTTCCTTCCCTTCTTCCTTCCCTTCTTCCCTCCCTTCTTCCTTCCTTTCTTCCTTTCTTCCTTCCTTTCTTCCTTTCTCCCTCCCTCCTTCCCTTCCTCCCTCCCTCCCTTCCTCTCTTCCTTCCTTTCTTCTATTCCTCCTTCTTTCTTCCTTCCTCCCTTCACTCCCTTCCTTTCTTCCTTCCTTCCTTCCTTTCCTTTCTTCCTTCCTTCCTTCCTTCCTTTCCTTCCTTTCCTTTCTTCCTTCCTTCCTTTCCTTCCTTCCTTCCTTCCTTCCTTTCCTTCCTTCCTTCCTCCCTTCCTTCACTCCCTTCCTTACTTCCTTCCTCCTTTCCTGTTCTGCCTTACCCTTTTCTTCTCTTCTCTCCCTTTACTCAAACTTTACCTTCATCCATTTTTTTTCTTTTCTTCTCTGTTTTTCTCGACTGGTCTGACACGAATCTTGATTTTGAGTTATTTTTCTTCCAGCTGTCCTCGTAGGAATGTTACTGGAACCCTTTTATCAAAGCGAGAGATTAAAGTAATTGACTTTCATCTTTGATTTGGAAATAACACACTACCACAATTTCGCCTCACAGGCGTCTATTGTCTTTTGAGTGTTTTTAGACAGAAATAGATTTGTTAACTATCAAATAGCTCCAGTATTCTTTTTATGAGATCGCGGCTAACGAAATACCAGGCGGACATTAGAATTATTTGAATAGCAATAATCTTTATTACCAGACATGTTCTGTTTTACTTAAGCCTTCGTTTAAAAATTTCAGAGCGTTGAATTACGGTGGCATAGGTATGGTCATTGGACATGAGATCACCCATGGATTTGATGTTTCAGGTGGGGTAATGAATTTGCACTTTTATGAAAATAAGAATGACCTTTCATGAAACTTTGCCTCATTGAGCTATACAGCTACAACAAGCCTGACTTCAGTCAATGAGTAGCCCAAAAAGTGAAGCCAAACATGGCTGACCTTGGGACTACCCTTACAAAATTTGACATGTCATTTCACATGTGAAAGACACATGGAATTGGAACATTTTCACACATGAAATTTTCGGTTCACATATGAAATTGGAACATTTTCACATATGAAACAGCTAATTCACATGTGAAATGATCTGGTTTAATATTTCACATGTGAAATTTTGGCGTACAAAACATATATTTAACATGTGAAATGGAAGATGCTCATATAAAATTTAACTTCACGAATGAAATTTTCATTTCACCTATGGAATTGAAACAATTCACATATGAAATATTTTCATATATGAAATTGCATGTGAAGTTTTTGTAAGGGTATTTTGTACTTTAATCCACCAGTCAACACGATCTTTTCTGTTGAAAGTTGTTTTGTGTTGAATATAAAACCCCACAAAGAGAATTGTAGAGAAAGCAAGTCAGTCTAACACTTCAGACATTTCAAGAAGCCATGGTGGTCGCGCTTCGAAGAAAAAAAGCTGGAAAAAAAAACTAACAAAAACTAACAAAAGTAATTTGTATGAAAAGTCGACAACCAAACGTTACAGGATTCACACCAATAATTTTCTTATTGCCTGTTAGTTCTTGTTCAGTAGTCAAAACGTCCCACATGCCAAATATTTTCTGGATGGCTGATAACTGCTTGGGAGCTCAGAAAGGTTTTTGTAAGCGAGTAATGTCAGCGTTAAATATAATCATTATTATACATTCAAACTACCGTCTTGTTTCTTATTGGTCAACATTCACCAGTTAATTCTCAATTTCTAGAAGCCGTGACGTCATTTCCGAGGAATTTCTTTAATTATTTGACAGAGCTGTCCAAAAAAATTATTATTGGACGCTGATGACGTAACCACGTCAAGGCCGCCAAAATTACAAAACAGCAAAAATGGCCTGCAGCAGTTCGGAAAGTTAATCGCACGGGCCATTTTACTGCAAGTCTTTTCCTACATCTATCGCTGTTTTGAATGTATAATAAAACAATTCTTGCTATCATGCTCAGCCTCATCCAATAATTATTTAATGTCGTCAACGTTATCTCTCTTGATGTCACCTTGGCATTGTAAACAGGGAGTCAGTTTGACGAGAAAGGGAACGTCCGTTTGTGGTGGACCAATGAGTCTTACATCAATTATCAGAAACGTTCACAGTGCCTGGCTGAACAGTACAGCAATACATCCGTATATGGCAGGACGGTTTGTAACTGATTAGCGGTGATCCAATATTTAACAATAATTCACTGAAGTGGAGGTAGATATCTACACTATTCCCCTACACTGAGGTGAATAATTGATTTAACATACACCTCGCATAATTGTTTTCACACACATACTTTTTTTTTAAAAGGTTTTAAAACAATTTTACGGAACGTCGGCTTGTCGCCCGCTCGTAATTTTGTAAATAAAATATTTTAAAAACATCTTGAATGCATTTATAGCTAAAATATGAACGACATACATATCTTTGAAAGTCTGAACACTTAAATGTCAAATTTCTTTCCTTGTCTGTATTGTTTGGCAAGGCGGCTTCGTTTATTCAAAATAATTTTCTTCTTTTGCAACTGAAACAAAACGGGACGCCATCTTGTTTTGCTTGAAGTTGAGTCATGCAGGATGTTCTGAGATAGAGGAAGCAAAATCAGATTTCGCAAAAACACTATTCGCCAGCGTGAGATATAGGTGAATTAACAATTGTTCGCCCAAGGCGAAGTGAATATTGTTGTCGAAAACATTTACTGAGCCTGAGGCGAATAATTATTTTAGTATAATTACACAGGTGATTATTTGAAAGAAAAAAGTGAACTCGCACTTTTAAAATCTCCTCGGTAGCATTCACAAAGGTAGTCGACATCTTTCTGAGCATTCACTGTTATATTCACCAGTAGGTGATTATTGAGATTTATGACGTAATTTTCTGACCAATCACTACGCGGGGTTTTCGATTGTGACCTGTGTAATTATAATTATATGAGATAATCTGGTGTTCTTCATCTGTACGTTTTAGTTGACTGTTTGAGAAAAAAAACTGAAAGATGAAATCGTTGTTAATTTGTACCAAACCTGCGAAAGGAATTTCCTTGCGAACAAATTACTAGTTCAGGTTTAAGTTGACTGACATTTGAAGAGTCACTTAAGGACAGTTAAGCATTTGAGCTATGAAAATTTGACCAAGTTGGCATAAATGGTAAAGATGCCAGGTAAAATTAAGTAACACGCATTTTCATCAGATGGTTGATCGTATAATATTTAGTAACTGACGTAAATTTATTATTAATTATTAATTTATTTGTTATTTTCTTTGTGCTTAACGAGAACATTATGTCGTTGTTTTAGGTGGATGGTGTCAAAACCCTGTCCGAAAATATCGCTGATAACGGAGGTTTGAAATACGCGTTTAGGGTAAGTAGACAATATAGAGTTGTCTGACTGCTTGCTGATTGGTTTAACTATGCACGCTCTAGTCTAGTCGAGGACTAGTTGAAAATTATTATATTGATTGTTGAGTTCATGAGAATTAACGTGTACGCCTTCGATTTTCATCGTGAGAAATGTTTTTGTCATTTTAAATGATTTTGTTGCCAAACAAACTTGCCGAGGCAACGTCTAAATGTTCGAACTATGCAAAGCTGTTTGTTTGTCAACATTATTTTGGTTTAATTGCTAAGAATATCGTGTGTGTCCAAAAATGGTACTTAGCTTGAAATGATAGAGAAATATTTGACCAACATCAACCGAGATTTAGCGGACACATATGGTTGGTTTCGTTATACTCACACTCACTTGGCCTCAGCCTCACTGCAACGGCCTTTCTAAAGCGGGATAAACACTTTTTTTCCATGTACGAAAGTGGGGTAACGTCTTTTTAATTTCGAATTTACTTCTATGTTTTTAGAGTTACGGTGTGGGTTAGGGTTAGTCTGGGGTTAAAATTAGGCTTAGAGTTAGAGTTTAGATCAAGGTTTATTTTAATGTCTTGTCTCGAATCTACTGAAAGTAATTTTTATAATGTTTATTTGGTAGATAGAAACAATTTTCATGCACAAGTTGCTCGGTGGAAACGCCAAAGTTAATTTTTTCGATCTTAAACTAAATTTTTTTCTGTTCAGGCTTACCGTAAATGGCGCAACACCCACGGTGAAGAAGGCAAATTGCCTGGCCTTGATTTTAATAATGACCAACTTTTCTTTATTGGTTTTGCACAGGTAAGAGACCTGAAGAGAGTGAAACTGAAATGTGAAAGTATAAACGACTGAATAGTTCGTTAGTTTGTTTTTCAGCGCATGACTGTTGTTCCCTGAGAAGGTTACATCATCGGCTGTCAAGTTATCCTTATTGACCGGTATTCTGTCCAGAAATCGGTATAAGCACTTCGAACATGGGAAACAAGCGTTAAATTTGCAAACAACGTTATTCGTCGCCCAGAAGAATAATTTTTAATTCAAATCCTTACAGTCCATTTACACTAAAAAAATATACATATGCCAGCACTCAAGTTTCCTTCCATACTTACTCCAAACCCATGAGGAATGTCCTCACGCTGATTGTAGCGGAAACGGTTATCCATTGTAAATAAAGATATTTCATGTTTCATGGAATGAAAACTTGCTTCAGCAATGAACGTTTGAGTAGACCAAGGTTTTATGTTGCTTAACTGCCAAAATTTCAAAGGCAAACACAAGATTTACTTTAAAGTTTCAAACAGCTTTGAAAACTCGTGAACAGTTGAGGAGAGAAACTCAAAGGGAAGTCATGACCGAGATGTATCTTTAAAATTTCACAAAATCCTTACTGTTTTGAGCAGAATTCTCACTGGTTTCTTTGACTCAATCAACGCTAATTTTCAAGCCAACTTCGTCAATGAAGAAGCAATTAAAGTCTCAGTGCATGCTCGTGTTAAAAGGGCGGTAAAGCACCATTTCTCGTGTTTTAAATCTTAAACTTTGATGAGAACAAAGTAGAAAAAGTTTAAAGTTAATAATCGTCAAAACACTAAAAAACGAGTCTAGACGTTTTGAGCAGAAGCCCTGGCTCATTTTGCTCTGATCGACGGCTATTGCACGAAACGTCAATACCTGGCTATCTCACGTATTTGCATTTTTAAGAACGAATTTGAGATTGAGGGGAAGAGGGATTCAAACTTATTCTCTAACCTTCCGTCTTATTTCTTTCCGCGGTAAGATCTGGTGTGCTAAATATCGAGAAGAAACGATCACACTTTTAATGAGCACGGATACGCACGCTCTAAACCCCGTCAGGTAAGTGGTGTCATGTCCTAAATAATAATAATAATGTTAATGATGATGATACTGGTAATGGTAATTATGATAATGATGATGAAGGCAAAATTAATGATGATGATGATAATAGCAATGCTAATGATAATGATAATGTTGTTGGTGATGAAGACAATAATAATGACGAGGACAATGATAACGGTAATAATAATGATGATGATAACAATGATAATGGTAATGGTAATTATTATGATAATGATAATGAAGACAAAATTAATGATGATAATGATAATAATAGCAATGATAATGATAATGTTATTGGTGATGAAGACAATAATAATGATGATTACAATGATGATATTGACAGTGATTATTATAGTGATCATGATAAATATAATAATGATAACAGTAATAATAATGATAATGATAATAACAATGATTATGATAATGGTAATGATAATTATTATGATAGTGATGATGAAGACAAAATTAATGATGATGATAATGATAGCAATGATAATGATTATGATAATGATAATGTTGTTGGTGATGAAGACAATAATAATGATGATTACAATGATAATACCGATAGTGATTATTATAGTGATAATGATAAATATAATAATGATAACGGTAATAATAATGATAATGATGATGACAATGATGATGATGATGACAGTGATTATCATAGTGATAATGATAAATATAATGATAATAATAATAATGATGATGATGACAATGATAATAATAGTAGTGATAGTAATCAAATTAATAATAGTAATAATAATTATTATGATAAAATAGCAATAATAATAATGAAACTTAATCGGCGATGGCCAATGAAAGGTAGATTTTCCGCGAAGAGGAAAGATGGAAAGTCGATGCTACAAGAAAAATTTAGGAGGGGATATACCTCAAAAAATGACTCATTGCCTTAGTGTGTTAATTTTTTTTCATTCACCTCAATCAAAAGATGGCGGCTTACAGTGACGCAACTACAGGGTGGGGAAGCTGGGTAAAGCCTACGGACCCCGAGCAAAAGAAATTACTTAGGGGTCCCCCAGCATTTTGTGACGTCATAATTTTCACGTCATGATGGCATGAATTTGATCGAATAAATTTTAAACTATTTTCAGTACGCAACAAGATCGAACCATGTCATCAAGGCAAAAGTTTGATCCGCCGCCTCTTTAATCGATCTATTCATGCGCGACAGATTTGCCTAAGAATGACAGTGAACAAGCGTGAGAATTTTCACTGAGGTCCCCTGAACATTGCAGATAAAATCCATCTCTGATTCGATTCCTTGTGTTTTAAAGTTACACTGTGAGCTGCTTCCGTATTCCAACAAGTATTGAACATTAACATAATTTTTTGAACAGAAATAGTATCAGGCGATGTAGGCGTGATTTTAAGAATGATATTCGTTATCAATGAGATGTGTATTTTGGAAATGTGGGAGCGTAGAGATATTTTGAATGAGGGATGAACGTTCGTGAAGCTCTATCCTCAGAAAAACGATTTCTTAGCCTCAGGCGGGGATCGAACCCCCAACCTTCTGATGACTGAAGCTTGGCAAACGTTCATGGTAGCTCAACGGTTAGAGTGTCTCACTAGTCATCAGAAGATTGCGGGTTCGATCCCTGTCTGGGGCTCAGAAACCGTTTTTCTCGAAAAAGAACTTGACGAACGTTCATCTCTCAATATAGAATGTCGGTTGTTTATATTTACCTGTTGACTTCAAATTTCCACTCATAGGTCTTCCGTATCGTCGGTATCGACCTGGAAAGGGCCCGGCAAAAAATCTATCCCAAGGACGCCCCGATGTCTAGTTGCGCCACTGATGACTTATCATATTTAACTAAATAACTTATACGAATGATTCATCGGCAAAATTTTTGGCATGGTGGTGGCACATATCTTAATCTCACAATATCATAAGATAACCTCCTTCCCAAAAAATGAAGGCAAAAACACTGACCCGATAAGTAAGAACTGCTTCCGACCACGCAATATGCGTGACCAAAATGTGCAGTTGTTAAGTGAAGCACAATGGACTTGAGCTAAATGCGAGAGCTTGCAAATCCTATCCGAAAACATTTTTTACAAATTACGTTGATGTACATAAGGTAATCGGCCAATTTCCAAAATTATATTTTTTTTATCAGTTACCAAGTAAATTATAATTTAATAATCTTCCATTGTTAATGTTCTTTATAACAGTACAGTATTAATGTGTATAGTTTAGTAATCCTACATCTTATACTTACTATTTTCAGAGTTCGAGTACCGCTGTCCAACTTCCCCGAATTCAGTAAAGCATTTGGATGCAAGCCACCGACAAAAACTTGCACGGTTTGGTAAAACTGGCTCTACTGACGTTTTGTAAAATTTAGTTAGTCACGTTTTGAACTTTTGAATATCGTAGGCGTCAAGCGAAAGACATTGATAATTAAAAACGACATCACATTACCTAAAACGTGGTGATGAGTCATCAAACAAACTCACATGGTCCATTTAAACTAGAGAAGATAAGCATCAATTTTGAAAGATTTGGATTAGGGTTAAATCACTCCTTGTGACGGAAAACCCTGTCTCACCGCTTTTAATTCATGTTTTAAAAATATGTTTTAATTTTACTTCATTATTATCATTATTGTTGTTGTTGTTATTCTTTGTATTATTATTATTATACTTTATTTAATCACAGTAGCCATTCATCATTTCACAGTTGTATTTCAATGGGTCTTTCAGTTGAAACAAAGCGAGTCACATGGTTTAATATTGTACTAAGCTGAAAATAATTCGTTGACAATCTAAACTAACCAAGCAGGAAAAATGAGTGATCTGCTGCTGTGTTATGATAACAGCTCGTAAAAAGCTTTGTATTCGTACAAACTGAATAACAAAAAACTCAAAATTACTGGTGCGAAGATCCGGCGCGCCTCCTCCTGGATCGTACGTTTACAACAGCACAGTCCGGCTCACCTCTGAAAAGAATAATCGCATCAATTGAGAAAATGTGAAGAGATCTTGGAAAGATCAATATCATCTATCTAAAGAAAACTCAGGATAGGATTAGGGTTAGGATTATGTTAAGGTCAGGGTTAGAATTAGGTTTCCTAACTCGTAACTCACCTTCCGATGATGGTAAACCCACGGCCTACCTTGTCTGAAACATACGACCCACCTGTGATATCCTAGGTACCTAAATTACGACATAATTTGGATCAGGGGAGTGGACCACTGTAAGATAAGAACGTGACGAGGAAGGTATGAATAAAGCTTATCAATGAGGATATCTCAGCGATGGAGATACCAAGCAGAAAACGAAATCTTGTAATAAAAATTATTGCGCAGCAAATTATTCTTTAAGCCTTTAAAAGGTTAAAATCGATTTCTTTTGTTTATTGTTCTTTCATTGTTTTTTCTTTGTTTTTTCATTTGTTCTTTTGTTGTTGATGTCCTGTATACAGGGTGCTGACCCTCAAAGGGTTAAGAAGCCCATACTGAATACAAATACATCAAGAAAGTGGATATAAATTCTTTAATATAAAACCGTTATGTCACTTCACGAGTAACTTTATGTGAGTGAGGATATCAAAGCATCCTGCCGTGAAAGGAGTATTACATCTATCTCAATTAACTCGTTCTTGGCGGGGTCAATTTGCTGGGGGTTGTTTTACCCCGGCTAACGCCAGATGATTTTATTCGTCAAGGGAATACGTCCTGCCGTAGAAGAAATATTAAAACTGTTTTCAATGAGGTCGTTGTGGCGTTAAATATGTTCTCAATAAAGTCGTAGAACAAATATTAATGCCCAGCAAAGTACACGCAATAAGGCCATGATTTGTAAAAGAAATAAGTTTATTAACAGGACTGACGTTAGTCCTGTTAATGAACTAATTACTTTCTGATGAATTTAATTTGGTTAAAGTTTGTGTCTTAAATTCCCCGTTTATTCCGCTTCCTTTACAATTTCCGTTTGTACATTTTGTAACGAAGTGATCCTGCGATTTTTCGCCTCAGTCCTTCGCCAGGTAACAGCAATTTGACTATAATACGATGAACTTTTAAGTACTGGATGGAATGGTTCAACATTGCTGTACTTTAGGGACATCCCGAATGAATAAGTAGAGATGCGTACCGAACAACCGATGGTCAATTATTCAGACGGAATCAAATTACTTTAGTTGTGACAGAGTTAAGGATATTCGATCGTCATCCTTTGCAATTTATTTAACGAGTACTCGGATAGTTTCGACAAAGGATAAATGATATCGTGTTCATCGATCTATTGGTTATTAAATGACAATCGAAGAGATTCGGCAACAAACATGCAGCACTGAAAAAGGTAAGACGTTGTCATGGTTATCGGTCCGCTAACTTCACATAAATATAGTCCACTAACACTGACTGTTATCAATATTTCGTTTAACTAACGTACATCTTACACATTTTTGGTTAACCATCTTCTCCAGGAGACATTTAGATCAAACCACCACGGGGAACAACACAGCCACGGGGAAAGATGATCGCAGGGGCGTAACGGACTATGGTCAGGGTTAGAGCAACTCCTAAGGGCCCCCGATGAATCTGTAAAGACAATAGAGATTAAAGTCTTGTAGTATGTTTATACTGAGGCGAGTGCGGGGGTCCCCGAGCGAAAACCTCTTAAGGGTCCCCAGTAGTTCCGTTACGCCACTGGATAATCGTCGGACAATCTGACTAAAATCGCTTAAAAAATTTTTTGAAGCTCTTCATCGATGAGCTTATGAATATTTATGCAAGAAGTGCATAGCTAACATCAGAAACTACAGTGAAACCTCGGTTTTCGAACATAATTCGTTCCATAATTCTTTTCGGAAACCGATTTGTTCGAGAACCGAAACTATATTTCCCATAAATAATGTAAACTAGATTAATCCGTTCCTAAGCACCAGATAAATGCCTATTTACATAAGGTTTACATAAGTTGTTCTCACTAGCGTCTTTCATTCACATCTTTGCAAGGCCGGACAGGAAATATTGCGGAATAATTGCAATATAGCGACACGAAAAACAAAACAGAAGACAGAAAAAAGAGCCGAAACCTGGACTCGGCCTAACACAGCTAGCTTGAGTAGTAATAGAGAATTACCTAGTCACGTTCGTATACCCTAAAGTGGCGAGTCCGCCTCTTCCTGGACGAGTGTATTATCATAGCTATACGCTTTGGTCGTGGCTAGAAGGTATACCTGAGACGGTGGATTAGGATCACGGTTAGAATTACGGGTAGGATTAGTTTCAGCTCTAGCCCTAGGCCTAACCTTTACCCTAACCATAATCCTAACTCTAATCCTAATCCTCCTTGTTAGGTATACCTTCCAGCCACGATCATTACACTTCTTTCATTGGAATGCCGACGTCTGTCAAATACGCAAGCGACCGCGTGATTTATGCAAGATAGTTAACTTAATTTCCACTTTCGCTTTGATCAAACCATCGGTGTTTTGGAGAGAGTGATAGGGAAGACGACATTTGATATGCAATCGGCTGGATCCTCCACTACAAATCTCTTCCCAGAGATAAGGAAACCTTCTAAAGTGAGAGTAGTCTTGATCGTGTTGGCCGTGTTAGTGCTATTCTTCCTGGTATTGTCCATTGTGTTCATCGCTCTCTACGCTAAAGAGAAGAACGGTAATTCAGACGGGTCTCTCGGGGGAAACCAGTCTTGCTCGACTCTTGCGTGTGTGGTAAGCGCTGCTGGTAAGTTTTAACCAAGTTTTTATCGTGAAATATTTCTTGACATTTATGCCGCCATATACAGCGCTTGACGAGACAATGCATGGCATGTAAATGGTTTGAACCTGGGAGCATCGTAACATGTTTGAGGAAGTTGATCGTCCAGGTTAGTGTAGTCTTGAGAAAGACTGTTGGTTGAAGTGACTGACGTTTCGACAGCCTTGACTCTGAAGATGACCGCTGCTAAGGCTGTCAAAACGTCAGTCACTTCAACCAACAGTCTTTCTCAAGACTACACTAACCTGGACGATCAACTTCCTCAAACATGTTAATGCATGGCATGTTTTCCATCAAAAGCAAGTTGTTGAAATTTCACATTCATTTAACCGTGCATTTAAATGCCCGCTTACGGGCCGTTTACACGAGGCCGGGTTGACTTCCAACGCTGACCAACTCATCACTCGTGGTTTTTCTTTTTCTTGTTTCCAAGAACCAGGGCTGGTTGTTATCTGAAACATGTTTTTCCAACCCGGGTTGACATGAGGCATTCTTGGAAGATGCCGTAAGCAAGTCTTTCGGCCACGACAATTTCTTGTCATTTGTTTGGGAGTTCAACCACAAATTTAATCGCCATACGTTTGCGTGTGCGAGAAAACAGCGCAACCACGTCCGAAGTGAAGTCGACGTTTTCATAATACATCTCTGATTTGTAGTCTTCGAGAAAGACAATCAAGTATTCCACCTTTGCGTTCGACCACAGACGTAAAGGAGATTTTTCTTTGTGAGAGCTCGAACTTTTGCCATGATTCCAGCAGATGAACAACATAAACTACGGCTTTGGCTTGACGCGAAAAAATGAAAATTAACCAAGACTATGGAAGTGCCGTTACTTTACACGAGCGCGAGTCAAGTCGACCCGTGTTTACACAATTACAAATTTTACAAAAATTTAATACTTTCACACCTATCCAACCCAGGTTGACCCAGGACTGCGTTTTTGATGCAGTTTTTCATCAACGATTTACATGACTGTGATTTGAAATCTCCGGTGTAAACTACCAGCAATTTCCTTGCGATTTGGTCAGCAATTTTTTTGCGGCAAATTTTGTCGGCGATTTCAAGAACGGAAGTGAAAAATTGCTTGTTCCCTTTTCGAGTACTTTACGTAGCGTAAAGATGTGAGAGCCCATTAGTGATCGGCTGAAGTAAAACAAATTAGGACAGTTTGCTCGCCAAAATTGCAGGGATATTCAAGCGCGTTCGAAAAAGCCTCTATAAGATCTCAGTGGAATGGCCTTGAACTCGGCTACTAAAGTATCAGTCATATAACACATCATACACGAAGGATTGTTCGATCAGATTTCCAAACAACCGCGAATGACTTGAGTTAAACTAGTTTTTCAACCATTTTCGAGGTGTTTGCAAATTAAATCAAACACGACTTTTGCGTTTATGGTTTGGCTTCTCAAAAGAACTCGTGTTTGAGGAGAAAATCGGGTTTAAAATTGTCGAAATATTCGTTCTAATTAAGTTCACATTTCCAACCATAGACCGATTTAGGGTTAGGTAAATAAAGCGCCTAACGTGATTCACGGCCATTCGAAGAGATTTTGATTCGACTAATGGCATGTTCACAATTTATTAACATCTTCGTCTTTGCTACATCCACTGTCTGAACAAGAAGCATTAGCGTGTACTTCATTAGCGAATCTTTTCCTGTGAGGTTGAAAAAACATCGAATTTTATATTTCATCAACTCGTACACTCGAGATCGAAGTTGTTGTTGGGTTATTCACATGTCACTCATTTTGCCTAAGTTTGTGTTGGTATCAAACCTTGTGATTGGCTGAATTACTTGGAGTGCCTCTATCGTGGGCGCTGATTGGTTAGCCTAAGTTTTGCCTAAACTGTGACTTGTTTGAGGTTTTCTGATTGGCCAAACTTAAGAGTAGGTCTTTCTTACAGAAGTAACCATTGGTCCACACGTTCCTAACAAGATAGTAATCATGTGATTGAAACTCTGTGAAATGATTGGTCTTGTGACCCGATTTTGCCTAACATGCAGATTTGCGTATGCTGCGCTACATCGGTGTAAGAGAAAACGCCGATTAACGTCATATACAGTGTCGCAGTCTTCAAATATGTCTTCTACGGAGCTTATGTGAACGTTTTTAGCTGCGTTGAAGAGGAATTAAACGAAGTTTGCTTTCATTGTATGACGCTTTCAAATAGTTAGTCGCGGGCGATAAGCATTGTCATTCTACTGTTGAATGAGAAATGCCTACATAAAATTCTGGAGCCTAAACTTACTTCCCTTCCTACGCAAGGAACGACGACAGCACGCTTTGCATTGCTGTTAAGTGAGTAGTTGATCTTCACTAACAATCTTTTATCTAGCTGTTAAACTCGGCGGACAGACTTTTACTATTCATCGAGCAATTTCGTAAAGTAAACAATGTCTGTGGCCATGATAGGCGATAATTCGCAGATTGAACAACTCGTGTTTTTCTTTATACTAATTTTTACAGCAAGCATATATCCTGTCAAAATTTGATAAATATTGAAGGTCAAACTTTTGGCATCTTGTGTAATCTACCTTTTTGTGTGGCTGTAGGACATTTTGGAAAGCTCTGAAATTTAGCTGAACTGCTATGGCTGACATTATTCAAATTCAGAGATATTCTACTTGTGGGAATAAAGGGGATGCTTAAGGCTAGTCCACACCTGTGAAGCAAGGGCAGAAGTAAGCGCAAACGCAAGTGCAAGGACAAGACGTATGAACTAGGGTGACGCAAGTTACGTAAGCGCAAGCACAAGAAAAAGAAATGTTTTGTTTTTCTTGTGCCTGCTTTACGGTTTTCTGCCGTGTGAACCGGGCGAAGCAAGCGCAAGAGCAATGACAACAAACAACAAAATCGCGGAACAAACCGAAATTGACATTTATAATAAGCTCAGAAACGTATGCAAGTATGAAGAAGATGTCTTGAGAAACTAGAATAAAACTTACTTAAAATAAAACTCTGAGTCGGAAAGCTCAAATTCTCTGTCAAGGTTGTGATAATTTCCTTGTCCCTTTCGCTGAGCGAATATATCTCATACCCAAAATTTTCTTGACCTCGCTCGCGTTATTAATATTTTTCTTCTTCATTGTACAATATGTAGGACTGGCCAAGCCATTAACAACGTATCAACGTCATTGCCCGCCATCTTGTAGAAAATGCGGGTGAATGGGCATGCGTACCTCAAGATTATTCTGCTTGCTTTCTTTGTGTGAACGCTCTTGCGCTTGTTTTTGTTCTTGCATCTGCGCTTGCTTTGCACAAGTGAACCAGCCTCTACAGTCATCCACCCCCTGTTTTGTGCTTTTTTAAAGTTTGTCTAAGGTAAAAAAAATCCTAGATCCGCCCGTGCAAACTACGTCTACATACTGCTTTTGTTTATTTTTTCCTCATCAATTATTGAGTTTGAGAAGCGTGTGGTTTAAATTCGTAGCAAAATTCCTGGAGTAAACAATTCGTGGATATGATTATAACAGTGTGGAATGTGTCGGGATTTCTTTTTAAGCTAAGTATACTAGCTTGAGATCTTGAAATCAAAGAGCGCTGTCTTTTTTCGTCATTTTCTA